>CM051655.1:59055-359055 GCA_028020825.1 Podargus strigoides
GGGGGGGGGGGGGGGGGGGCGCAGGGTCCTTCCCCCCCCCCCCCCCCCCCGTGGAGACCAACACTTAAATAAAATCTCGGACAATCGTAAAAAAAAAATACCAAAGGCGGGGGGGGGGGGGGGGGGGGAGGGGGGGATTGGGAGGTCTTGTAGGATGGGAGGTCTTGTAGGATGGGAGGGGCCGGTCTCCCCGGGCTAGGGGTGGTGGCAGGGTAGGGGGGCTGCAGCATCCTCGGGCCCGGTGGGGCTCACTGCGTGGGGGGGACAGGGGTGGCCGTGCTGGGGCTGGGAGCAATGGGGTCCGTCTGCAGGGAGGGGCCTTGGTCTGCAGGGAGAGAAAATAAAGGGGCGGGGGGGGGGGGAGAGAGGAGGGTCACACCTGGCGGGGGCAAGGGGGTGCACGAGCACCTCTTGCCCCACAGTTCCCGGGATGGGTTGAGCTTCCCCTCCGCCCCCACAGCCGTATGTGCGCGAGTGGATTCCCCCTCCCCTGCGCCACTCCCGGTAGATGTCCCGTTCCCACCCCCATCCCGGTGGCCACCCCCCCCATGCCCCTCCCATGTCTCACCTGCGAGGAGGCCGGGGTTGGGAAGGAGGCTTCCCTGCACGGCGGCCACGATGGCAGGGCTGTGCGCGGCGGCCGAGCCCCCCCGCGAGGTGCGGCAGGGCCAGGCCGGGGGGGTGGGTGTTGGGGGGCAGCCCCCCAGATGGCATGCTGCTGGCAAGGGCCCCATGCAGCGGGGAGGGCGGGGGGGGTTAGCAGGGAAGGTGGCGCCGAGGGGCTCGGCGGGGGGGTTAGCCATGCTAAATGGGATGGCGGGATGGAGGCAATCCGAAGGGCAGAGCCGCGGGTGCATTACCGGGCACGGCGGGGTGGCTGCTGCCACTGAGGCTCCCAGCCAGGCTCTGGGACGGCGGCTGCTGCCCGGGGAACGGCACTGGGGCTGCAGGGAGAGACGGGGCGGGGGGAAGGTGTGTGTGTGTGTCAGCACTGAGCCTGCTCCCCCCGCCATTGACACCCACCCACCTGTACCCATGGCACCCCGACTCACCATGTGGGACGGCCGGGGCACCTGGCGGCGGGGGTGGCTGCGGTGGGGGAGCCCCGGGCAGTGGCGGCCCCACGGGCTCAGCGGGGGCCACCATGGCGGGGGTGTTTGGTGCGGCCAGTGGGTGGGCAGCAGGGGCCAGGGGGGTCCCGGCGGCGGGCAGGGGCAGTGGGGGCGGTTGCTGCTGCTGCTGCTGCTGGAGGTGCTGGAAGTGCTGCTGGCGCGCACGCATCTCCGCGTACTTCAGCTGCTCCATGTGGAAGGCCTGACGGTCCGCCAGGAGCTGTTGCCGCTGGTACTCCAGCTGGGGGCGGGGGGCACCGGGGGGTCAGCAGGAGTGGAGACAACTGCCTGACCCTGCCCTTATCACCGCCAGCGACACTCACTGCCTCACGCTCCCGGTCCATGATGGTCTCCAGCTCCTCGAAGTGCCGCAGTTTGATCTCCAGCTTCTTCATCTGCGTCTCCACCAGCAGCGCCACCAGCGACTTGATCTTCCGCTCCTCCACCGCCGCCAAGTGCTGCAAGTGGGACACACCGGGGGGGGTCAGCACCCACAGACGGGCTGCTCCCCCCCAGCCCCAGCCCCAAACCCTCACCTTGGCCTTGACGGCAGCAGCGGCCAGGGCGGCAGCGGCGGCAGTGGAGAGGTTCCCCTCGCCGATGTCCCGCTCCACCTTGGCCTTGCGCTCAGCCTCGGGCTCTGGCGGCTCCTTGGGGCAACTCGTCTGGCCCCTCCTTCGCCTCCTTCTCTGGCTCCCCTGCAGTGGGATTGGGGGGGAGGCTGTGTTGGTGGCGAAGGGCTGTGGGGGGCTCAGTGGCCCCCCGCCAGCCTAGTCATACCCCCACTCACCTGCACCATCACCATCACTCTTGTCGGGCTCCTTCTCGCCCTCTGCCTCCTTCCCCTTCTCCTCCTCCTTCTTGGGCACCTCCCCGGGCTTCTCCTTCACCTCTTCCTCAGCGGCACCATCCCGGGCTTCCTGGGAGGGACCGGACCCACAGCCACTGAGTCCCCATGCTGGCTGCCCCACCCCAGGCCCCTGTGTCCCCTCCCCAGGGCCACCCCTACCTTCACCTCCTTCTTCTCCTCTGCCGGCTGTGCCTCTGCCCGCGCCTCCTCTCCACCGCTCTCCTCTGGGGATGCAAGGGCAGGGTCAATCCTGGCACTGCCCACCCCAGGCCTGGCAAACTCATCACACACTGTGCCCCTACCCCCCTCACCAATCCGCTCCGGCTCATCCAAGGTGGTGCCGGCGATGCCGCTGCTCTCCAGCCCGAACGCGGGGTCGGCCTTGCCTGTCACCTTGGCCGCCTCCTCCACCTTGCGGACGTGGGCCTCCACCAGGGCCGTGGGCACCTCCTCCTTCATCTTGGAGAACTCCTCTACGGGCAGCACCCGGACCCTCAGTGGGACCCCCACCAGCGGGACCCCCACCCACATGGACAGCCCTGGTGGTCATCACCCCACGGGGGACAACCCTGGTCCCCCCACCCCATGGGGACAGCCCTGGTGCCCCCCACCCCATGGGGACAGATTTGTCCTGTCTCCCTATAGGACGCCCTACAGGACTCATCCCATGTTCTCCTAAGAGTCATCCTAGCTCCTACAGGAACCCCTATAGGACTTTATTGTCTCCCTATAGGACTCATCCATCCCCATAGGCCTCATCCCATCTGCCTACAGAACTCATGATCTTTCCCTGTAGATGTCTCTATAAGACTCAGCCCTTCTCCCTATAGGACCCTTCCCATCTTCCTATAGAACCCTTCCCATCTCCCTATAGAACTTGCACCATCTCCCTATAGGACTCCCTATAACACTCATCCCACCTCCCCCCATAAGACTAGTCCTATCTCCCTGTAGGACTCATTCCCACCCTCCCATAGGATTTGTCCTGCCTCCCTACAGGATTCACCCCGCTCTCTATAGAACTCATTTTGGTTCATTATAGAGCCCTCTACAGGGCTCATCCCACTTCCTATAGGACTCATCCTGTCTTCCTATAGGAATTCCTATAGGATTCATGCCACTCTCCTACAGAACTCATCCTGGGTCCTTATAGGACTCCCTGTAGCGCTCATCCCACTTTCCTATAGGACTCCTCCAGGACTCATCCCAGCCCCTCTTGTCCAGCCCTTGCCCGCACCACACCTGACCCTGCCCATGTCACGCCCATGCCACACCCAACCATGCCCTGCCACACCTCATTCATGCCACACCCACCCATGCCCTGCCCAACCCTGCCTGTGCCCCACCCATGCCACGCCCATGCTATGCCCGCATTACCCAGTGCAGACTTGGCAGCAGCGGAGGCGACGCGGGGGTCAACAACGGAAGCGAGGAAGGCGACGGTGCTCATGACGGGGTTGCCGGACTGGCTGAAGGGGATGGGCTGGTAGGCCAGCGGCCCCAGTGATGCCTCCGAGTCCTCCAGGTACGGGTCCTCGATGGGCAGGCGCAGGAAGTGCAGGATGCACTCGTCCTGCGTCCGGCTGCCCACGTGCTCCGACACCTTGTTCCAGTCGTCCTTGTACATCTCCAGAGCCTATGGGGCATGGTGGGGGGAGTCAGCAGGGGCTGGCCACCCCCTGTGTCCCCCCACCCCATCCCCAGGGGTCCCCACTCACCTCCAGCAGCAGCAGCGTCTCCTGCTCCGTCCACTCCCGCGTGGCACTGGCGGCAGCTTTGCTCTGCGGAGAGGGGAGAGGGGTGAGCGGTGGTGGGCAGGGGTGTCAGGGACGGGGACGGAGGGTGCCCACCTTGGACGGGACATTCTTCTTGGTGTACATGTCAGTGCGGAGGCCAAAGTTCTGCATGTCGGCCGGCTTCTCCTTGCTCTTGTCGGGGAAGTTGAGCATCTGCTGCGAGGCCGAGGTCTGCTGCCGGGGGAGGAGAGGGGACGCTGGGGGTGTGGCCGTGGGAGACAGGACCGCAAGGACGCCGCTCCCCCCCCATCCCAGAGAACCTTCGTGCCCCATCTCGTCATGGTGTCCCCCCCTGCGTCCCTGCTCCCCGGGGCAGGGCGGCATGCGGGGCGCGAGGGGAGGAGGGAAGGAGCCTTCCTCGGCCAGCGGCGGGGGGATGGACCCCAAGGAGCCGCCTACCAGCTCCGGCTTCCCCTTCACCGTCTCGGTGACGAGGTCTTCAATCTCTTTGCTCTTGCGGCCCGTCTTGGTGTCACCGTCGCTCTGCCGGCCCTGAGGCACGGATCGAAGCTGTGCGATCCCCCCCACCCCCCAGCCCACCCCACGCCCGGCCCCACCACGGGGACCGGGGAAGGCCGAGGGGGGACGCGGCTGGGCCAGGAGTGGCCGCCCCCCGCGCACCCACCTGGGGCGTCTTGGGCTGCAGCGGCACCAGACCCGAGGGCGTATCGGCCAGCACATGGAAGTGGGAGGTCGGCGGGGGGCCCATGGGGGTGGGACGGCTCTCGGCGTCCACCTGGTAGTTGATGAGGCCCCACTGCTCCAGGAAGGCGTGGACCCTGCGGAGAGTTGGGTCAGACCCCAACAGCGCTGGGGCACCAAACCAGATGCCCCTCGCCCCGGCACCATGCTGGCACCAGACCCACCGCATGATGGCACAGACGTCCCCGGCCAGGTTGCGGCGGCATGCCGTGGAGGTCAGGTACTCCTGTGGGTTCAGCCGGTACGTGTCGATCATGAAGTTGCGGTACGCCAAATATCTGCGGGGGTGGGAGGAGGCGTCAGCGCCAGCCCCACGGCACCAGGAGGGATGGGGGGTCAGTAATTCAGCCTCACATTTCGGGGGTCTTGGATTTATTCTTGCCGTTGAAGAACTCAGGCAGGGCTCGGCGCTCGATAGCATGGACACTGCAAGGTGAGACGCTGGGGAGGGCCCGGCACAGCGGCACGGCACCACCCAACTGGTGCCACGGGGCACCAGCCTCGTCCCCCGCCATCCCCATACCTGTTGTAGTCAAACCAGGCGCATAGCTGGGATGATGATGTGGTGGGTCTGCTCTGTCACGTTGTCCTCGTGCAGGTCGGGGTTCTTGGCCTGCTCCCCCTTGCTTCCAGTGCCGTTCTCCTCCTCATCCTGCCAGAGAACAGCAGTGCATCGGCAAGGGGGTCCTGAGCCCCATCTTCTGCCCCTCCTCATCCTCACTGAGAGCAGGCTGAGGCCAATGGCTGCGGGCAAAGCTGCCTGCCGGGTGAAGGGAAGGGCAGAAAGGGGCTTTTCTGTCCCCAGAAGAGGGGCAAGGAAAGAGGGACCATAGATATGCCCTCCAGATGGTGATGCTGGTGACATCTTCCCCAGAACAGTGTTGGGGACAGCCCCAGGTCTCACCTTGCCCACTGTCTCCATGCTTTCATCCTCCTGCTCATCTGGAAGAGAGGGATGTAGGGGCAGGGTTTGGGCACCACCAGGTCTGCGGTGCCTGAGGACCCACCCATGGTGCTCAGCCCCAGCAGCTAGGACTCACCAGGTCTGTCATGGTTCCCCCCCTTCCCCTTGACGGGCGCAGACTCTGAGTCCTTCTTGGTGTTGACTGTGGTGGAGGGAAGCAGTGCTGAGCACCCTAAGGACAGGCCCCCAGCCCATGTTTGTGAGGGGGGGACACCGCGGGGCATTGCTGGCCCCCCGTCCTGACCTGTCTTGGGCAGGGTGACCTCCTCCACATTGGGGACGGGCGAGGGCTCGTCCATGTCCTTTGTCAGATCCTCCTGCTCTTCCTCACGGTGCCCGCGCTTGGATTTGTTGTAGGGGGTGGAGGGTCTGCGAAGGAGAGACCCCGTGTCCCCGTCACCACTGTGCCCCACGGACAGACCCCCCCCAAGACCCTGCTGCCCCCCCAGCCCCGGCTCACCCCTTCTTCGCGTTCTTCTTCTTGGCCTCTGGGGTAGGGGAGGGGAGGGCGAGCGCTTTCGCTTCTTGTAGTTGCTCCCCTTCTTGTCCCGCCGGTCCGAGTCAGGGCTGTTCACCTGGGGGGGTTGGAGGGGTCACTGGGTCTGACTGAGCGGGACGTCCATGCGGAGATGCTCCCCCCACCGTGGCTTTGCCACCAGCTCTGACCTCATCCGTCAGCGTCTTGGCTGAGATCTTCTTCCTGCGGGCCACGGGGCTCTTCTCGTCCGTCACCTCGTAGTCTTCCTCATTCATCCACTCATTGAAGGTGTCCGTGTCCAGGATCCACTTGGCATGCACCTGCCGGGTGGGGGGAGGGGGCATCAGGCAGCGGCAGGGGTGGGCACAGCCACTGACCCAGCCTGGGGATCTCATTACCTTCCGGGGCTTCTCTGGCGTTGGGGCATCCTCCACGGAGGCCTCGATCTCGCTGGCAGGGATCCAGGTATCGTAGCTGCGAGTGCAGAGACGGGGTGAGAGCGGCACCCGTGGCAGTGTGGGCACCCCACGGGCATGGGGGGCCCTGCAGCCCCCCGGGACCCCTCACCTGTCAGGGTAGTAGCCCCAGTGCAGCAAGACCTGCTTGTCACGCTTCATGACCGGTCGGACCCACTCCTCTGCAGGAGACACGGCGCTGAGCGCGGGCCCGTCGTCCCACCATGAGGCCACCCATGCCGCCATGCACGGCGCTGGCCCCCCCACACCGCCCGCCCCCCGCTGATATTTCACCATGGGCTCAGAGTTAGGATTCCCCCTTACACCCACCTTCTTCCAGATTCCCGGGGACAGGGCAGACAATGTGGGACGCATTGCTCTTGTCCTCGGTCACTGTGCCCTGGAGGAGAGCAGGGTGTGGGTCCCGGGCTGAATGCTGGGATGGGTGGGGGCCCCCATCCCCTCCACCTCAGTGTTCCCACCCACCTGGTGCCTCTTGACAATGTCTTTCAGCTTACTCAGCAGCTTGGGCTCAATCTCCTGGGTGCAGGAAGATGTTGGGCCGGGCCAGGCAGTTGTTCTGGGAAGGAGGAGAGGGGTGAGTGGGTGGGGGATGGGGAGGATCCTGGGGGGCGGGCAGGGGTGACACCTCTTACCTGCACCAGGGATTTCTCGATGGTCATGAACATCTCCACGTTGCGGTCCATCCGCGAGGGATTCTGGAAATCGAAACGCCGCCTTATTGGAAGAAAAGAGCGACTCTCATGAAAGCCACAGCTCAGGTCTCCTCATCAGCATCCAAATCTGGGGGGGGCGGAGGGGGGACAACATGCGCCTGAACCCCAACAGGAGTCCACGGTGGGGGGGGATGTGCCCCAGCACCTGTTTGCTATGGGAGGTGAGTGCCCTACGACCAGCCCACCCCTGTGCAGTCCCTGGCCGCCACCACCCCAGAGTGTTCCCATGCAGGGGACCCCCACCCCAGCACCATGGTCCCCTCCCAGCTCCCAGGACCACCCCCCGAGGGGCGCAGGCGGGCGCTCACCATCCTTGGTCGCTCTTGAACTTATAGGCTGCTGCCAGGATGTGGCACAGGGCTCCCCCCGCCTTGAAATCCAAGAAGCATTTGATCTGTAACAGGAGGAGAAGGGGTCAGGGGGGGACGACCGTAAGGGGGGGCTGTGTCCCCAGGGAAGCAGGGACCTGGGCAGGGTGCAATCCCCATGTTGGGGTGCCAGCCCCATGTCGGGGTGCCATCCCAGCACTGTCCCAGGGTTGGGATGCAGTCCTTGCAGTGTTGGGCACCGTCCCAGTTGGGGACCTGTCCCTGAGTCAGGACACTGTCCCCAGGTCCATGGGTCATTGTCCTGGGGTCCCTGGGGTCCCTAAGGTGTTGTCCCCAGTTCCTTGGGGTGCTGTCTGTGGTCAGGGGCCCTGTCCCAGTGTCGGGGCGCTGTCCCTGGGTGTGTCTTTGGGGCACAGACCCTGCTCAGGGGGCAGTTTCCAGCAGGACAGTGCCCAAGTGTCACTCGACACTGTCCCCAGGACACGGGGACACTGTCCCTGACCAGGGCGCTGTCCCGCACTGGGGTACTGTCCCGGGTCACTGGCTGCTGTCTGTGGTTGGGTGCTGTCCCTAGGCTGGGGCACTGACCTGGTCACAGGTGGGACTGTCCCCAGGTCATCAGGGTGCTGTCCCTGCTTGAGGGCTTGTCCCCATGTCATCGGGGTGCTGTCCCCATGTCTTTGGGATGCTATCCCTCCTCAGGGCCTTGTCCCCCTGTCTTTGGGATGCTGTCCCCAGCTGATTGGGGTGCTGTCCCTGCCCAGGCCTTGTCCCCAGGTCATCACAGTGCTGTCCCTGCATGGGGCCTAGTCCCTGGGTCACTGGGATGCTGTCCCCATGTCTTTGGGGTGCTGTCCCTCCTCAGGGCCCAGTCCCCGGGTGTCACTGGGCCATGTCCCCCAGCAGGGCACGGCCCCTGGCCTGCCATGTCCCCGTCCGCGGTGCTCACCGGCAGCTTGGTGAGGGGCGCGTTGCTGACGTGCTTCCCGAACACCTCCTCCTGGAACTGCAGCAGCTGCACCACCAGGCTCGACAGTGACTTGTTGGTGGGGGGCTCGGCCTGGATGTACTGCGGGGGCGGGGGGGGGGTCAGCGCCGCCGCCGGGGCCAGGCCCGGGGGGGCGGGGGCAGCGATGGCGGCGGCGGGGCCGTGACAGGCCGGGCCGGGTGGGGCGGGGGCCGGTACCGGCGCCCCCCACTCCCCTACCTTCTTGTAGTTCTTGCTGAGCCACAGGCGGACGTTGTCGAACTGGCTGACGGTGTCCGAGGCCTCGTAGTATTTGACGTTGGGGCCGCCGTCCTTCTTCCGCACCGCCATCTTCGAGCGGGCCGGGCCGCCTCCCGCCGCGCCGCGCTCGCTACCGCCCCCTGCCGGCCCCGCCGCGCCGCTCTCGCTACCGCCCCCTGCCGGCCCCGCCCCGCTCGCTACCGCCCCCTGCCGGCCCCGCCCGGTGCCGCACGGCCCGCCCGGTACCGGTGAGGTACCGGGTACTGATCGGGCCCGGTCGGATGTCCCCGGGGCGGGGCCTGGAGCGGCGGGGCGGGGCGGAGCGCGCTGTGGCGGCGGAGCCTGGTCTAGGCGGAGCGCGGCGGAGGCTGGCGCGAGAGTCACGGTGGCCGAGTGGTTAAGGCGTTGGACTCGAAATCCAATGGGGTTTCCCCGCGCAGGTTCGAATCCTGTCCGTGACGACAGGCTGGTTTTTTGCAGGGGATTACCGGGGACGCCGCGGGGCAGGAGGGGTTGGGTCACAACGATGGGGTGTCCCACCCCCGGGACCCGCTCTTTTAACGGTGGGGACAACGTGGGTCTGAGGGGGAAGATATGCGTTTTGGGGGACCACGGCATGAAGGGGACTCAGAGCTGGGCACAGGGGGGACACCTCTGGATGAAGCACCCGAGAAACATCAGCCACCCCCATAGTGGGGGCCCGTCCCTGCCAGGGAGGGTCCTGGGCCAGCAGGAGCCACAGCGGCAGCATCCGGGAAAGGCATTTATTGATCTCAGTGACACAGCGAGGGAAGAACCCCCAAAACCCACTCTTTTTTCCCCTGGGACTGAGCCGTTTTTTTAACACACACACACACCCCGACCCCCCATGCCCACCCTGGACAGGGGGTTTGGGGAGCAGAGGGGGACCCCCAAGGTGCTGAGCCGCCAATATAGCTACCAGAACGGTGTTTACTGATCCCATCAGCCCTGGTCTCCCCCTACCCTGGCCCCCCCATCCCATCCCGGGCAGACCCCCATGCTGGCACAGCGCCCCCCACCCCCCCCCCGGTGTGGCAGGAGAGCAGAGCAGAGCCCAGGAGAGAGGACTGTAAGAAACACAAGGCAAACACAATTAAATTAAGATCCCAACAAGTCAAACGTCACCAGGTCTGGGGGGCATCCGTCAAAACTCAATGGAAAGTGGGGAAGGGAAACAAGAAAAGGCCAAAAAAAGGTACAAAAAAATTACAGAACCACGGTCACAAGTGCCTGGAAAGTAACGGGGGAACAGAGAAGGAGAGGAGCCAAATGCAGGGCAGGAGAGCATCTGGGGGCCAAGGGGGTGAGGAGCTGGGGCATGCATGGAGCGATGGGCCCAAGGGCCACAGAGCACTGGGGAGGGGGTCCCCACTGCCGACCCCCCCCTGTGGTGGAAGACCCCAGCCCATGGGGGGCACTGGGGGCTTGTCCATGGCCCCGGGGGTGACACCAACAGCGCCCAGGACTCCCACGGCCAAGCCCCTTCGCCTGGGGAGGGGACCCCGCTGCTGCCGTCCTGCGTGGTCAGAGACGCCAGAGCAAGGCCGAACATCCAGAGAGGGAGAGGAAGCCCAGGGGGGATTCAGGCACTAACGGGGTCAGTCCGCAGCAGGAGCCAGGGGCGGGAGAAGCACCGGCACTGGGAACGCTGGCAGGGCCGACTCTGGCAGTACATTCCTCACCTGGAAAGACAGGGATGTGGGGGGTGCTGGGGCGCAGGGACTGTGGGGTATGCTCACCGCCGGGCTGAGCATCAGAGCAGTGTTTGCCAGAGGTGTTTAATCATTTCAGCCGGGAAGGAAGAGGTTCAGGGGAGCAGTGTCCTGAGAAACCATGTCGGTGACCAGGGAGTGCCAGTTTGGAGCCCCAGTCTCCCCCTCCACGCCTTCCCCCTCCTCTCCCTCGGCACCATGAAGCATTTCCCTTGGGAAGTCCTCAGATCTCCTCCACTCCGTGTGCAAATATCATCACCAGTCCCGGCTCCAGCACCATGTCCTCGCCCATGTGCTGGTTCTCACAGGCCATCACCACCACCGCCTGCTTGCCAGGGATGCGTTTGGCCACATAGTTCTCGTAGTAGCGCCGGTTCATCTGGCGCGTCTCCAGCGTGGCCAGGCCCTGTGGCCAGTTCCGCTCGTGGGCGTTTTCAATCAGCTCATTGATGATGGACGTGGGGCAGCCGCTTTCCACCAGTGAGCGTTTGATGACAGCCTGCAGCACTGCATCCGGCGTGGAGATCATCCCACCCCACCGCGTCACCCGGGCCGGCTGCAGGGAGTTCACCCACCTGGGGACGGACATGGGGACAAGTGGTCAGTGCTGTGTATTTTTGGGGGCTCCCACTAGAATCAAGGCGCTGGTCTGCTCTGCACTCAGGAGAGTGCACGCCCCCCACTATTTTTCACCCCCAAAGTGGACGCAGCTGCAGCACTTGGCTCCGCTCCTCCCTCCCCAGAGGAGGGGAAGGAAGGACGGGATGCAGAGCCTTTCTCCCAAGGAGGAAGCAACGTGGCAGCTTCCTGCTCGCAGGAGAATGCAGGTGGAATAAAAACACTGTGAACCCATTGTGCTCCCCAGGATAAACAAATCCCCCCTTGCTTTTGTGAAGCATTTTCTTCTCAAACCACCTCTTTGCCTCAGAAAGTGCTTCTCCCTTCTCAAATCCATCAGCGAAGCTGGCAGACTTCCAGCTCCCCTCACACCGAGCGTGGAGCTCCCCCCATCTCCCTGACTGGCACCAGCAGCAGCACTACTACTTACTCGAGGATTTCGTTGTACTCAATGGTCTCCTCCAGGTTCTGCAGGTTGGGGTTGACACTGCGGATGGCGCGCATATAGGCCTTCAGCAGCTGAATGTCCCGTTTCTGTGAGGGGCAAGACATGGCAGGGTTGGCACCACGGCCATGCGTCACAAGGTGAGATTCCAGGAACACGTCCCTGCCCCTCGGCTTGGCCACCATCCCCGCACTGGATGGTGCAGAGCAGCAGCAGGGCCCCACTGCGCTCTGCTCGTGCTGCTACTGCCACGTTCTTCATCCCCAAAGCTTTTTTGGTGTTTGGTGTCCAAGCAGAGACTGTCCCTTTCCAAAGAGACCCCATGGCGGGGGAACACAGCCTCTCGCATCCACCCACCTGCTCAGCCAGTTGATGTTTGTGCTCTGCCGAGGTCTTCTCCAGCTCGGCAATCCTCGTCTGCTGCTGCTGAACCACAGATCTCAAGTGCTTGATGCAGTTGTGGTTGGGCAGCTCATCCTTGGGCATTTCCAAGCTGCAGAGCAATACACAAAAAAAAGCACGGAAGCCTCACATTAGGGCAAGTTACACCCCACCCCGGGCTCCTCCCCAAGCCTGGGGTCCTCAGTGCATCCACCCTCCGTGGCAGAACCCCCCAAAGCCATCCTCACCCGCATCCCTGCTCGCAAGTCACCGGGCGCTTTGGATTGTGCTCGCAGTCGTTGAGGTGAGACATCAGGTTGTCGAGTCGCACGACCGCTGTACAGCCGAAAACAGCGTTGTCGCAAGTGATCTGCAGCTTAGAGAGCATATTCCGCATGATCCGCGGGACAGGGCGAAGGTGGGCGACCGTCACCACACTGCGGTCCACGGGGCAGGTCTGCTGCTGGGAGAACCACTGGGTGATGCAGGCATTGCAGAAGGCGTGCTCGCAGTGGGGAGCCTGTGGAGGGGCAGACAACGGCCACATATTACTCCCACCCAAAGGGAAGCTCTCTGGCTCCAAGGGGGAGGAAAAGGAAGGGAAGAGGCACCTCCATTCCAAGTGGGCACGATGCCCGTGCAGGGAATGACACCAAAAGCCAGACCTGTACAACCAGAGTCACACACAGCACCTCGCCAAGAGGGATTTTCACTACAGGAGACGGCAGTTCCATGCAGCCACAGCCCCGGGGTGGGCTACGGCACAGTCCCGGCCTTCCCAGCGGGCAGCTCACCAGCATGGCACAAATCATCGAATCATTTTGGTTGGAAAAGACCTTTAAGATCATCAAGTCCAGCCGTTACCCGGCCTTTGTGCTGCGGTTCATTACTGAGTGATGAAACTGCAATAATTATGGACAGGTTTCAGATTAGCTCAGTTTTATTTTAATCTGGTTTATTGCCCAGGAAGCTGAATTTACACTGGGGGTACCGAGCTACCCAACACACAGCCACAGCTTGGCCAGTGTAGGAACAGCTCCAGTGACAGGGAGAGCCCAAAGGGAAGGACAAGGACTGGGGGGACAAGGTCCCATGTAGAAGCCAGCTCTGCTCAGCAGCAGCGAAGGGGCTATAAACCCCCCTCAAGCTCTCCCCAAGGAACAGGTCTTATGACAGAGTGACAAACACAATCCTGGAGACCATGCAGAGCGCCAGCAGGATGCTGCTCTGGAAGAGCTCACAACAACGGAGCTCCCAGGAAAGCCCTGTCCGAGCACCCCACTGCTTGGAGGAGTGGAAGCAGCGGCTCCTTCCTGAGAAGCCACCAGACCTGGGCAGAGCAGCATGCGAACACCGGGGCTCTGCTTCCTCCATCCTCCAAGCTGCATTGGGTGGCAGGAGAGGAGCGGGAGAGCCTGGCTGGGAAAACTCTCCCAACACCTCACCCCTTCCTCCCACTCAGGACATCCCCCAAACCAAGAATTTCAGTTCATTTCCACCAGGACTCACACAGCTGCAGACTTTTATCCCTGGTGCTGCCTCCTTACCCATGCCATTGCCTTAAACCATGAGCAGGAACATTACGAATCCCTCGAGCTCACCTCAAGCACGCTGCATGTGGTGCCCATCATCTGAAGCCTAGAGCTGCAATTGGAGGCTTTCAGCAGTCACAGTCAGTGCTCAGATGGGAACCTACCTGAACTGGCTCCTCCAGGACCCCGCTGCAAATGGGGCATATAAGGTCTTCATCAACATCCCCCTGAAAACGTGCTACATCATACCCCATTGCTCATCACCAGTGCCAGAACCCTGCAGGAGGAGAAAGGAGAGCGGTCAAGAGCAGGCAAGCATCCTGCAATGTCAGGTTAGAAGAGATCCCGGCCCTCATGGGGTCCCACTTCCCAAATTCCTGTTCTCTCCTCCCAATGTGGCCAGTCATGAGCTCACAGCCAAGCACCATACGGAGGGGTGCGCAGGGGGAAGCAGTCTCAGCCCCTCTGTTCCGAGGTGCCACTGGCATTTCTGCTCTCCCACACATTATCACCAATCCTGCCACAATTTTTCGACTTGCTGGTTGGTGGGGCTGGTTTTGCACAGTTCTGTTTGGTTTGTAGAGGAGGGGACAGCAGAGGGGCACCTCCGAGTGAGCCCATCCCGGGGGATTTGTGCCAGGGACCACATCGGCTGTGGAGGAACTGGCTCCTTCCCTGGGGACAGTGGCCCTGCTGGCTCCTGGCAACGCAGCCGCCTGCTGCCACCTCTAGCAGCATGCCCACTCGGCTGAGTTCTGCCAGAGGCCAACCTTGAGCTCTGCCCTGGCATGCTGGCAGTTACCAGTTCCTCTGTGGTTTGTCCCCAAAGAGCCAGCTCCTCCTCTCTCTCTCACCAACTTCAAAGGCAGTGGGTGACAAACCGTCTCAGCCACACAGATTGACAGATAACAGTCCCCACCCCAAACAGGAGCCAGGAGGGCACACAGACCCCACACGAGGCCCTGAAAGCACCATCCTATGGTGAGGAGACCGTGGCAAGGCAGCACTTCCAGTGGGGCAAACACCAGCAGCACCTCCCTGCTCCGGATGTGACCACGGCCAGTGGTGCCAAGCTCCCAGGGAGCTATTCATGGCCAAAAGGGCTTTGGTTCCAGACAGACACGGCCGAGCTGGTTGTGGGAACCCCTGCATCTGCTCAGCCAGAGCAGCATGGGAGGAGCATCGATGTGTGGATGCAATGGGAGGCTGTAGGGAACACGATCCCTTTGTGGCCCTCGGGACCCTTCCCGAGTCAAGGGGCAGCAGAGAGGGACTTGAATCGACTCCCCAGACACTGTGGAAGTCAGACAATAAATCAGCTCCACGCGTGGATGGATTCTTCACTTCCACAGAGCAGGCACAGACAAAGGCTCCTCTGGGGCAGGCTGGGGTGGGGAGAGTCCCTGGGTCAGAGTTTGCAGTTCCGATAAGAGGATTAACAGCTGCAGGCAGGAGAAGGGATCACTGCACCACAAGGAGCTCAAACCTTCCCCCACCTTTGGATAGTCGTTGCTCTCCTCCACTGGAAAGGGACCCAAATTCCTCCCCATCCCTTTCAGAGCCGCTCGCGCTGCAAGTCTCACCACCTCCAACACATTTACATCGAGTTCCAACCAACTGGAAGGGCAAAGACAGATGTGGAGGAGCCAGCACACCAGTTTGTCTCCCAGATGGACCCAGCACCCCACCAGCGCCGCACCGTCCCCCCGCTCCCCCCCCCCCGCCCCAGGTGCTTCACTTCACAGCTGGGACCGCTCTGTCTCTGATGCTTAGTGCTCAGGCACTGATCCATGCCCAAGTGTCCTAACGCATCTCAATGTGTGAGCAGCTCCACAAACAGCCACCCCCCTCCTCCTGCTTGGGAGACACAGCACCCACGCTCAGGAATCGAGGGAACTGCCTCTGAATTCTTTCCATTCTCCGCTCTGCGGGGCTCTGCCAGCACGCTGGAGCGAGGAGTGCCCTGCTGCTATTGTCAGGCAGAAAGCAGAGAGCTGAAAGTGTCTGCAAATGCTGACATGAGATGGAATCAGCAACCCAATCCCCCCCCGCAGCTAGATCCAGAGGTGAATTAATGACCCAGTCCTGCAGGACACTGGATCCGCTCCTTCCTCCCTGGGCTCAGGGACTGGCAGGGTGGTCCCAAAGAAGGCATTGCACAGCCAGTGTGAGCGGCGCTGCTTGGCAAGAGCAATGATACACGGGCTGCAGGGATCTGTCATGGGCTGAACCAAGGCACAGAAAGCTCAGAAAATGCCTTTCCTGGAAGGGCTTGCAGAGGCACTCAGCACCGGGGTGAAGTCGAGCCAAACCATCTGCAGCGCAGGGAAGAGACAGCACAGCGAAGGCCAAGTAAGAGCCCAGACAGAGCCACTGTCACAGGGCAGCACTTCTGCGGTGACCAGCAGCTGCCACCCACGATTGTACTGGATTTAAGCGAATGAGCATCCCAACCCTGCCCCCTCCAAATACCCATGGCTTCTCGGGTGCTTCCTAGCACCATCAGCCTCCCTAGGGCTGGGCAGGGAGATGGATCACTGCCCAGGGCAGAGGGCAGTCACAGAATCGGGCCTCAGCCCAAATTGCAGAGAAACGCTGGGATAAGTCACTTTTCCGCCCCTTTCCCTCTGCTTCCTATCATCCTCCAGCCTCGGTTTGCACATTGTCATCTTCTCGGCCTGAGGACCTCGAGTGCCTGCACCCGCTGACACAGAGGAGATGTACATAGCAACAAGGGCCAGATGGTATCAGAGGATCAGTCATTAACAAGTCAAAAGCACTCTGACATTCACTCTGACCCAGCACTCTGACCCACCCTCACCCTAAGCCTCCTCAGCACCTGACAGCCCAGGCAGAGGTTCCTAACAACCTCTCAGGGAAGCAAAGAGGGAAGAGGAGCTCACTGCCCATCTGGTTAGAGCAGCGCTGCTCCCAGGACTGTCCCATGGCCACGGCAGGGATCCCCAGCTCCCCGATCCCTCCAGAGGGGCCAGCATCTCATCCCAAGCCCCAACATGTGCTGCTCTTCCACCCTCCCCACAAACCCACCATTTAAACAGGCAAATATGACCTCTAAAAGTTAATGCAGCCCCTCACCGTCAGCTCCCCTCGCTCTGCTCACAGGACATTCATCTCTACGTACCCAATGCATTGCAGTTTTGCTTCAAATCTTGGCCAAAAAGGGGCTTCCCTCATCTGTGAAGTACCTTCACCCCTTCATCCCATACCCCCATGGTGAGCAGGGCTGGGGCTCCCCAACACATACCTGCCCATCTTTCATGTCAGCAGCAACCACGTGGGGAAGATTTCTGTGGTAACATTGTGCTGTCTTCCAGCACAGTCACTAACTGTCCCTAATCCCAGAGAAAAATTCAATTGCTGAGAAACCCTTTTCTGTGGACAAAAGGAAAATTAATGGCTTAAAAAAAGCTCCCCCTCCTCCTGGAAACAAAATAATGTCAGCATGGCACCCGTGGATGTGTTCCATGGCCCCCAGCACACGTTCACATCTTCCCACCTTTCTGCCGCAATATGTTCAAGCCACTGGATCCCAGACACTCTGGCTGAGCCAAGCTTTCCACCAGGCAGTCTGCAGAGCATCCCCGGCTCTGAGGAACTCCCGCTCCACCAGCACAGGTTGGCCGGCTCCTCTGGAGCTCACAGGGTTGTATTCCACGCTCCTGCTGACCACACAGCCACCTCTCCTCCATCAGGGGCTGTTTCAGGCTACACCTGGGCAAGGATGAGGATCCAGAGGGGCCTGGAAAGGGCCTCGAGAGCTTTGCTGGGAAAGCAGCACCTTTCATGGGATCTGGCTGTGGGTCCCAGGGTAGGAGCTGGCTACAGAACTGCCCCAGACAGTGAAAGTTTGAAAGAGGCACCGACCCACCTCGACCCTCAGAGTGGAACAGGGGACAGGGATGACTCTGCACACACAGAGCTCACTGAGGGAAACCAGCCTGGTCCAAGGCAAAGGATAAACAACAGCGAGAACAATGTGATGATGGGCGTGGGGCCAGCTCCTACCCACGAAACACACGGCAAAAACACACCTGGGAAATCAGAACACAAGGGTCTGTAACACCAAGGACCAGACCATGAGCAGCGACCACCCCACGGCCTTGTGTTCAATCCCAAAGGTGTCCAGCCCCTTCCTGGGGACACCAGCTCTGCTCCTGGCCCTCCATCCCACCCCTCTCCTGAGCCGGTACTGGTGCCAGCTTACTGAGGAAGCCCATCCCTTCTGGGGAGACACAGAAAACCAGACAGAACCCCTTTAAAATAATTAAAACCAACCAAACAAAACTAATCCAACTGAATTAGGTGGTGCTGGGAATCTCCAGTGCCAGGCTTTGCCTGGTTCTCAGGGAAAGAGACACCATTTTCTCATTATTTCCAATAAAAGTGTTGCCAACAGATACCAGAGCCGCTCTGCAGCTGGGATAGCTTGGAAGAAACCTGTTCTGTGAGCAATGGTGGTTTTAATAATCATTCCTAATTTCATCAGCTTTGTGAGCCAAAAGAAATAGAATTAAAACCAGAAAGCAAGGGGGAGGGGAGGAAAGGGACAGAAAATAACATATGGATGCAAGAGGGGCTGTTCCGGAGCGGAGAGCCTGGCACGGGAGCCAGGACGGCAGCGATCCTCTCACTGCTGTGCGCCACGTGTGTCCCAGGGCTCCACGCTCTGCTGGCTGGGTAAACACACAACATCCCCAGGGGGGCTGCACAGTCCCTGCCGCAGCCTTGCTGCTGCTGGAAAGATTCCGGGGCAGGGGAAAAAGTGACCCAGAAGTGTAACAAAGTGACATTGCGCAGCAATTGGCTGCAGCCTCCAGGATTCTGCATGGGCTTGAGATGGTCTGTGCTCCCAGGGCTGCCCCAGCAGTGCCTGGGCGGCTCTGCTGGGGGCTGAAGTGCTTTGTATGGGCTCCATCACCTGGAGCAGGCAAGGAGGCTGCTGAGACAGGAGTAGAGCTGGGGCCAGGATGCAGGGGAAGGCTCTGCTCAGCTGATCTCCGGTGCGATGAGCGGACCGAAGACAGAGCAGTCACCAGTGCTGATGCTGTGCCCGTGTCCATGCACGGTCACCCTACTCCGGGATGGAACCACCCGTGGTCCTGCCAGACAGTGCTGTGAACACCCGCGGTGCCACACAGAAAGGAAGAGGGGTCTGAAACTCAAGACTAACATGAACAATACTGAATCCGAGCACATGGCATAATCTAAAGCTGGGCAGAAGCCCCTCTGCCTGACCAGCAACCCAGCCTGTGAACCACGCAGGACAGCAATGAGCCCAGCGCGTCATGCATTCCCGGCCAGAGCGACCTCCCTGCACTGCCGGACCTGGCCGGTATCTGCAGCAGGAGCCCGCTGGCACAACACAAATCCAAACTCTGCCCTAATCCAGAACAAGGAGCTCCTGTTAATGGTGGGGAAGAGCCAGCACAATGGACACCCCATCCCACAGCTGCTTTGGAAGCCAAACACCAGCAGCACGGGTCTGGCTGCTGCATCCCCTTGGATGATGATCTGATAAACCAGTTCTGCTTGGGTGCACACCAGTAACAACCAGCTGCTCAGCACGTGCATAATTAACTACCCTGCTAATGATACTAGGGAGCAGCAGCACTCCCTCCCCACCAAAGAGCCTGATCAGACACTCACACAGCCTCAGCCTGAATGTGACCTATTCGCTCCTCCCCTTGTTAGTACATGGGGCCTCTAATTGCTGCTGCACCTACCCAGGGAGCAGACAGTAATTTAGAGTAATTAATCCCCTGGCAAGAAAGGCCAGCGTGGCCCCAAGAGCAGCTCTGGGGTCAGGGAAGAGCCTGAACCTTCCAAATTAACATAAAACTCCCCTTTTTCTAGAAGCCTTTTGCAAGTCAAAGGAAGCTTTTGCCCGAGCACACATGGGCAAATGAGATCAGAAGGAAAGCGGGGTTAAACAATTGCTCCGGGTTGGACAATGGGAGGAAAACACATCCCCTGCCCACCTCCCAGATCCCTCAGGAGCTGGTGGAAGGACAAACAACGCACTGAAGAGCTCCCATTGCTTAACTCCTCTGGAATCACACTACCTGGCCACCCAGCAGGACCATTCCCAAGCCTGGGAAGCTCTTCAGGATCACAGAAGCCCAGCTGACTGCTCTGCAGAAGCGATGCCGTGTCCCACAGAAACCACACCGAGCAGCTTCTCTCACAGATGCAGACGCACGGCTCTGGTACCAGGCAGAGAACGGCAGAGCCAACCAAGCAGCGAGAGAACACAGGCAGCAACCGCTCAGCAGCGCATAGCTCGCTTCTGCCTTCAGCTCTGCTTGAGGATCGCTTTGCATAGCCTCCAGCTGCCTCTGCAGCCTTCCCCTCACTCCAGATTCATCAGAGGGTCTCGTTAACGAAGCACCTTCCCTGCCAGTCCCAGGGAACCTCCCTCTCTCCAGAGGGCTCTGGGAATCCCAGTGTCTGCCCTTCTCCTGGAGCACTGAGGGAAACAAGAGACACAGAGATCAGGCAGGGGCAGTTCCTGAGCCAGTTTAGCAGGACTGGACTGACTTTAAACCTCTGAAATTTAAGGAAGATCTTGCTCTTTCCCTGGAGACATTAATTGACAACAAAGGTTCTTTAAAAGCTTTAGCGCAAGAGCCTGTCCTTCTCTGTGCACACGCGGAGGCCCATAAAGAGCAGGCAGTGATCGGAATGGCCAGAGGAGGGATCAGACAGCTACGGGATGTGAGAGCAGCGGCACATGCCACGCTGTCAGCTGCAGCTGAGACAGAGAGAGATCTCTCTTATTAACAGAGCAAACACAACGTTTCCAGATAAATACGACCTCAAAATTATTGGCAGCATCAACCGCCAGCCCCAAGAGCGGCTATAAATCAACACCCCGTGAAACTGCTGGTGTAGCTCCAATCTTTCACATGTTGGAGGCTCCACCCGTGTGGAGGAAGGGCTAACACTCATCCCCGTGCGCAGGTGGAAAACGTTTTGCGAGGTTCTTGGTTTACCTTCCGTGGCAGAATTCCTCCCTAAGCAGCACAGAGGCAGGGCTAGGCCGGGCTCGCTCTTTGCAGGTAGACGCTCCCAATGGCCCATCTTTTCCCCGTCCTCTTCTACAGGTTAAAAATGTCGTTCTTCCAGGGCCGAGAGCCACTGCCAGGCGCGAGTCACGTGGTCAGACAGCACAGATCTAATCACAGGGAAATACAGCAGGAAAAAAAAAGGAAGGAAAGATGAGCACAGTAAAAATGGGGATGGGAGGTTGTGCCCGGCTGTTGTCCTCTCGGGGCCCTCTCTCTCCCTCCACACATGAGCCCACAGCAAAGAGAAACCTCCACTGCCTGAGGAGCCTTCCCAACACTCTTGAAGAGTCAAAAAACCCGTGCAGAACCCATGGAGCACCCACAACATGAGACCCATGCACCTCCCACATGGATACACGTCCTCACGGGGACAGAGGTGTGGAGTCAGTCACGAGAGCAGAGAACGACTGCCCACCTGGGACCACTCCTGCGCTTCAGACACGTAAAAAGTTACTCTACTTTGCCCTTTTAGAATTTAAATAGCAAGAATGAGGGCCCCTCCAGAGCTCCTGGCCAGGCCGAGGGAGCCTTCATGCATCCCAGCCTCCCCGACAGGCTGAGCGCAACAGAGCCAGGGGTCGAAGCACCAGCTGCCTCTCTGAGGCGCTCAGCTTCCGAATTCCATCCCTCGGCCCCCACCTTGCTCGGCTGGGATGAGAGGCATCCCCAGAGCATCAGCGCGCCGCATGGGGAATGAAATGTTTGCTCGGTAGGTGAAGTCTCAGCATCAAACACAGTTCCGCTAAAAACAGTATTCCCCAAACGCTACCTCAAGAACCTGACACAAACCCAAGTTTTTCTCACAGCTCCTCTGCTTGCTCCAGCAAAAAATGACAGCAGGAATAGGGAAAACACTTGGGTTTTATCTGCTGCTCCCAGCAACAAAGAGGAACCCGGCTCAGGAACACCCCGGGACATCACTGCCGCGCTGGGCATGACAGCTCTGCGCCCCCAGAACCACCACCAGCAGCTTTAGTGGCATTATAACAAAAAAATTATCTGACGTTGTTGCGGTTTTGGACATTTTGACATTTATCACTTAAAACTGAATTTAAAAAGCCCAAGGCCCTTCCTGTAAGGTGAGGCACCACCGAGCTCAGGCGCTCACAGTTGAGAGGAGCAGCTCGTGGCCTGCTCTGCCAAACCTCGTCACAAATAAAGCCTTATCCCTTTTAATTACTGACTTCCCTCTGCTTCCCACCCTCCCCAGACAGACAGATGGACAGACAGGCTGCATGAAGGTCAGGCCACCAGGAACAGAGACACCGCTCCCCACGTTCTCTCCTTCCACAGCCACTGCGTGCGGGGGGTTCCCCCCAGCCCCCCTGGATCCTCAATGCACTACAGCAGCACCCAGAGGCTGCTAACAATTCATCACTGGAGAAACTGTCAGCCCAATTAGTCTTTCCCCCATAAGCCACCGGAAGAGGAATCGCCAGTGCCATCCAGGTGCACCGGTGACGCTGTACAATCGGGTGGAACCACCACCTTTGCAGGCTACCGCAGTTGGTGTTCTCACCCCACCTTTTTGGGGGCCATTTAGCACGGCACAGGCCGAGCCCTGAGCGCTGCCCGGGCTCCGGGGGACAGGGACACCGTGACAGGGAGGGCAGGACACGTTACAGAGACCAGAGCCAAAAGGCTCTCCCCCAGACCGAGCCCACCAGGCTCCCACGGCGGCACAAAGCCCCCCCCAGCACCGGGGCCGTTCCCCTCTCCTGGGCCTGCCCCCTCCCCGCCGCTCCCCCCCGGGGCCGCAGTGGGGTTTCACCACCCCCAAACCGTTGCCCACTCCCAGCAGGTACCCTCCACAGCCCTTCCCGGGCCGGGCCCGGCCTCCACCCGCCTCGGGCCCAGGAGCACCGCGCTTCTGCCAGCCCGGACCCGGCTCCGTGAGCCCCCGTGGCCCGGCCCAGGGCCGCAGCGGCCCTCAAGGCCTTTCCCCAGGACCCGGGCTCCCCCCGAGCGCTGCCATCGCCCTGCTCTCGGTGCTGCCAGGGCCGCATCGCTCCCCAAAAGCCCCTAACGCCGCCCCAGCGCATCCCCGGTCCCGCAGGGCCATTCCCCCACCGCCCCGTCCCGCTCTCCCCCCGCAGAGCGCGGCTCCTCCGCTCCACAGCCCCTCGGTCTCCCTCACCGCGCAGCCCCGACCTCACGTACCGCCTGCCGCCCGGGCCCGGGCCCGGGCCGGCTTCGGGACGCCGCGAGGCTCAGGGGCGGCCGCGACCTCCACCGCCTCCCCCCACCCTGCCTTGCCGCGCTGCTACGCAACCCCCACCCCGCCGGAAGCTCCCACCCCGCCACGGACCGGAAGCGGCGCTCTAGCCGGCGAAATGCACCGATAGCCGGAACTCCCTGGTTGGGGCGGGGAGTGGGCGGAATTTAGAGCTTATCTCGCCCTAAGGCCCGCCTCCTCTGTACTGCCAGTAGCTGGCGGCGCGGAACGTTTTCTGCCCGCCGCGTGCTGATTGGCTGCTCAGGGTGTCGGCCGATGACTTCCGGGAGTGCCCGCGGTGGCGGCGCTCTAGCAGGTTAGCGCGCGCAGCGGAGGGGAAGCGGCGGCGGGGCGGCGGGGCATGAGGTGCGAGCGCCCCCTGGTGGCGGGGCGGGAGGGTGAGGGGCCGAGCAGGCCCAGGTCTGGTCCCGGTCCTGCGCTCCCGTGCCCGGTGGCCCCACAGCCCGGTGTCACCGGAGGTCCCGTCCCCTGTGTCCCCACAGCCCGGCGGTCCCGCCCCTGTAGTCCCCGTCCCCAGCGGGGCTGCCTCCGCGGCCGGTTGCACCCCATCCCCGTGGGCCCATCCCGATCTCCCCGTCCCGTTCCCAGTGGCCCCGTGCGGGGCCGGGAGTGACAGCTACATCCGCAGGGCCCCGCCGGCACCATGAGCACCGAGACGCTGGTGAAGGATGTCAAACCAGGGCTGAAGAACCTCAACCTCATCTTCATCGTGCTGGAGACGGGTGGGTGCGATGGTGGGGGCTGAGGGGCTCCCCAGGTCCCCTGACCCCCCCACACCCCTTGACCCCTTCCTGTCCCCAGGCCGGGTGACGAAGACGAAGGATGGACACGAGGTGCGGACATGCAAGGTGGCCGACAAGACAGGCAGCATCAACATCTCCGTGTGGGACGATGTGGGAAACCTCATCCAGCCCGGGGACATCATCCGCCTCACTAAGGGGTAAATGGGGCACCCCGGAGGTTCCTGTGGCCCTCAGGGGTCCCCTCAGCCCTGGGGTGCCCCCCCAGCCTGACCCCCCCTATGCCCCCTCCAGGTACGCATCCATCTTCAAGGGCTGCCTGACCCTCTACACAGGGCGTGGCGGTGACCTGCAGAAGATCGGCGAGTAAGGAGGGGGATGGGGGTCCCCCACAGCCGGGGGGGGGGCTGGGAAGGGCTGGGGGGAGCCTGGGGCACAGTGGGGGGACCCCACTGCCCCCTTCTGCCGCCAGGTTCTGCATGGTCTACTCCGAGGTGCCCAACTTCAGCGAGCCCAACCCTGAGTACGTGGCACAGCAGTCGCAGAGCAAAGGGGTGAGTTAGGGGGGCCTGGGGCTATAGTGGGGGGGCCAGGCTGGCACTGCGGGGACCCCCAGCCCCCCCAAGCGTGGCTGCCCCGGCTCTCTGGTACATGGGATGTGTCTGTCTCCTCCACAGGCCCAGAATGAGAGTGTGACTCCAGCTGCTCCCCAGAGCACCCAGGGTGCCCCTGCAGCACCCCCAGGTTGGTTACAGAGCCCCCTCCCCACCCCAGGGGTGCAGGACTCCCCCCAGGTGCCACCCCCTGGCTCAGGGGTGCCCCTAGCCTCATCCGCCCACCCGGTACTCTGCTCTGCTTCCAGCCCCCGACAGCCAGAACGGGAACGGGCTGAGCCCGGGGGGCCCCGTACACCCCGCCAGTGCCCCTGCGCACCCCCCCAGTGGCCGCATCACCCGCAGCCAGCCTGGCCACCCCGGCCCCGCCGCTGGCCCCGTCAGCAACGGCAAGGAGACGCGGAGGAGCAGCAAGAGATAACAGACCCCCCTGCAGCCCCTCTCCCTCCGCACAGCCTGGTGGGGTCCCCGGCCCCCCAGCCCTGAGCAGCCCCCCGGGCAAGGAGGGGCCTGGTTGGGCCCCGCTGCACCCCACTCACATGCCTCTGGGGGCGGATGGGGGCAGCCTGGGCCCCCCCATCTTGGGCTGGCTGGGCTCGGGGGTCCTGGGAAGGACAGGGCTGAGCCATGCAGCCCCTGGGTATGGGGGGCTGCAACCCCTCCCCATACCATGCCCCCCACCGCCTGCCCTGGTGGGTGCCCAGGACCTGTCGGGGTGGGTGTCAATAAAGGGTGACCTCCTGCCTGCGCCCTGCCTGCTCCCTGCCTGCCGCCCTGGGGGGGCCCAGACCCCTTTCCCTGTCAAGGCCCTCCCTGCATGGCCCCTCCCGGCACTGGGGCTGGCTGGGAGCAGTGCTGGGGTGACCCTTGGCCCCCCTGGTTCGGGTGCAGCAGACAGCGTGGCTGCAGCACGGGGACGGGGGCCGATTGGTGGCGCGTCCCCCGGCCCCCGCCATCGGCACAGTATCGGCCCAGGTGAGCCCTGGGGGGGCACAGGAAGGGTCTGGGAGGGGCGCGGGTGCACTGCACAGGAGGGGACCCTGAGGATGAGGTGATGGCAGGGACCGTGAGACCCCCCTTGACGGGTGGGGGTCAGCCCTGGTGAAGGCGGGGGGACTACCCACGGGACTTTGCGCTGCGGCGGGGATTGCAGCAGGTGCCAGCTCCCGGAGTCATGGGATTTCCCAGCCCACGTGGAGGGGCAGAGGGCCCCCCCCACCGCCGCCATGCCTCTCCCACTGGGCTCTGGGGTTTCCCATCTCCCTGCAGGGCTATTCCTGGGGGGACACATGTACCCCAGGTGGGGCTGTGGGTGGGGTGGAGGTGCAGGTGCCCACCCTGGAGGGGCCCTGGCATTATCTCCCCGCCTGGTGGAACATTAACTCCAACACAAAAGCTGCCCCGGTTGCAAAACCTCCCTTCAAGGACGAGCGTCACCGTGTCCCCGCAGTGCTGTCCCCACCCCCATTGCCCACCCTGGAGATCCCCAGCCTTGTGGGGTGCATGGGGACAGCGTCTGCCTGTCTGGCCCCACTCCCTGGTGGGTGTCCCTGAGCCTCGGTGCAGGGACACATATCTCCAGGCTGTGACCCTGATGCCGCCTGTTGCTTCCCAGCCGTCCCTGTGGACGGACAGACGGACAGGCGGCAGGAGGGTGCGTACCCTGGGGACCCCCTGTCCTGGGAGGGACCCCCTGTCCTGGGAGGGGCCTGTGGGCACCGAATGGGGGGGCTGTAGCTCCCACCACCCTGACGCCAGCTCTCCCTGTCCCCCAGCTCCACTGGGACCCCCAACACTGCCCGCAGCCTCTGTCCCCATGGGGCCCTGCAGGCTCCTCCTGGTCCTGGGGCTGCTGGGTCTGGGGGCCGGGGGGGCCATGCCGGGGCCGCTGCCCGAGGACGCGGCGCAGGAGCACGGGTATTACCTGCAGCAGCTGTTCGGACAGTACGGGGCCAATGGGACCCTGCCCTGGCAGGGGCTGGCACGGCTGCTGGGCCGCCTGGGGCTGGGCCGCGTCCGCGTGGTCCGCATCCAGCACGAGGAGCTGGGCCACGGCCATGTCACCCACCTTGACCTGCTCGAGGTCCAGGATGAGAAGCACCGGCACCGCCACCCAGTCTGGGAGCACAGCGCAGACCTGGCACTCACCGGGCTCCCCAGGTACCCCACTGCCCCCTCACCTGCTGCCCTTCACCTCAGTGCCATGGGGGGCTCATCCACACTCACCTCCCGCAGCCCCCTGCCCTCCCAGACCAAAAGCTGGACGAAGCTGGTGCCCACCAAGCCCCCTGGTGCTGGGGTCACCCTTGGGAGCCGTGGGGCCCCCGCGCCCCGCCACCGGGACCAGCCTGGGCTGAGCCTCCTGGGGAGGGTGCTGGGCTTGGAGCACTCCAGCGCTGACCACCCCCACGATGATGTGAGCGGGGCCGGGGGGGGGGTCGCGCTGTCCTGCTCCGCTGCCACTGTCCCTGTCAGCGGGACCCGTGAGCCCTGCCCCCCCTCCCGCCCCAGTGCCACTCACCGTGTCCCCTGCAGTGCCTCAATGTCACCCAGCTGCTGGGCAGCTTCGGGCTGGATGCGGTGGCCCAGCTGACGCCGGAGCAGTTCACACTCCTCTGCCCGGCGCTGCTCTACCAGATCGACAGCCGGGTCTGCATCCGGCACAGTGACGACATGACACTGCCACCCCCGGGGGGGGCCCTCTGGCCAGGTAACCCCAACCCACCACTCCTCCCTGGCCCCTGGCTCCTCCGTCATCACCTCTCCTGTCCCTTCATTGCCACCCCTGGGTCCCTCCAGTGTCCAGTCCTCATGTCCCCATCCCTGAGTGCCCCCCTCCCTGCATCCCCCATCACTGTCCTGGGGTCCCCATCTCTGCATGCCCAAGGCCACCCCTCCCTGGGTCCTGCCCCTCTCCCACCCCCGCGCCCGTCTCACCTGCCCTGCAGCGCTGGGCTGGGGGCTCCTGGCCGTCACCTTCATCAGCCTGCCCTCTGCGCTGGCTGTCGTCTTCGTCCCGCTGCTGAGCCGCCGCTTCTTCTGCTCGCTGCTGGCCTTCCTGGTGGCACTGGCCGTGGGGACACTCTGCGGGGACGCCCTGCTCCACCTCTGGCCCCATGTAGGTACCCCTGCCCCACGGGCTGGAGGTGGCACAGGGCACCCAGGGGCATCTGGGGTTTCTGGGTGCCCTGAGCCTCTGGGTTACCCATGTCCAGGTGCAGGGGAGGCACCAGGAGCCACCAGTGGAGCCGGGGCCTGCAGTGCTGCAGGGGCTGGCGGTGCTGGGGGGCATCTACCTACTCTTCTTGGTGGAGCTGCTCCTGGGGATGCTGCGACGGCACCGGGAGGCCACGGTGAGAGCTGTGGGCGCCGGGGAGGGTGCGGGGATGTCACCAGGTCTAGCTTCAAACCCAACACCTGTCTTCCCCAGGGATGCTCCCCTGGAGAGACCCCTGATGTAGCCACGGGGGTCCTGGCACCATCACAAGGCAGTAAGATCCCCTTGCACCCCACAGTGCCTGCAGCCCCTGGCCCTGGCCCCCATCCTGTGTCTCTCCCACTGCAGGGGCCGAGCTGCGACACCTGACAGCACCGGAGCTGGAACTAAACCCCCACGGACACCCTCACGGACATTCCCACAGCCCCGCGCTGCCCCCCAGCCCCAGGGCCACTGACATTGTCTGGATGGTGGTGCTGGGGGATGGGATCCACAACCTGACGGATGGGCTGGCCATCGGTGAGGGGCCCAGGGGGGGGTCAGGGGGTGCACAGGGATGGGGGTGCAGAGTGCATGAGGGTACAGGGTTCGTGCAGATTCGGGGTGAAGGACCCTCTTCCTGCAGGTGCCGCCTTCTCCCACAGCCTCTCCAGTGGCCTTAGCACGGCGCTGGCTGTGCTCTGCCATGAGCTGCCCCACGAGCTGGGTAGGTGCCTGTCCCCTGCCCCAGGTGCAGCCCCTCACAGCCCCCTGCCACGCACCCTCCTCTTGCCGCAGGTGACCTGGCGGTGCTGCTGCGGGCGGGCACTGCCCCCCGCACCCTCCTGCTCCTCAACCTGCTCTCGGCTCTACTCTCCTGCCTGGGGGCAGCGGCGGGGGCGGCCGTGGGGCAGAGTGCAGCTCATCTCACCCCCTGGATCCTCACCGCCACCGCCGGCATCTTCCTCTATGTGGCCTTGGCTGACATGGTAAGGGGTGGCTGGGGGGCAGCGGCGGGCTGGGGCTGGTGATGGCCCCACTGAGCCCCCACTCTGCCCCAGCTCCCCGAGGCACTGCGGGGCACCGAGGGCCCCGGTGAGGGCACCTGGGGCCGCTTCCTCCTGCAGAACGTGGGGTTCCTGCTGGGCAGCGGCATCATGCTGGGCATCGCCCTCGCCGAGGGACATCTCCGCGCCTGGCTGCAGCCCTGAGTGGCCCCGGGGCTCGGCCCCGCTGGACCCCACCACCGACCGGAGACGGAACCGTGGCCAGAGCCAGCAGTGGCTGAGCTGGAAGCACTGCGGAAGCCCCAAATGTCCCCCCAGGACTGCACTTTCCCCCCCTCTTTGTGAGACCCCCAGCAGCACCCGCCATCCCCGGGAGTCTCTGTGGCTCAGCCCCTCTAGGGAGGGGATGCGGTGTCCCCTTGCCACCCTGTGTCCCCACCCCAGGTGGGACGGCAGCGCAGTGCCCACACCCCCAGCTGCAGGACGAGCTTGAGCACGTTTTCCCTCCCTGCCCCCTCCAGACCCCCCCCATCAGCAGATGAAAGACGACAGGACATAGAAGCAATAGCATTTTAATAAACATAATTGATTCAAAGCCACACTATGAATAACAGGACTTGGTCACAGCTTACATTGTATAAAATAGATCAAGTCTGAATGTTCTTTTCTTTTTTATTTTTCTTTATTTTTTAAATTCCTTTTTAGTTCCTTTTTTCCCCACTCCCTCCCTCCCTGCCCCCCCCCCAGAGGTGATGCAGGATTTCTGAAAATACAGATATGGAACATCTGAGACAGAAGTAACGGCTGGCGGGGCTGGGGCAGGACAGGGGGAGTGACAGGAGAGCATCTGCGCTGCGGGGACGGAGGGCTTGTGGGGCTTGTTTCCTTCTTCTCCTACCTGTCGCCTCCTCTCTGCTCCCCAGGACTGCGAAGGGGTGGAACACCCCTGCGCAACACCCAGGGATTCCGCTCGGTCCGGTTTCCTCTCCCCAGGGATGAGTGCTGGGCCAGTCAGGGCTGATTTCAGGGCTCTCTGGAGCTCTCAGGAGAAGGGCGAGGAACCAGCAAATGCGGGGCGGGGACATGGCTCAGTTTGCCCACCAAGGCACCCAGCACCTCGAGGCCACTGCCATGGCCCCGGGGGGATTTCATAGGTTTTGTTTATTTTCTATTTTTTAAATTGCACATCAAAACTCTGCCCTACTTGCAATGGGTCTCCACCGGGGAGGGGGGGGCAGGCATGCAGGCAGTGAGGGGCTGGGAACCCCCACACACCCCAAGTGGAGCCCTCCTCGCCCCACCACCCGCACACTTGTGCTTTGAAACAGTGGTTGAAGGAAGAAGCACCTACGGAGGGAGGGAGACGCCTGAACTGCTGATGGGATCCACGCTGCGGGACAGCGCAGAGCTGCTCCTGGATAGGGATGGCACCAGGGCACCAATCCCTTGAGCTGACACACTCACCTCTCCCTCCCTGCCCGAGGACAAATGCATCCACGTTAAAGGTCCCCAGCAAGAACCACTGCCAATTAAGGCCCTGCTGCAGAGCATGAAGAGCATGGCCGTGCACTGGCTTGTGCTCAGCAGGTTCCACATCTCTGTGCGCTGGAGGGGAATGGAGCTGGGGAGTTAAAGGAGAAACACCAGAGGAGGAGATGGAGCAGCTGCTACACACAGACATGGGGACAGACACCAAGCACAAGGGGCTGGCAAGCAAGGGGCTCACGTGGGGCCGCTCTCCCACCCCTTGCTGGGACCCCAACAGATCCCAGCAAACCCCGGCCGCTCCTGCCCTTGCTCAGCCGCACTCACCACAGGTCCGAGAGGCGCAAAAGCATTTCCCCAGGTCTGTGCCTCGGCCCAGTTACTGCCAGAGGTAGGTGCGACCAGTGCAGAGAAGACACCAATTAAAGCAGCTCTTCGTTATCTAACCCCACCGCGAACACACCTCAAGAGCCTCTCTGTCCCACACTGCTTCTTCCCATGGCACAGAGAGCCCCTGCCTGGGCGCAGCCATCCCATTCCGGGGCAAACGTGGGGGACTGCTCCAGGCAAAGGTCTGAAACAGCCAAAAAACAGCACCAGGGACTGAGATGTTTGAGTCCCCGGGGGTGTCCGAGGCTGCGGGTCACTTGGCACGAGACCCGGCTGCAGCAGGGAGGGGGCCGAGCCCTTTGCTGCCAACTTGCGCTTCCCAAACAGGGGACTGGTGAGAAATGAAGCAAATCTCCCTAAAGTCCCTTCCGCGTGCGTGGAGGAGGGAAGGGAAGAACCACTGAGTGACTTCAGAAGGACTTTGAAAGGGATCTCAGAGGACTCGGAAATCATTAAAGCTAAGAGGGAGGGAGCACACATGTGCCCACGGACACACGGACTTGCATGCTTCAACATCCACGCTTCTGACCCTGGGGACGGCGAGGAACGCTGGGCACCGCCAGCCGGGAGCAGCAGCACCAGATCCTCCCAGTGAGACACACGCCCAGCCCTGCCCTGAGCTCACACTGAGCTCCAGCCCGTGCGGGGTTCCAGTGCCTGTCCCAATGCCTGCAGCCTCCAACGAGATTTCCCAACACCAACAGGTCTGGGAAGCACGAGGAAGTGTCGTGAAGCCCAGCTGTGCCCCTGCAGCAGGTCCGGCAGCTCCCTGCCTGCTCTGCCGCGCCAGGATGGAGATCCGCAGGGAGAGGCTCTGGCCGCTGAAGCTGAAAGCCTCGGTGGGATTGGGACACACCAGGAGGGAAAAACTGCAGGAAAACTGGGGGCTCTAAGAGGAATTCCAATCTGTTGGGGGAGGAACTGGCACGTAAGGATTTCAGTGCAACTTTCAAGCCCAACCTGCTGGTGAAGCCATGAGGAATTCGCTTCCTACAGCCTCTGGAAAGAAGGGACAGGATGGGAGGAAGGAGCAGCAGCTGCTCGCCCTCCGCGGCTGCAGGAGAGACCCTGGCGGGACCAAGAGCTTTGGGACATGCAGCACGAGACAGCGGCACCCCCGACACATCACACCCAGGGCCACGCACCGCGGCTCAGCTCAAGGTTTCCATGCATTTACTTTATTGTTTTCAAGTTGACGAACAATATTGATACGACCAGGTTGAGTAAGGCTATTTTTCCTCTGTTTTTTGTTTTCCCCCGGCCCTGCAGCCGAGCTGCTCGCACACCAGAACACCGAGACACAGAAGAGGAAGAGTCGTTTGTACCTGACTGGTGATGAGGTCTGTCCTATCTTATTCAAAGAAATGTTTTATGTGCATAATATACAGAGGTGCAGCATTTACACACAGGATATTGTAAAGACACAGAACTTGCTACAGATGCCTTCGAGTCCTGGGAGATGCAGCCCCCTCCCTGCTCTGCCCCGGGGGGCTCCAGCCCCTGCCAGCCACACGCAGAGGGGCTTGGTTTAACCATGCACCCCTCGCCCCGCTTGTACGTTACCCTCCGCCTCCTGCCGCCGACCCTCGCTTCCTTGGTTTGGTTTTATTTATTTCTCCTTTCAAACGCACCCAGCGCAGCCGAGCCCAGCAAAATTCCGGCAGGAGAAGAGGTTTGAAGGGCTCCTCGCATCCTTGGAGAAAAACAAAGAAAGAAAAGAAAAGAAGGGGGGAAAAAAAGGAAAGAAAAAGAAAAAAAAAACCCCGAACCAAAGGCTGCACGTGGCCGTGCCGTGTCCTGGGGGGAAGGGGTGGTTTTTCCTTTGGTTTCTCACTGAAGGCAAAGGTGAGTGTGGGCTGTGGCTGCACAGGTCTGGCCCCCACATTTGCACTGGGGGGACACTGAGGTCCCCCCCTGTGTGGTCCCTGTGGCAGGCAGGGGGCTGCGGGGACACTTGGGGAGGGAGCAGGGGCTGCCCCCATCCTCCCACCCCACCAACCAACAGAACTAAATCAAAGAAAAAGATTGTTTCTTGGGACTCTGTCCTTCCTTTTGGTTTATCGCTCGCACCCCCCGAAGCCGTACCCCATGCTGGGGGTGTCCCCGGGGCACCCACAGAGTCACCCCGATGCTCCCACTGCTCCAAACAAACAAAGAGGGGGGAAAATGGTTCCTTTTGGGGGTTTTTTGGAGGTTTTGCTTTGTTTTTAGTGCTACTTTTCGATCTGCCAGATTCCAGCTGGGGGCCTGGGGGGTGCTCAGCCACACCCCGCGTTTGGTGTGCGCAGAGGGGTGGCAGGAGTGGAACATTTCCCTAAAGAAATAGGAGTTGGAATCGCCTGTAGCTGGGGAATAGTGATGCTGGAGCCACTGGCTGGACCCTCCTCATCCTCCTCTGGTCATTCTGGAGCCCTGTGGAGTGCGGCGGGGGGGGGCCGCTACATTCAGTGTGTGTCAGCAGTTCCTATGGCTCAGGGGGGCGGCGGGGCTGCCCCCCCTCCAGCAGTGGCAGTGCAAATACACCTGCGGAGCTGAAATGTATTTGTGCTGTTTGCGCTTTTTTTTTTTTGTTATTTTTTTGTGGTTTTTTTTTTTTTCCTCTCTCTCCCCACACAACTTTCCCTTTCTTCACTCATTCCCTAGAAACAAACTTCCTTGTTTGTTTTGTTTTTTTTTTCCTTTTTTTTTTTTTTTTAAATTAAAAATGAAAAAATAAACCCAAAGACACTCTCGTCTCCCTTCCGCTCTCGCCGCTCTCTATCCCGTGGGATGCTAAAGGGAATCCAGACTCATGCTTTAACAAAAGTGCTTATTACTTGAAGCAAGTGCTTTGGACCAAGGGGGCGGAGAGAAACTTCCTTTTTTCTTGGGAGGTGGGGGCAGCAGAGGGGGACACGGGCGACCTGGTGCCTGCACGGTTGAAACCGAGAGATTTCAGTAGCGTTGAGGAGGGGGGGAAGCTGAAAAAGTCACTGCTTGGCAAGAGCCACACCAAAGGGATGCACGGGAATGGTCCAACTTTGGCATAAAGGTCCGTGGGGAGGAAGATTTGGGGGAGCCCCCCCCAGGAGGGGCCAGGGGGAGCGGGCAGGAAGTTTCCCTCCATCCCTCTTTACAATGCACTAGGGAAACCATCACAAATCTCGTTTAGCAAAATAATGCATTATTACCAAACACTTTGATTATTACTGAAATTGTCAAGCTGTGCTGTCGAATGTATACGATAACAGCGTTAAAGGAGAACAAGACTGGGACCCCTGCGGGGGGCTGGCCGTGCACCCCCCTCCCACCCACCCTCCCATTTCTCCCATGAGCTCCCCGACCACGGATGCGCTGCTGAAACCTCCTTTCCCTCCATCGTTATTATTATTATTACCATTATTATTTTTAACAAGACACAAGAGGAGGGGGGAGAGACCCTCGCTGGGAGCACAGAGCACACACCGGGACAGAGAAGAGGTGGAGAAGCCCTTACAGAGATCACATTGATTGTCTCGTTGGAGTTTTAGCCGTCGCAGTGAGGGGAAGGTAACGTGTGGTGGCACAGAAAAGAGGTCGAGAGAGCACGGTCGTCTCCTCTAAACAAACTGAAAGCCGCAATAATACTCAAAAAAAATCAGGGGGGTGAAGGAAAAGCAGCATTCTCTGCGCGCTCCAAGGAACGCACTCACCCTGGCTACGGGAAAACGCCGCGTTCAAGTGAAATGGTGCTGGGGTCCCATCCCCGCCAGCGATGCTGAAGCCACACAGTCCCTCCCGTGGCGGCCATGGGACCCCCGGCTCTGCTTTCCCGAGCCAGACCATCGCTCAGGGGGGCAGAGCCACCAGGCCCCGGGGTCTGCCCTGCTCCGAACCCATCTCCGTCCCTGGGAATCGCTGCCCACACCAGGGCCAGGGGCAGCTCGGCCCCTCTGTGTGCCTGAAGAAGTACTTTAGCCCTTGAAGACAACGGCTCAGGACTTTGGACCCATTTTCCTGCCCCGCAGGGAGGGTCAGGGCCAGCAGCGAGAAGAAGAGATAAAGTGATGCCTAAATTCCTCCCAGAAAGGGAAAGAGCTGCAAGAGGCAAGTGCAGACTCGACAGCAATGTAAACAAGTCTCTTTTTCCAGTTCTCCTCTGTAGAATACTGAAAAGGATCTTCAAAAAGGACTTTTGAATTCAAGTTTCGTGAGATTATTCTGGTTCCGAACTGAGGTATTCGGTGCAGAAAGGTTAACACTTTCTTTCAAGCTTGAGGGTTGGGGGGAGCAGGGAGGGAGACACAATCCTATGGCAGCACCGTAGGAGGGGACCCGCCAGCCCCGCGAGCGGGGTCTGAAAGGGGCAGATTCCCCCAGAGCCCCTTGAAAGCAGCCAGCCCCCAGTGCCCGGGGACCAGAGCCCTCCGGGACTCAGGCCACCGCTCCTGCTCCCAGACCTCGCCGAGGGCGAGTTCCTCGAGTGCTTTGCTGAACAAAGTGCAGTCAGTAACAGGATGGGGAGACCGAGCTCTGCCGGTGCTGAGCAGGAGCAACAGGGGGGTCCCTGACCCCGCTCCCCACCGGGAAAAACTATGTGAAACATGAAGAAAATGTGCTTCTCACCCAAAGGCCAAGACTGAAACTTCATATTTGGTTCTAAGAGTTTGGCTTTGGTAAAAGAAACAGTGTGAGGGGACCCTCCCTACGGGCTGCCAGCAGCACCCGGCGCGTCGGGAGCCTCCCTCGCACCTGAAACCCAACAAACGCCACCCTAACGGGAGCCACCTTCATTTAGAAACTGTTTTTTTTAAAAAGAAACACAAAAAAAGAAGAAATAAAAAAAGATGCAATACCTTATTTTGGTTACAGAAATGCTGTTTCTCTCTGAAGCGCTGGTTGGAAGAGCGGCAGCGCCAGGGTGAGCAGTCCCACCGCAGTCTTGCCGGCAACGGACTGGGTGGGAGAGAGGGATCCTCTTCTCCCGCGTTCCATCCTGGGGGGTCACACTGGGACCCCCCGGCCCCATCCCGTGCTGCCGGCGAGGCTGCGGAGGGAGTGGAGGTCAGGGGGGAAGGGGGTTCCTGAAATGGTTGTGGCCCTGTCAGCCCATTCTCATTCTCTGCATCCCTGTCTTTGGCTTCGAACAGACTCTGACACGGAGAAGGAGCATTGGTTTTTGCACATGCAACTGTTACAGTAACTCAGAAGGAAAAAAAACCAACACCCCAAAACCAGAAAAAAACACCCCAAAACAGTACAACATTCTCAATGCTTCAAACCTGCGTCATAAATAGGAGTTCTAAAATTAAAAAAAAAAAAAGAAAACCCCAAACAAAAAAGAACAATGATCCCACATACACGCACGCTAAGGAACCCGCCACGACGCTGCATCAGGAACCGAACGCAGACTCACTCAGGGCTGTGAATAAGGACTTTGAAGTGCATTTTTTTCCTTATTAAAAGGCTAAAACTCTCAGAATATTTTTTTAACTTTTTTGTTGTTTTTTTTTTTAAAGGTAAACGCTCGTTTCTTTATAAATAACCTTTTTTTTCTTTAAAAAAAAAAAAAAAAAAAAAAAAAAAGCAACACTGACTCTTGCATGGAAACGGCCACACAGAACAGAGAAGGGAAATGCAAAAAAGAATAATTTCTCAGGATGTGACATTTTGCCAAGAAAATAAAAACCCAACAACCGACCAAGAGAATCCCTAAAGTGCCTGGAGAGGGGGGGAGGCTCCAGCAGCGCATCTGCAGCCACCGACCGACTGATTGCCCGCCGGGCTGGGCAGCAGCACCCGTTTTTGCATATAAATGACAGCTGCCAAAGGGTATTTGAGTGTCCCAGGTACAGTAGATCTTGATTCAAGTGTTTTGTATTGGAATCGAAGGACGAGCGTGAGAACAGAAGCGATTGCGAGAGGAGCGGTTACAGCGGCACTTGGCCAGGAGCTAACACCCACCCCAGCGCTCGCGAGACCAGTTCCCCAAAGTTCCCACCCCCCGTCCCACCAAGAGTTCAGGCTTTCCCCTCCTGGCCGGCCAGCATGGGGCTCAGGGCAGCCTGGGGGTGTCCCCAAGGCCAGGCAGGGTGGGAGGCTGGGATGGGGCACTGGGAAATGCCAGGACTGATAACAGAGTACCCCAAAAGCCGGGGGATGAACCCCCTTCCCGATGGTGGCACCTGCCTGGTCTCGGCCGGGTGAAGCCGTAATCCTGCAGTGCCGTCAGAGCAGAGCAGGGGCAGGGGATGGGAATGGGAACAGCACTGCCAGCTGCTCGTTAATGCAATTAACAGCATTGGCACTGCACTGGCCAGAAGAGGATGCTCTGAACTCTTGGCCTATCCGGCCACTCTAGAAGGCTTGCCCAGTCTTGTTCTCCTTTAAAGTGCCCTATATTTATAGAATTTCTAAATAAATATAAGAAGATATTAGGTCACCCATAGTTTAAGCTACTCAGAGTAACAGCCGTCCAAGCCGATGGCGTTGTGCCGGTCCTTGCCGTAGGGGCAGGCGCTACCGTTGGGCAGGGCCCCGCAGGCGGCCGTTTTGGCTGCAATGCCGCAGTTCTTGAGGAGGTTGAAGCTGAAAGAGCTGATGGCGTCTTTAGGTGGGAAAGGCTTCATGGTGGAGAGGATAAGTGCCAGGCAGTCGGCGACATCCTTGTTGGGGGCACATGCCAAGGCTGGGGTATGACCTAGAGCAAAACAGGGGGTGAAGAACCACTCCGGATGGGCACCTTTCCTGGGGAATGCATCAACTGGGGCAGTTTTGACCCCCTGCACTGAGGGACCAGGACATCTATTTATCTTTATCTCAAAAGACCCTGCTCCTGGGCACCAGTGATCTCTGCAACTGCAGCAATCACTTTGAGGCGTGCCAGGACCAGCAGGAGATGAACAAAAAGTCCTGGTAGCACAGCAGGCACAATGGTATTTTTCACTACTTAAAGGTATTCCAGCTTTTGGCCACAACAACCAGTCTCTGCCAACTTGTGAGTCGACAGCTCGTTGCTGGGCTGGTTTTGTGCCTGGCAGGAGCCAGAGAGGCACCAGGAGATGCGTGGAGGGGCGAAAGACCCTTTTCAAACACCTCTGGGACCTGGAGATGCTTTCACAGGGGATGGCAGGGCAGGAACGTCCTCACCCAAGCTGTTCCTGTGATACCACGGGCTGAGAACGTGCTGCTTAGCCACGGAAAGGATGCGGAAATCCTTCTGATCCCAGCTGAGCGCTTCCCCAGGCAGCTCCCGTCCCCCAGGGACACACCACTGAACCCTCCCTGGGCACCCACGAAGAACACACACCTTCTTCATCCACAGCCAGCACAGTGGCACCTCTGCTGAGCAGGGCCTGGACGACAGAGGCCAGCCCGTTCCGAGCTGCGATGTGGAGCGGCCTGCGGGGAGAGGGAAAGGTGGCAATAACCCAGCAGTGGAGCCACCGGCCTTCAACACCCCCTGCTAAGGGAGGGGGCCCTGCGAGCACTTCGAGGGCAGACACTTGACTGCTCCTGAGCTTCCCCGCTCGCGCCAAGCAGGAGCTGAGCTCCTTCCACCGCCCTCTTGCCAGCACGTTGCCCCCACCCCACAAAGCCCTGGGTTTTCCCACTGTCCCAGCTGTCCAAATACTCACATCTGCAGAGCACTGTTACTTGCATTGATAAGGCCAAGGTCTTGGGTTTCCCCCAGGATCAACAAGGCACACTTTTCATGACCCTGGAAAGGAGACCGGACCATTTGTAGCACGCAAGCAGGAAGGCAGGGGCAGTGGAGGGGACCTGGTGCTGTCTGAGTGGGATGTGATTCCCCAGGATACAGAAATGTTCCCTAAACCTGACCTTCCACAGCAGTTATCCACTCTGGAGAGGACAAGCTGCTCTCCCCTCCACCTCCTCTGCAGCATCTGCTTCTCTGCATGGATCACAAGCTCCCACCGTGCCCCAGGAAACACATTGAGCCCCGGAAAGCACAGACAGGGCTGTGCTGCGACCTGAGCCGCTCCAAACTGAATCAGGAGCATCTGTAGGGGTGAATTCAGGGGAGCAGAGCATCCCAGGGCCCTCAACCCTGCACTGGTAGGGCAGGAGTAGGCAGACAACCCCTCTCATTAAGGTGGGGAGGCTAAAGGTGATGGTGGCTGTCAGCAGCCGGCTCCCTACCTTGCTGCAGGCCAGGTGAAGAGCAGTGTTCTTGTTGACATCCAGCACAGTTATATTTGCTTTTGCTTGGTACAGCAGGAACTCTGAAACGAGGAGGGACAGCTGCTGTTGAGAGGCAGCAGCACAGAGGAGAGGGGCAGCTGTCCCAGCATGCCGACGAGGAGAGGGACAGCCCAGCTCCCACAGGAGCCGGTGACGGAGGTGGCACGGGGAGGCTCGCAGTCCATGCTGGGGACAGTGGGTGCCAGCCACATACCGACTGCTGCGGTGTGTCCGTTTTCAGAAGCCATCATGAGGGGAGTCCTCCCCAGCTTGTCCGTTGTGTCCACCTCGGCTTGGTGGCGCAGAAGCAGCTGTAAACCATGGATGTTGTCTGCAAAGGCAGCAGCGTGAAGGGGTGTCCTGCGAAGAGGAGAGCACGGGTAAAAAGGAGGGCACGGCACCCACCCCAGCAAGACTGCGCAGGCCTACGGACATATTTGGAGACCTCAGAGACCCTGTGTGCCATGCAGAAACCACTGCGGGAGTCACGGCCACCACCCAGCAGCACCAGGGAGTGGGTGACAAGACAGAGACGAGTCTGAGCTCACCTTCCTTTGGCATCTCTGCTATTAACAATCTTGGCACCTAATGCTTCCACCAGCATTTCAGCAGTGCCATCCTGGTTGTTAATTCTGCAATGGGGATGAGAAGAAAAGTTAGAGCAAGACGAAGCAGCATTAGCACGTCTGCAGGGCAGTGAGCAGCTCGTTCCTGGGGCTCGGATGCAAACAGCAGCTGGTCTGGAGTTGTTTAGGGTAAAACGCCCCTTTTCCCCTCTCAGTATTACTCAGGGAACCACAGGATGATGCCAGACAACAGCCTTGCCCATCCCTCTGCTGCTATGGGTCCTAGGGACACACCAGGCCCACCCCAGGCAGAACATGGCAATGCCTCCACCTTCCCCATCCCTCCCAATCCCCTGCCAGGGACTGGAGCTCCTCCTGAGACCACGTGTCCCCTCTCCCGCATCACCCAGGGCAGGTCCCAGACACCACTTACACTGCACAGTGCAATGGAGTAAAGGGGTTTCCTTCTAGGTACGCAAACGGGTTGTGTTCAAGTAACAATTCAAGACAATCTTCATGCCCTGTGAGGAGAGAGATACATCAGTCTGCAGTTCCTCACCTGCGATGGAGCGAGAAGGGACTGGAGGTCCCTTGGGCTCTCCTCAAGCCCAAAGATCCAGAGGCCTCAGAGGACCAGCAGCACCAAAATGCCCAAACCAACCTGTTCCCCAGCACACAGGCAGCTGTTTTGTTCCCTCTCAGCTGTTCTGTAATAGCTGGTTTTGTATTTAATTTCTATTTTAAAGGACCTTAGCAGAGGGACAAAAACACCCTGCCTCCCTCCCAGATCTGTCCTGTCCTTTGGGATGGCTACAAAGCAGTGGGGGACAGAGGGACAACCTGGCTCCTCCTGGCTTCCCCCTCCCTGTCAACAGCTGAAACAGAGCAGGGCCCAGCCCAGGTCCTTACCACTGTACGAAGCCCAGTGCATCGGTGAGTAACCGCTGTAGTCCACCACAGAGTCCAGAGGGTCAGTAGAGAGGGCCGCCTGCAGCAGCGTCCTCAGGATTTCCAAGTGCCCGCACGCCGACGCAAAGTGGATGGGGGTCCGGCCTTTGAAATCCCGACACAGAACGAAGGCATCATGGTCCAGCAGGGCAGCCAGGCAGTCCTCGCAGCCCGTCACAGCCTGAAACACCGAATCCCACCCTTCAATCACTTAACAACAGCACTACCCCCTTCTTCCACAGCTTCCTGCTCAAATGCTGCATCTCAGGGAGGGAAAATGGGCTCTTGCACCAAGGATTCCCCCAACAAAACAAACGCCTGCTTGTTCTCCAAGCAGCCTCCATGTAGGACGAGAGGAAGCCGTGGGGTTCCAGGCCCGCCCCGGCCACAGGGGCTCACTCACCCCTCGGTGCAGGGCAGTCCTTCCCCTCTTGTCGGCAGCATCGGCCGTGGATCCCTTCTCCAGAAGGAGGTGGACACAGTCAACGTGGCCATTCATGATCGCCAGCATCAGTGGGGTTCTGTGGGGGAGGGGTAGCAGGGCTCAGAAATCAGCACTGCCCTCTGTCCCCTGCCCCGGCCACCCTCAAGGGGACACACAGATCCCAAGGGAAACATCCGGACAAACTCACTGGCCGTGGATGTCCATGACGTCGGTGATGTCTGCCCGCTCCCCGCTGTCTATCAGGAGGTGCAGGGAATCGGTGTTCCCGTTGGCAGCTGGAGGGAAGGAGGAGTCACTCACACACACAAACAGAGGGGTCCCCTCCTCCCAGCCACTGCCACACAGTGAAGGAAGGGGCTTGTGCTCAGGAGCCAGGCACACGTGGCTGAGCAGAGTTGTTCCGGGGTTGCTAAGCTACAGGACTGATCAGCACGTGGACAGGCTGAGCTGAAGACACGTGTGTGCAGAAGCTGCTGGCATCTTCTCTCCCACCTCAGCTTCTACTGGCACACCACAGCAGGCTGCACTGCCCCAGCCTGTCTCTGAGCACCACCCTGGACCACAGCCCCTTCCCTCTCAGAGTGGGTGAACGGACAAGCTCCCTTGCTGCTCCCGACCGTCCCCAGCCCCATCTGCCCTCCGTCACCTGCAGCGTGGAGAGGGGTCCACTTCCTCTTCCTCTCCTTCACCAGAGCAGACGCGCCGTGGCTGGTGAGCACCTCCACGCACTCTGTGGAGCCTCTCTCCGTGGCGAGGTACAGTGCCGTCCGCCCCTTGTGGTCCCGCACATCGAGGTTCACCAGGGTTTCAGCAAGTGTCTTTAGGGCTTCACAGTGACCATTATAGGCCTGAGTACAGAGTGGACCAGGTTCAAGCGGTGCCTGGAGAGGCTATACCCACAAGTCTCCCCCACCCCAGGACAATCCCTGCTCCCCGGATCCCTCCAGCCAGATGAGCTCCTGCCCATGCACTCCGGTCTCACACAAAGCCCTTGCCCACTCACACCCCTGCCCACGCTCAGACAAAGGGGGTGACTCCAAACAGCAGCAACCAGAAAGCCCTGGAGAGAGCAACGATTTTAACACACGAATCAAAGGGACTTTGACCGAGGGCCTGTGGGAACGCCACTCCCCAGCCACCGGCACCTGCCCTCCTCTGCCCCGCTCAGCACCGACAGCTGCAGGGACCCAGCCCCGCTGCCTCGGAGCCTGAACCCCACATGGAGCCAAGTGCCCTGGGGCTGGGCCAGCCGTACTTACAGCTAAGTGCAAAGGGCTGACTGGAATGGTGCTTTCCACATCCTCCAGGCAGTTAAAAGACATTTCCAGGAGCTGTAACAGCAACGACACAAAACCATAACTGATCCGCAGTCCTTGACTGGTTGCTTAGGGGAGAGTTCCCCCTCTCCCAGCAGCACAGAGGGTTTTCTCCAGCTCACTCACCAGTTCAAGGTTCTGCCTGTTGCCATACGCAGCTGCATAGTGGACAGCGGTATATCCCTGCTTGTCCCGGAGGGATGGGTCAGCACCATTATCCAGCAAGAACTCCAAACAACTGTGACAAGCAAGAGAAAGGGGAGGTGAAGAACAGGGGGAGACTGGAGAGGCAGAGCTTTGCAGGGACCCCCCTTTGATCCCAGAGCAGATGCTGTGCTGATGGTGATCCCCTCGAGACATGGAGCGCATGCAAAGCCCATGGGAAGCGGGGACCGGGAAGCCACAGGCGGGTTTGCCTCGAGAATCACATCAGCAGGTGTTTCCTCCAAGGCATCGCTGCTCAGTTTAGCACAAGCAGAAGCAAGGGATTTCTAGCGACTGCATGCAGGGGACCAGGGAGGGGGGGAACCATAAATGACTGGAGCCAGGGTGGCAGCGTGGACTCACAAGAACGCCTCCTTCAGCCTGGACTCCTTCAGCGGCTCCTCGTCAGCATCATGGCTGTTTCCTGAATGAGTCTCTGCTCTGCAAGGTCAGAGACCTGCATCAGTTTGCTGACTGCCCCCTCCTCCCCACGCCCCTCAAAGCACTCCCCTCCTCACAAACCACTCAGCAACAGTTGCAGGGAGGTGGCCAGGGGACAGCAGAGCATTGCTGCCCAGCAGCAAGCCATCGTCCCCAGCCCCAGCAGCAAGGGGTGTGTGCCCCTGGGACACTCACCTCCTGTAGGTGTCTGAAGCAGCAGCATAGTGTAAGGGGGTACAGCCTTTACAGTCAGCCTCGTTAATACTGGCTCCTGCCGTGACCAGTGTCACCGTACACTGATAGCTGCCATTGGCAGCTGCGTAGTGCAGTGGAGTCCTGGGAAGGGGGAAAGGAGAAGGGGGTTTAGCACAGCCTATCCCAGGTGGAGAAACTCACTGGGCAGCAGGGCAGGAGCCAGCCATCCCCCGGGTGCTCAAGTCTTTGGGTCAGCAGCTCCTTCTGAAGAGCCAGACCAGACCCCTTGGGGTGAGAGGGGTGAAGGAAGCAGCTTCAGACATCAAATGCAGCAAAGATCTCAGGCAGATCCCAACCCCAACCCAGGCTCAGTGTGCTCCAGCTCTTTCAGGGCTGGAGGAATCACCCTGGCTCCCTTGGAATGCCCACAGCACACTCACCTTCCAAATTTATCTCTCCTTCTCAAGTCAGCACCGCTGCTCAACAGCAAATTAAGACATTCAACATTCCTACAGGAGGCAGGGAGAAGAGTTGGACACGGATCAGAAGGGACCGCAGCAGGAACACGCACTCCTCCTCATGGCAGACAAGACAGCGACACAGTCCGGACATGCCACAGCTCAATTCCGTTTGTCAGCTCTGGGCAGCACAAGAGCCGCAGCCACGGCTGGGCACTGCACAGAGCTCCTCCCAGTGAAACACCCCTTCATGCCTCCTGCCTCACTGGCACTGCCCTGCCCTGCACTGCACAGAGCTCTTGACCAACCAGGCAACCATGGAGAGCCATTAGCCACAGCTTCAGTGCAGCTGAGGCACAGGATTTTGTGCTATAAAAAAGATCTAGAATTTCTGGCTTCTGTGTCAGTGCTTTGCTCCTGCTGCTCGGGCAAGGTAACAGCAATACCGATGAACAGCTCTGTGACTGGCTCCCAGGCACCACACATTACAGAAACCAGGTCCTCGATGGGACGCTACACCTCTACCATGTCACTGCAGCTGCGTCCGCTCTCATCGCGCCACGTGAAAACAAACTCCCTGGCAAACACTATCAGGCATTTACACAGTCAGGTAAATCCATGCTGCTTTACAGGCATCGGCTTGTGAGCCCTTCACCAACCCCCAGCCAAGGAAGAATTTTAGCCCTTTTTTAAAGGGGGGTAAACAGCCACGGAGGGGAGCAACTGGGATGAGGCAGAATTGTGGCAGAAGAGGGATGAAAGGTTTCTGTTGTCATTCCTGCTCTAAACGGGTATCTGCTCCCTCTCAGAGCCTTGAATGGCAGCCAGGGTCCGACTCCCAGCCCTGACCAACACACCGGGCTGCCCACACTGTAGCTGGGGCGGAGGTGGGGTTCGGTGTCGGCTGGGGGCAGGCAGCAACCCTCCCGCAGGCCGTGTGGGAGCAGCACCCCACGCCAGCTCACCCGCCGGAAGCAGCAGCGTGGAGGCAAGTCCTCCCGAGGTTGTCAGGCGTGTTGATATCGAAGCCTGCAGACAGCACGTGCTCGTTGCTCAGTGAGGAGACGATACTGTACAACTGACCTGGAGGCAGGAGGGACAGGGAGTCAGGGAGAGGCTCAGAGTCACCCAACAGCCCCCACCACAGGAGGGGTGGCCAAGCCACTCACCTGAGGAAAGTAGCTTACGACAACAGTCTGAAAATCCAAAGAGAACAGCTAAGTGCAGAGGGAACATGTCGTGGATCCCACGCCTGCCAGGAGACAAGAAGGGAGTCAGGATGGATCATGGCTGCATCCTCAGGCCCAGGGCAGGGAATGGGAGGAAGAGTCCATCCTTACCTTGCAGTGTCAGCACCATTCGTCATCAAAGTACTAATTAGCAGCTCGTGGCCATATCTAGCAGCAACATGGAGGGGGGTATTGCCGTATTTGTCAGCACAGTCGATCTCACTGCCTAGAAAGGAGAAGCCAAGTGCTTTGCCAGCGGCTCTCTGCCTTCTAGTCCCAAACAGCCCAGGCTGTGTCGACGGCTGCATCCCCACCTTGGGGACATGACTGATAACTCCAGTCCATTCAGCACTGTGCAGAAGGAGAACTGTAAACTGCTCTCTGAGCTGAGAGCCCACTTGTTCCCTGCAAGCCCGGGGCACTGGATCATTCCCCCTTCCCAGGAGGGGATGCTTTGAGCCCCGGAGGTCTCTGGCTGAACCCCCAGGGTGCCTGCCAAGCCTGCAGCCCTCTAACAAGAGTATAGTCTTTCAGGCTGGACATGGCAGTGGGAATGCTCTTTGGCCACAGCAGCTCTGACCTGGCTGGAATGTCAGTCCCCTGATCTGCACTTCGCTGCCCTTGAGGGCACGCACATTCCCTGTCATCCCCGAGCAGCACAGGGCCACCGCCAACAGCCTCAAGGGCACTGAGTGAATTCAAGTGATAACTTTGGAGCTCTTAAACCGCCCCCAGCAAACCCGCAGGGAGGTCCTGGGGGCTGGTGTGGAGAAGCACAAGAAAAGGCTGGGGTAATGCAGGCCAGAGGAAGCAGCCACTCACCATTCTGAATGAGGATCTGCGAACGCGTGAACCGTCCGTGAATGGCAGCCATGTGCAAAGGGCTCTTCCCTTCCTTACTCTGCGGAGAGCAGAAGTGAGGTCACACCAGGACTCCTACCACCCCAAGCTCTCCCCACAGGCAATGGGTCCCCGCTCCCCCCATCCTGAAGCTGCCAGACCTGAAAGTTGACATCAGCCCCGTTGTTCACGAGGAGCTCCAGGCACAGGGCCCCATTGGTGGAGACGGCAGCAAAGTGCAGAGGGGTGAAGCCCTTCTCGTTAGGCTGATTGACATTGGCGCCGTAATTGACCAGCTCGTTGGCCACAGCATCTTGGCCCATGTAACAGGCAATGTGAAGTGCAGTGTTACCGAAGGAATTTGGTTCATCTATCTGTGGGAGCAACAAACCCCAGAGGATTTGGGGATTCAGGAACTAAAAACAGCAGCTGAGAACCAGCCACCACCCACCACCCTCTCCTCCTCCTCTCTCCAGACCACCCTGCATCCCAGCCCACCCTGCCCGCAACCACGGGGGTCCTACCTCGACTCCCAGCCTCAGCAGGTGACGCACGACTTCGATCTGGCCGCTGGCTGCCGCAGTGTGCAGCAGGGTGTAGCCCTTCTTGTCCTTACACATCACGTCAGCTCCCCGGGCCACCAGCAGCTTCAGAACTTCCAAATGACCTGTCCGGGAGACAGCGGTGAGCCAGGGCACCCCAGAAAATGAACACCTGGGCACAACGGCCTCTGGGGAGCCCCTCCACCCTGCAAGGTAAATCCACAGGCAGCCAGCAAGGTGGGAGAAGAAACTAGACTGAAGCCTGTGGGGAAAACCTACCTAGGAAAGCTGCCCAGTGGATGGGCTGGCGGTCCTTCTTGTCACAAGTACTCAGGCTGGCCCCTTTGTTCAACAGCAGGTTTACCATCTGGATGGGGAGAGTGGTGAGAGAGGCAAGGCTGTCATTCCTCCCTGCTTGTGCAGGCAGAAGTGCCTTCACCACCTGCAAAGCCCAGACCTGGGAAAGGGGGACACGCACGGCACACCCTGTGCCTCAGCCCGCCTTACCCACCTCGAGGTGGCCGCTGTGCACAGCGTGGTGCAGCGCTGTGCGGCCTGTGCGGTCGGCAATGTTGACAGTGCTCAGCAGGGGGATGATGGCCTCCACACACTTGGTGGCCCGGTTGGCAGCAGCAACATGCAGAGGCGTTTGCCAATACTTGTCACGGGCATTGACGTCTGCTGAGTGCTTCAGGAGGAGATGAAGTGCCTTCTGGCAGGAGCAGAGGACAGCAGAGCTCTAACCCAGCTGGCCAGAGCCCACAGAAGCCCTCAGCCAGGAGAGGGAAGCAGCTCAGTTCAGCTCATGGACACGCAGGGCTGCTCAGATCCACACCAGCCCATGAGAGCCAGCGCTGCCCCTGTGGGGCTGAGGTGAAGCTCTGTAGGCTCACAAGCACAGCTTCTCCCCATCAAAGGATTTCTCTGCTTCCCTGTCCCCAGTGACACCCTGAAGCCCACGTATGGCTGTTTCAGCACGTTGTCACAGAGAAGGGGTGAGAGTAACAACAGTGCGAGAGGCTCCAAGAACAAGGAGGGAGAAGGAATCTCCCCTACATGAATCCTCCAGCCCTTGCCTGGGCTGCACCAGCTCCTTCCCAGCTGGAGTTCAGCGTGTGGGACCCAAATGAGCCAGGCTCATCCCAACCGAGCTGTGAACACGGCTGCACGGGGGTACCGGCACAGGAGAAACTCCGAGCCACGTGATTTAACTGTGTGAGTGCTCACCCGTGACTCACGAGGTGCAAAGCGCCCAGGGGATGAGAAACGTGACCCACTGACCTATCCTGGATAATTATTTCCCCCTGGAAAAAACAGCTGGCCAGGGCTGTTTGCTGTGACCCCACATGTTCCTTGTTTACAGCTGCCCACCCCCAGACAGCATCAGGGCTGGATTCACGTTCACTAGAGGTTAATGCTAACGTGTTTCATCCCTGCTGCTGAGTTCACACAACCAGTCGGTGTGCAGCGGCGTGCGTCAGTCGGGGCTTCAGATCCCCTGGCTCCAACCAACATCAACAGAGTTTCTTGCTCTTCAGCAACCCAAACCAGGACAAAGTTAAGTGGGATGAAGTTAAGCCCACAAAAGCTAAAGGTCAGGAAATCTTTCCAACAAGATCCATTGGAATCGGCTCCCTCAGGTCCATCATCCCTCAAAGAAATGTAAAGCTGGATTAGACAAAGCCCTGGACAAAGGTGGGGAGAAGGGAAAACCCACGTGCTGACTCCTGAAGGATGGAGGGAAGGGAACCAAGGAGAGTTTTATCCAGCTCTCATTTTCATCCCCTGAATTATGCGTTCATCCCATCTTCGCTCTAATGAGACCACTCATCCCAGCCAAAATCAGGCAAGATGGAAAAGGGAAGAAGCATGGTTCCCCCTCTCCCATCAGTGCTCACCACCCCCAGGCAAGGAACAGGGCCAGAGGGAACCCACCTCATTACGAGAAGCTGCAGCGCGGTGTAACGGGGTGAGCCAAACAGTGTCCTTCGCGTTAACATTAGCACCTGAGGAAGAACAAAAGGAGGGGTCAGGGGACAGAGGGGTGACCAACTGCCCCCACTCCAGAGTCCCAGGGCAGCTCTGCAGCCACCTCTGAGGCACCTGCTGGGCCAGAGTGCGAGTTCTGCTGTGAGAGGGGACCTTCCCCTGAGCTTTGGGTGAGGACAGACTCTGAACTGCAAGAGGAACACACTACAGCCCTCTGGAGATGGTGCTGCTGCTTTGCAAAGGGCACGGCAAGGCAGAGACTGAACCCCCAGAGTTCCAGCCTCCCCACAGCAGGGACCCAGCCAGCAGTTCTGCTCCTCGCTTTAAAACAAAGCACATAAGGGCACCCTGTGCCCTGCAGATGGAGCTGAGCATCCCCAAGCCCCTTTAACAAGCCCTCAGCAAAGGGTTTCCCCGAGTCTCCCCTCGTCAGGGTCCCGTAGGATCATGCCAGCCTCAGGGTTCCCCCACACCACCAGCACGCAGTAGCGAAGCCCGGGGACCCCGAGGTGCTGTGCCCGTGAGCAGCAAATGAGCAGACTCCAACCTGGGACCCAAGCACGGGGCTGAGTGTCTCTGGAGGGAAACCAAGGGCAGCTTTATGCCAAGTAACACACGTCAAAACGGAGCAAAATCCCCCATTTCTCAGATGACCCCTCCCCATAAGCAAGAGAAAACTCTGCTCCCCTGAGCGTGCTGCCGCTCACAACGTCTTCAGGTCTCCAGGGTGCGCATCCCCACTGCACCCTCCTGCAGTCCCTCCTCTAACACCTTGCACACCTAACACCCCCTCCTGGCTGAGTTTCCAGCTCTGCTATTTCAGTTCCAAGACACTTCTCTGTCTGAACAAACCTCTTAGGAGCTATTAGGACCAGGAGCTATTGCTCTGCACCTCTACAGTCAGAGGAGATCAGAAAGACAGGCAAAGACAGCACCAGCACTCAAGTCAAGCGCCGCGAGCCTCGGCCCTTACCTGACACAATGAGGAGCTCGAGGATTGCAACATCTCCTATGTAGGCAGCAGCATGCAGCGGCGTTCGTCTTTCTTGGTCCTGAGTGGGGACGCAAGGAACAAAATCCCTCAGTGAATTTTGAGGGCAGGGAGATCTCTCACAGCACAATCCCTCCTTGCTCCAGTCTGCCCCAACACCCCCAGGAGCCCCTGCACCAACACCCCCGGGACACAGGACAGAGAGGAAACTGCTTAAATCCAGCACCCTCCTAGGGCGCTGTGGGGGTGTGCAGCCCGCCCATAGCCCCACAGGCACTGGGGTGCAGCTGATGGGCAGAGCAGAGGGTACTGGGGCCACAAACCCAGCGTGGGATGGGGAGGTGGTGAGAGCTTTTCACTGGTTAAAAGCTGTTCGGAAAATGGTGGTGGTTCTGTTTTTTTTTGTAACAATCGGCACTGGCACAGCCAGGCAGGAGGATGTGAAAGTGAAACCCAGCTGGCAGGTCACCCAACCAGCAACAACAGCTCTAAACCTGCACACAAGAAGGAAATTAAGCGTTAACAATTGTGGGTTTATTCCTTCGGCAGCTGCGCGAGAGCTCAGCAAAACAATCCCAACCTGTCCTGACAAGAGAGGACCAAGAGCTGCCGGGTCCCCAACAGAACCGGTCATGGCAAAAAGTCCCCACGCTCAGATCCCAAGTCCCGGCTGGCACGTGGGCACCTGCACGGGGTTGGCCTCACCTTCCTGGGACACTGGCCAGCGCCCGCAGCACCTGCCCTTGACCTCGGGGTTTAACACCGCGGGGATCACGGTGTGCACCAGGCAAACACCCTGACCGAGTGCCCAGCGAAGCCAAGAGGAGCGTGCCAGAACACCGGCAGCTGCCTGCGGCATGGCTGGGAGCAGCGCAGGCCGCAGCCCTGGTTAACGCCACAGCTCAGAGGGCGAGACAGCGAACTAGAGCAGGCTGCCCCGGCCGAGAGCTTGCCATGGAGCCCGGCAGGAGCTGCTGACCCGGTGCCAGGCCAACTGTGCCACCGTGACAGGCAGAGCCGCGCCAGTGCCAGTGGGGCCTGCCAGCCTGTGTTCCTGATCTGCACATCTGCCGCTGCTCTGTTAGTGGGAAGCTCGTAAACCAGACCCAGGGAAGGGTGGAAACGCTGTTGGGAACGCTCACAGGCAGGTTTCACCCCATGCTCCATGTGAGGACAGACCACACTCACCACCACCAGCCAGCCCGGCTGCTCATGGCACCCACAGGGATGCGGCCGCCTCTCCCGGCCTTCCAGCTCGCTCTGGAATGAGCATCAAAACCACCACCAGGCGCAGTGGAAACCCCTGGTAACACCTGTGAGGTGAACCCAGCTTTGCTGAGCACCTCCCTCCCCTCTGGGGAACAACTTTCTCTCAAGCTAGACCTGATGTGTTCACACCAAGCTATTTTGGGTCACCTTCCCAAAGGAGAGCAAGGTAAACTGGCAAGGCAGCAAAGCTGAGCCTCCATGGAAAGTCCTCCCCCATGCCCACAGCGGTGCTCCGCGCAGCCAAGAGCTTTAGGAGGCTCTTGCTGCCTCCTGGGGAGGGCGGGAGTCCTGGTCTTCCACGCGCCCCATTTTACAGACGGCAAAATCAAGGTAAGGGGACAAAGCTGAGCAGCAAATGGCGGCCGAGCCAGGAGCAGAATCCAGAAATCTTTGTTCCAAAACCCCAGCTCTGCCCACCCTTGCCCGTGATGGCACCCACGTCTCACCCTCCCCTCTGCTCAAGAATGGCGCTGCAGGGAAGGAAACGGGGAGAGCTGTGCACAGGAAGGGGCGTGAGCACGGCCAGGCAGCACTCACCAAGACATTAATGTTCTCCTTCTGGCTCAGCAACGACCGCACCTCCTCTATATCGCGGTTGAAGATGGCTTGGACCAGAGGAGGCTACAAAAGAAAAGAGAAGCACGTCGTGACAGTGGCACCACGTGGAGGTTGCCAGAGGGAGGAGAACTGGCAGAGGCTCTCAGCGCCCTGATCAGCCAGGACCCCAGCAGCACCCAGCGGCTTCCTTGTGTCCGTGGCCTGGCCAGCACCAAGGGACAATTTTCAAGCCAGAAAAAGAACTTTTCTTCATTGTTTGCTGGTGAACAGACAGAGGAACCACTGGAAAAGCCTCCCCGCTTCCTGAGTCCAGGGAGCAGCACTGGTGCCACCCCAGCAGACACCCGCAGAGCCTCCGGCAGTGCACCCGTGGCATGGCTCGGCTCTCCAGCACCCAAGCACGGGAAGGCAGCTCCAGCTCCTGCTATCCAAACCTTCAGCTACAGCCAGAAAATCCTCCCTCCAAGTTGGCCCAAGTCTCCAGGCAGGAGACAGGTCTCTGCAGACACTGAATCAGGTTCCCCGAGGCACAACGAGGTGACACCTCATGCTTCTGTCCAAGGCTGTGTGCTCACTGCTGCTCTCCCATCTTTTGAGAGATGCCTACAACACTGTGCTGGCTCCGATGGCACAAAGGGCCCAGCAAAGTCCACTCCAGCCCTGCAAAGCCCAGCCTGGAGCTCCCCCCATTTCAAAGCCACCCAGCAGCCCTTGGTGACATGAGCAGCAGAGCCCCAGCCTGAGTGACAGGGCCAGCCAGGGCCATGGACGGCAGAACTGACAGGCCGAGCTGCCCAAGCCAGCCACGTGGCATGGCAGGGCATCGCCCCACAACCTGCACCCCGTTTCTTGTTTCACAACCCTAAAAGTGCCATTTTCACGCAGCCAGTTCCTTGGGGCTGGGGCTGCTTGAGGTCTGATCAGCGCTTGGCACACCATGATGCTGCCAAACCCGACGTCTCCCCACTCTGGCTGGCTGAGCTGCTGCTGCTCCTCGCACGGCAACTCTGGGGTGCCGAGACCTGGAGCAAGCCATGTCCCACACACCCCCAGATGCCACAAGCTGGATCTAACGGTCCAGACCGGCAAGCCCCGCTTATCTCGACCTCTCAGAGGAACCGCTGAGCTCCATTTCAAGGCGATCCCCTCTCATCCCCGTGGCCAGGCTGACCTCACGCTCCTCCGCTTGCCCCAGCATCCAAGTGGAACGCGGGGAGCACAACCCCGGGTCATAGGGAACGCGTGAGTCATCTCCCGGGAATGCAGCAGGCTCAGCATCACTCATAGAAAGGGGAAAGCATCGCAGGGGTTGATTCTGCCCCAAGCAAGCGGCATTCTGCGGCACGCAGTGTGCAGCAGCGCTGGGTCTGACACACCCACCCACCACTCGCAGGGAAACCTTCGTGTTTGGGTTACCAAAAATACCCAGTTCTATTTAAGTCACAGATCAGTGCCTCAACCCCCCCACCCTCACCCACCCGTCAGGCTCCGAACACCAAACCAACAGCACCACAGGAGCAGGGGGCGAGGGGCAGGCGGAAAGGTTTGGTGTGGAGGGGCCAGCGGCCCCCGTCCCCGAAATCCAGGCAGATGAAGGCGGTTGGTGTAAAAGGCATTGGGAAGAGCGGACATCCAAGCCAAGGCGACGCTGGGGTCACCTCTCCGGTGATGGGGCATGGACACCGAGCCCGGGGGCACGGCACCATGAGCAGCAGCGTCTGGAGGAGCCCCTGGACAGGGGAAGGCAACAGAGCTGCTCGGGGACAGGGGGTCCCAGGTGAGACCCCACCACGAGCAGGACAGGAGTCAGGTAAGGGCCACACGCTGGTGGCACCAGGGTGGGGGCTGCCTTGAAACCTGCCACTGGGGTCACCCTGCACACCAGGGGCATCCCAAAAACCCAATGGGGACACCCTGCACCCCAGGAGTGTCCCCAAACCCCACAGGGACAACGTGCACCCCAGGAGTGTCCCCAAACCCCACGGGGATACCCTGCCCCGCGGGGACAGTCCCAAAGCCCCGTGGGACACGACGGGGGTGGCCGCGGGAGGCGCAGCGACCCCGGGACGGCCTGGGCCGCTGTCCCGGAACGAGGATTCCCTCTCGGGGGTCCGCCCCTCCTCGGGTCGCGGGTCCCGTCGCCGGGGTCCCGCCCGCGCTGGGCCCCGCGGCCGCGGGCGGAGGGGAGCGCGGCGAGCTATGAGAGCCGAGCCGGGCCCGGGCTGCGGCGAGGCGGCGCGGGAGGCCCGGCGGGCCCAGCGGCTGGCGGGAGCGGGCCGGGCGGCTCCGCGGTGCGGCGGGCCGGGGGCCACAGTCTGGGGCCTGGGGCGGCGGCCGGGCCGGGCCCGGTGGCGGGCAGGCGGCGGCGGCGGCGCGCACTAGGCCGCGCATCCCCGGGCTGGCGTGGCGGCGCGGCCGGGCGCGGCGCGGGGGCGGCGGGCGGGGCGCGGCGGCGGTACCTGATCCGTGATGCTGAGAATCCCCATCTCGGGGCCGCCCTCAGCGCCCAGCTCCCGGCATCGGGCTTCGGCCGCGGCGGCTCCGCTCGGGCGGCTGGCGGGGCGGGGAGCGGCTGGGCCCGCCCACCGACCGGGGAGCGGCCGCCGCCGCCGGGCCGCAGCGCCGCCGCCGGCCGCCATCGCTGGGGTCCTGCTTCTGGCTCTGCGGGAGAGCGGCCCCGGGTCCTCCCCCACTCAGCCGGGACACCCCGGGCATCAGCAGCTTCCCCGCGGGCACGGCTGCACTCCCGGCCAAGATTCAGCCCACGGCCGCCGCACCAGGCGGGAGGGCGGCTGCGGCGGGCACCGGGCATCGATGGCACGGACGTGGGCCAGCATTGCCCTGCATCCCCGTCCTTCCACCGTGCCCATGGCCGAGCCGTACCGCCGCTCCAGGCAGCTCGGTACTGGGGCAAGAGCTCGGTACCGGGGCGGGGGGCAGCTCTGCGTCCCCATGGTCATGTCCACACCACACTCGGAGGCATCCGGGGCGCGGTGAAGCACTTTCTGCTTGCCATTACGGGGTCGAGCACCACTTCACCCACTCCCCAGTCCCACCGGGCCCCCGCGGTGGGCAGGGGGAATGCGCCAGCGTGTCCTGCCCAGCACATCCATGCCTGCTTGGACGTCACTTGGTGGGACCTGGGGTGCTCCCGGCTGCACGGCCCCACCGGTATGGGCAGTTCCCGGTGCGTTGCCTCCCCTGCTCTGCCGATGGGCACAGGTAGTGGGGACGAGCTCCCGCTGCTCCCAGGTCCTCGAAATACCGACCGGGGACAGGGATCATGTTTAGCATGGCAGCACCACCACGGCCCAGCCGAGCTGCGGGCAGAGGCGCTGGGGATGTCGCTGCCTTATTGTGTGGCCGGACCGGCCATTACCTAACCGGGGGAACCGGCACCCTGCTGCCTGCTGCGGGCATTTGCTCCTGGGAGCAGGGAGCTGCAGCACCAGGAGCTGCTTGGGGAAGCAAAGTGGCCCGAGGGGCCACGGGCCGGTGCGCCCCACCGGGGCCGGTCTGCCCACCGGGCCCCGCACCCGAATCCAGCCACCGGCTGCCGCTGGGCGAGAGGAACGCGGGGACCCCCGGCTCCGGCCCTGAGGGACGTGGGCGGCCGCAGGGCCCTGGGCCCGGCCGGGACTACACTTCCCGTGGTGCTTCGCGCGGGTCAGACTACATCTCCCGTCGTGCCCTGCGCGGGAGGCGTTGCCTCGCCCCGCCCCCGTGCCGTGACGAGCGCGGGCGCCATGGCGACACGGTGACGTTGCGGGCGGGGTGAGAGGTCACGGCGGCGCCGGTGCGAGGGCAGCGGAGCCGCGTCCCGGCCCCGGTCATGGCGGCCCGGCGGCTCCGCGGCGCCGTACAGCTCGGGGCGCGGCCGCGACTGCGGACCGCGGCGGTCCCGCCCGGCAGGTGAGCGCCCGCGATGGCACGGGGCACCGGGAAGCGGCACCGGGCACCGGGCGGCGGCACCGGGCAGGGCCGCGGGGGCCGGGCGGCGGCATGAGGGCGGGGGCCCGGGATGGGGCCGGGCGGGCTGAGCGGAGCCGGAGCCCGGAGCCCCAGGAGCTGGAGGTCATACAGGGCCGGGGGCACCGGCGAGGGCCGCGGGGCAAGGACGAGGCAGGGACGGGGCGGGCCCCGGGGGGCGATCGGGGCCGGGGCCGCCGGGCAGGACTAGGGGAGACCTCCGCGGGGCGAGCAGCCCGTGGTCCCGGTCCTGGGGGTCACCCGAGGGGACCTTGAGGACACCGAGGGGACCCTGACACGGGCGGGAAGGACACCCGTTGTCACTGGGGGGGTTCAGTGGCCCCGGCGGCACCCCTGGGCCGGGGGCTGCCACCAGAGACCCCCAGGCAGGACGGGGGGACTCGCTGCCCACAGGACCCTGGGGCCTTGGCTGAGGCCTGACCTTGGGGTGAACCGCAGGGGGTGTCACGCCGGGGGCCGTGTCCTGGGAGCGGGCAGAAGGCCCGGGTGGGTGCAGCTCCTTCTCGGGTCAGGAGCGATGTCCATCACACCGGAGGGTCGGGCACTGGCAGTGGGGTTTCCTGGGGTGACTCCAGGAGACCTCAGGCCACCCCGCTGTGTCCCCGCCAGCACCGACCTCTGCGCCTGGCCGTGCTGCCAGTGCCGCTGTCACTTGCCAGTTCGGGAACAGCACTGGGCACTCAGGGACAGGATGGCTCTGGCGAGCCCCATGTGGCAGCCCCACCGCTGGCCAGGGCAGCGGCACAGCATCGTGCCATGGTGCTGGTTTAGGAGCCGGCTCTGCTGACCCCCGTCCCAGTGCGCGTACGGCACTGGGCAGAGCCACGCTGTGAGCAGGGAGGGGGTGACAGCTATGGGGACCACCGGTGCAGCCGCATCTGCGGGGTCCCAGCTGCCCAGAGACCCCCGGTGCTGCACAGCTGAGGGACACAACTGGGGCTCACGCGGCTCGGCAGCTCTGACTGTCCTGCCGTGCTGCCCCGGCTGTTCTGGGAGCTTGGGGGCTGCCAGGCACCCCGGGTGACTCCTGGCACAGGAACGTCCCGTGGCTCTGGGAGGAGGAGGGCCGTTCTCCCCTGGCCACCGGTGCTGGAGGAAAGCTGGTGGGAGCAGCTAAAAATACCCGTGCTGCCCCGTGGGCGGCGAGCACTGCTCGTTACAGCTGTCATGGGAGGGAGCCCAGCGGGGTAACGTGCCACCTGGGACCCCCCCACTTCTGGGGCTCGGCTGCTCCTCGAGGAGGGGGCAAGCATCGTCCCTTTCCACCGGCATCAGCGTCACCATCCGTGCCGCACCTGGGGACCGGGGTGGGACACAGCAGAGGAAGGAGGTCTGTGCCGAGCTGGGCTCTGTTGTGCTGCTGGAGCGTAGCACGGGGCCTGGTGGAGTTGGGGAGGGGCACGGGGGGGTGATGGGCAGTTGTCCCCACTCGGCCGCTCCAGATTAGGTGTCCCCAAGGTCAGGTTTCCCCGTCCCTCCTCTTGTGCAACACCAGCATTGGCAGCAGCTGCACTCAGATTTCCCCGGCCTGTCCCCACCAGCCGTGGTGCCGTAGGCGCCTGCTTCACCCCTGATCCACCCCCAGTCCTCCCTGGGGCCTGTTCCCACCCCAGGGGGGACATGGGGAGGTCTGGAAGGGGCTGCAGGTCTGGGGGGTGCTGCTCTGCTCAGTCCAGCGGCTCCGCTGCCTGGTGCGGTCCCAATTCCTCTGTTAACGCCTGTCTCCCGCCCAGGCACACGGCCCTCGGCGGCCTCCGACTCTCCCGGCTCTCCCGGCCAGTGAGCAGCGCCGAGTGGCAGCTGCGGCCCCAGCCCAGCCGGTCCTTCCTCAACCTCACCAACAAGCGGAAGGAGTACTCGGAGCGGCGCATCATCGGGTGGGTGCGGCGGCGGCCCTGTTCCCCCTGTTCAGCGGCACAGCCCCGCTGTGACACCAGCTCTGCCCACAGGTACTCCATGCAGGAGATGTACGATGTGGTCTCCAATGTGGAGGACTACAAGAACTTCGTGCCGTGGTGTAAGAAGTCGGTGGTGGTCTCCAAGCGCACTGGCCATGTCAAGGCCCAGCTGGAGGTGGGCTTCCCGCCTGTGCTGGAGCGCTACACCTCCATTGTCACCCTCGTCCGCCCCCACCTCGTCAAGGTGAGCACCGCGGCGGTGGGCAGTCCCTCCTGCCTGGCTCCTTGGGCCCCTCCTGACCAGCTTCTGCCCCCCCCAGGCCGTCTGCACGGACGGGCGCCTCTTCAACCACCTGGAGACCAACTGGCGCTTCAGCCCCGGCATCCCCGGCTACCCCCGCACCAGCACCGTGGATTTCTCGGTGAGACCCTGCCCAGGGCCAGTCCCGTGAAGCCCCCGGGGGCGATGGTTCCTGCTGTGGTGACTCATCACCCGCTGGGAGCTCATGGCACCGCTCTCCTCCCCAGATCTCCTTTGAGTTCCGCTCCCTGCTGCACTCCCAGCTGGCCACCGTCTTCTTCGACGAGGTGGTCAAGCAGATGGTGGCTGCCTTCGAGCGCCGGGCGGCCAAGAACTTCGGGCCCGAGACCCGCATCCCCCGGGAGCTGATGTTCCATGAGGTTCACCAGACGTGAGGCTGGCCCAGCCCGGCTGCCGTGGACTGTGCCAGGGCCTGGGGGCGCCCCCCACGCCCCCCTCCCAAATATTTATTGAGTGCATCTCTGCTGCCGTGTCCTCGAGTTCCCTCTGGTGCCCGCGGGGGCTGCCGTAAGCCCCTGGCCCCACCACGGCACTGTGGAGCCGCCCCCCCCCAGCGCTGGACTCCCGGGTTTTGTAGCTGATTTTAAGTTTTATTTTAGTTTTTGAGAGCTCTTTTTATTTTTCTCCTCTTTTGTTGCTTTTTAACCCTTCAGCCAGGCCCAGGGGGTCAGCTCCAGGTGAGTGGGAGGAAGGTGGGTGTTTGCTGGGGCAGGGAGCCTGGCCAGACCCTGCTGGAGAATGGGAGAGGCAGCATGCGGCCAGGGGCCCCGGCTCCCCCAGGAACAAAAGGGAAGAACGGCAGGAGCAGAGCTGCCCCCTGCCCCACAGCCCCAGAGCCGAGGGACCCCCCCGGCAGCACCCCAGCATCGCAAAGTTTGCACAACTCACACGCACAGGGTGGGGGACGGGGCAGTTTGTGTTGCCCCCCCACCACCACCCCCAGCCCCTCACAGCTCCAGGTGCCAGCGCCGCAGGGACCAGGACAGCCCCAGCCTGCGGTGCCCCCCACCGCCCCCAGCTCCACTGACCCCCAGGGAGAGAGTGGCTCCCTGAGCCCCCCCCCACTCCATCCCATTCCCGCCGAGGGCGCAGTGGCCTCGATGCCCAAGGAAGGGCTCTCACAGGCCAATAAAGAGCGTTTTCCAAGGGTGCGCAGCCTCCTGGTCCTCATTCAGAGGGCAGAGGGGGCACTACTGAGACCCCCAGACCCCACACCAGGCTGGGACAGCACAGAGCCCCGGGCACTGCCATCCTGCTGTCCCCAGTAGGGACAAAATGGGGCCTCTGGGCAGCCCTCCCTGAGTGGGGTGGGGGCACCATCCCCTGACCCCCCCCTTCAATCCTGAGGAATACAAAACAGAGCCCGGGGGCTGGGGGGGAGGCTCCGGGTTTGTTAATAAAAACATTTATTTTGCATTTTGTCGTTGTTTGTACAGAAGTGGCCGATACCCACGAGGGGCTGGGGTGGGCACAGGGGGGGCCCACCTCTGGCTGCCGGGGGCATCAGCCACGGGGGTTTACGCAAACACGGGGTGGGGGGAGGAGTGTATCGAGTCCCTGCTTGTGGGGGCTGAGACATTCGTTCAACTGCTGCCCCACAGGGGGGCGGGCCTGGACACAAGTCTGGACTGAACCCCTCTTAGGGGGGCTGCAGTAGGGGGGGTCCCCATGGCCTCACCAGCGCTGCCCCCCCAGCCCAGCAGCAGGGGAGCCAGGGGGCTCCCAGTGTGCGCAGTGCTGCTGCGGTGGGGTGGGGGCGCAGGAGCACCCCCCTTGCTGGGGCGTGGGGATGTGGGGCAGGGGGGCCCAGAGCTGCCTCTGCCCCCTCCTAAGGTGGCAAGAGGGGAGAGGGGAAGTGGGGGAGCTCCGCTCGTGCCCCAGGAGACTGCGGCCGGTGCCCAAGTGGGGTTCAGTGCTGAGTGTGTCCGGGCCCAGCCGTGCAGCGCAGCGTTCCCAGGGGAGCGTGAGCCGGGGCCCTGGCCCCCTCCCTTCTTTACCCGGATTTGTAGCCCACCAGCTGCATGAGGCCCTTGGTGCTCATGGATTTGGGCCGCTCCAGGGGGAATCCCAACGCCCGGCTCCAGATGAGCTGTGAGAGGACGCCCAGGGCCCGGGAGACCCCGAACAGCACCGTGTAGTAATTCATCTCCTTCATCCCATAGTACTGCAGGGGGGAAAAGGGGTATCAGGGCAGGGCAGCCCCCCAGGATGGGCACCCCATCCCACCCCAGAGTGGCACCGGGACACCCGGGCTGACCTGCAGCAGCACGCCGCTGTGGGCATCCACATTGGGCCAGGGGTTCTTAGCCTTGCCCTGCTCCAGCAGCACGTTGGGGACAATCTTGTAGAGCTGAGCCACCAGCTTGAACATGGGGTCCTTGGGCAGGTGCTTGAGGGCGAACTCCCGCTGGCAGGTGTAGCGGGGGTCCGTCTTCCGCAGCACCGCGTGCCCATACCCTGGCACCACCTGTGAGGAGGGTGGGGGTCAGAGCCATCCCCAGCCCCCCCCAGCCCCCCATCCCGGGAAGGGCCAGACTCACCCTGCCTGAGTTGAGCGTGTTCCAGATGAAATCCCGCAGCTTCTCGTCCGACACCTCCTGGCCCAGCTCCTTCTGCAGGTTGGTCAGCCAGAGCAGCACCTCCTGCAGCACGGCCGGTGGGAAGGGGGTCAGAACAGTGGCGCCCGGACAGAGGGACAGGCAGAGGGACGCGCAGCAGTGCCCACCTGGTTGGCAAGGCCGTGCAGGGGCCCAGCCAGCCCGTTCATGGCGGCGGCAAAGGCAAGGTACGGGTCGGAGAGGGCACTGCCGACCAGGTGGCTGGTGTGGGCGCTCACATTTCCACCCTCATGGTCACTGCAGGGGCGAGGGGGGAGGCGTCAGGTCTTCCCCATCCCCACCGAGGGTCCCCCATGGGCCGCCCCCACAGCATTTCGAGGGGACGTGATGTACCCAGGCTGGTACAGCCCTGCCATGCGGCTGCCTGTGTCCCCACACCGTGTGCCTGGTGACACCACCGCAGCAGCCCAGGCACATCCCAGGAGCTGTCCCCATCCTGGGGGCTGGCAGCTGAGCACCCCCACTCCAGCAGCTCCTCCCAGCCCTGTACCTGTGGATGGTGAGGTAGAGCCGCATCAGCTCAATGAACTGGGGGTCGGTGTAGCCCAGCATGTTGGTGAAGTTGTGGGACCAGTCGAGGTTGGGATCAATGGCCCCGATGCTGCTGCCTTCACGGTATAGATTGCGGTAGATCTTGGCAGCGACGCAGGGCAGTTTGGCGATCAGGTCCATGGCGTCCTCATAGATGAACTGGGACAGGCAGGGTAAGAGGGGGGCGGCCGCAATCCCCTGACCCCCCTGCACCCAAACCTGCGCCCATGCCCTGGCCCAAGCTCAGAGCTGGGGTGGCTGAGCCCCACCCCCCCGTGCCGCACCGGGGCGCCCAGTCCCCCTGTACCTCCCAGTACTTGACACGGTGGATGCCCTCAGCGTAGGCGCGAGCAAACTTGCTCTCACTGTTGAGGGCGGTGATGGCAGCGCTCAGCTGGGACATAGGGTGCAGGTTGGTAGGGAAGTTGTCCAGCATGGTCACCACGTGGGAGGGCAGCGCGGCACGCCGGGCCCACTCGCGGGACAACCAGCTCACCTGTGGGGACATGGGGGCTGAGCCACAAGTTGGGGGGACCCACAACCCCCCCTGCTAGATCCCCCCGTTACCTGCTCCTGGGTGGGCACCTCTCCCGTCACCAGCAGCCAGAAGAGCCCCTCGGGCAGTGGTTCCTCTCCTCCTGCAGCTTTGGGCAGCAGCTTCTGGCACTCGGGGATGCTGTACCCACGGAAGCGGATGCCCTAAAGAGCCCGGCACAAGTGTCTGCCACTGCAGCGTCACCCACATGAGGCGGGCGCCCAAGCAGGGCAGGATCAGGCCCTACCTCATCGGGATCCAGCACCGAGGTCTCGTAGATCAGCCCCTTCATACCCCTCATCCCGCCGTACAGCTGCAGAGGGGCAGAAGGGGGCAGTTACCAGCTGTGGTGCAGCGCGGTGGCCCCGGCGCAGCCGCAGCATCCCCACACTCACCATGTCCACCGTGATCTGCCCGATGGCCGTGCTGCCATGTTGCTGCCTGAAGCTCTTGATTTTCACCTGCTCCTTGGGGATCATGCTGGCAAGGACATCTTTCAGGTTCTGGGGAGAGGGGAGAGGGCTGTGAGCCCTGGCACCCGCGGAGGGGCCGAGACACGCTCCCCTCACCGACACCAGAGATGGGCGACAGCAGCAGGGGCTCCTCTTACCGTGGCGGCACTGGCATGACGGGCGGCGAAGAGGATGCACGGTGCGTTCTGTGGAAGAGCAGACACCGGGGCATAGAGTTACCCAGGGAGAGCCCCCCAGAGCCCCCCCGGAGCATGGCACACCCCCCCGGAGCATCCCCAGCCTCCTCCCCGGCACAGCTCCTGCACAGGAGCTGCCCCGTGACTCCGGTGAGATCCGATCTCACAAGGACGCCGTGCCCGGCAGCTGCAGCCGCTTCCCTCGCCCACGCGGGCGGGAGATCAGAGCCAGGCAGGTTCAGCCGGGCTGGGCGGCACGGGGGGGGGCGGAGGGGGGGTGCCCCTCGGCCGCTGCATCGCTCCTGTGCATCACGCATGTTGCCAGACCCACCGCAGGGCCGAACACGGCTGCGTTTCACTCCCTGCTGTGCAGAGTGCGGAAGCGGCAGCGGGAGTGACCCAGAGCCGTCGCAGAGCGCTGCCAGGCCGACACTGCTGTGGTTTTCCTGCGCCGCAGCTCGGCAGGCGCTCAGGAAACCCATCTTTGTTCCTCGCCCACGGGGACTCCGGCCAGCGGGAATGCCCCAACACAGCCGGGAATCCTGGGCCTGGCTTTGCCCATGTCCCTGCCCATGGTGGGGACACGGGGATCGCTCACAGCGGGGACAGGGGGATCACCCGCACCCGAACCCACTCACGACCACCCGGGTAGGACAAAGAGGGCCGGGAGACGCTGCCCGGTGCCGGGGCCTCTGCCACACCGGGAGTCTGCACCCACACCCGGCGCCTCCCCCCGCAGAGACCCCAGGGCTGCGGCTGCGGCTGCGGCACAGGCAGAACATGACTCAGTTTTTCCACTCTCTGCGGGGGCCAGCACCGCAGCAAGCACCCACCCTGCACCCAGCCCCACCGGGGGGACCCCAACACCCCGACAGCACCGTGTCCCCCTGCAACAGGCAGCACCTGGGGGGGTGGGAAACGTCGTTGGAAACAACGGAGGCAGCAGCAGGAAGCCCAAGGTCAAGGTGGCCACTGCCGTGGGGCCCGGCCGCACCCACTGTCACCCCGGTTCACCGGGGCTCAGCCAGGGCTGTCACGGAGGTGCCGCGAGCTCAAGGTCACACGTGTTGGCGGTGACACCGAGCGCTGGCAGATGAGGCTGGGGCTGACCCGGTGCTGCGGGACCCTCTGGGGTGACCCCGCCGCGGTCTGGTGGGGCCGGAGCCCCCCAGGGAGAAGAAGGGTGGCGGTGGGACGGCGGGGTGGCCACGGGGGCAGCTGGGGCAGCGCAGGGGCCAAGTGGGGCACCACAACACTGCGGGCCGGGCCCCGGCTCCCAAAATAACGCCCGGTCGATACCGACGCCGCAGCAGCCGTTACGAAACGCCGAGGCTACGGCCGACGCAAACGGGCGGGGGGGTCGCGGGGCCACCGCAGCCCCGCACCAGTGCTCGGCCCCCTCTGGGCACATCCCCCCCCCCACAGCCCCGGGCCGGACAGGGGGTGGCCCTCGCTGTGACCCCGTTGTCCTCTACAGCACCAGGCGGTGGAGAAGGTCGGGGAGGGGGGACGGCGGAGGAGGACCCCCGCCCCTCAGTACGGTGCCGCTGAGGGGGGCCCCCGGAGCTGGCGTGGGGCCCCAACCGCTCCCAGCACAGGCCCACGATGGGGGGGCAGCCGTGCGGGGGCCCTCAGACGGGGCCTGCAGCCTCGGGGAGGCTCTGCCGTGGATGCGGCCCCCCCGGTCCCCAACGGGGTCCTCTGGTCCCCACAGGGGATCGTTACGGGCGCTACCGGTGGAGGCTGGGCCGATACCGGTACCGGTCTCCACCACGTGCTGCCGTTGCGGCGCGCGACCCCGCGCACCACCACCCCCAACGGCTGCGCGGTTCCTTTAAGGCAGCGCCCCCCCGCGTCGCCCCTTTAAGGCCCGGCGGGGCTGGGGCGGGCGCCCTCACCTTGGGCCCGCGGAGGCGCACGGCCGCACGGCTCCCGGCGGCGAGGAGCGTCATGGCAGGAGCGGGGCCGGGGCGGAGCGGGGCCGGGAGGGAGCGGGCGCGGGGCCGGAACGAGCGGCGGCGGCGGCGGCCGGGGGTCCTCAGCGCGGCGGGCGGGGCGGGTCGCGGCGCCGCGCTGGTTATTAGCATAGTCCCGCCTCTGCCCGCCCCCTCGGGGCTGAGCCGCTCGCGATTGGCCGCACCGCGCGCCGCGGGGCGGAGATAGGCAAATGAGGAGGCGATGGTGGGGCCCGGGCTATAGGTGGCCGCCGCGTTCGCCTGATCTGGGGTGGGGTGAGGCGGAGCCACGCCCCCTCTTGTGACGTCACAGACAGCGTTGCGTGACGTCACTCCGGCGAATCACTCTCCGAGCGCGGCGGTGCTTGTGTGTCATTCGGCTGTGGTGCAGGGCAGCCCTGTGACGTCACTAGGCTCTCAGCCATGTCCTATGAGGTCACCGGGGCCCGTGACATCATCCTGCACTCAGCCTCGGGGGCCTGAGGTCACCCAGTGACATTGCCCTGGCTCTGCAGTGACGTTACGGGGCGGGGCACGGTCGCGGGTGACTGTCCCTGGTGACCCCAGGACATTGCCCTGCTGGCCCCGGGGTGGTGGTGCCAGGGGACGGGCATGGCCCTGGTGCATGGGCTGGGCTGCACCCGAGGAGACAGGACCCCCACGGGACCCCCCCATGGTGATGCGGGGCTGCAGGCAGACCAGCAGCTGCCAGGGGATGTCCCTGTCTCGAGGCGGAGCAGTGGCAGGTGGATATCAGACACCAGGGAGCTTGAGTCACCGCAGTCACCATGGGGACACATGCGGCTGCCACTGGCATTTCCGCCCCCACTGAGGGTCCCAGACCCCCCCTTCCCCACACACACACGGGAACGAGACCTGCCCTCGGGTGGACCCACGGCATGGCTGCCGCACAGCCCCTTTATTGCCTGCAGCACAGAGGGGGGTTCCCACAACCAGCCCCGACCACCCACCCCAGTGGGGGCGGCTGAGCCCCGGTGTCCCCCACCATGTCTGCCGAGGAAGGTCCCTGGCTGGCAGCCTGGCCCCTGAAATGTCCCAGCAGGAGCAGGGATGTGGCCCCAGCCCCCGTGGCTGCCCCACGGGGAAGCACGGCCGGTGTCCTGGTGTCCCTGGCACCGTGGCTGCAGCAGATGGACAGTGAATAAATAGGACAAGAGCACTGGATGGGGCCAGGCAGCACCTGCACCAGCTCTGGGGCCACGGTCTTCCCCAGCACATCGGTCTGTCCTGGTGGGGGCAGCAGGGACAAGCTGAACCAAGAGGCAGGGGACATCCAGACGGAGCCTGGCACTGTCCTGGTCCCATGAGGCTGCTGGGGCAGATCGGCACTGTCCTCCAGAGGCAGCTGGGGCCATCAGCGTCACAGCTCATCATGCGGGATGTGGAGCGCATGGTCGCACAGGTCTGCAGTGACAAAGAGCAGCGCTCTCAGGACACGACAGAGCCCCGTGAGACCCCTCCCCAGCAGCGCATCCCTTTCTGCTCATCCCCAGCCGCTGCCGTGACCCATGCCAGGGGACACCTGCGCTTCCCCTTGGCTTTGTTCTGTGGTTAATGACAAACGCGGTTGTTTGGACAGCACTGCCGGCACAGCCGCTCCCCCAGTCCAGCACCCACAGCTGCCCAGCAGATCCACACCAGCCTGGGGCCAGCAGTGGGCACCCGTCTGGGGGCTGGCTGAGCCCCGGGAGTAGGCAACAGCGCCATGAGACCCCTGGGACCCCGTGGCAACAAGCGTTTCCCCCGACACGGGTGCCAGGTACAGGAGGGACCCGCCCTGGCCTGGCCCCGCGGTGCAGGTAAAGAACACGGGCCACGTTCATTAATAGGGAAGCACAAAGGTTGTGGCGTGGCCTGACCCCGGTGTCTGCAAGCTGGAAATAGCCCTGTGGGAAGGGAGATGCCGTGGGGCGGGCGCCTGGCCATTGGCTGCGTGAGGAGCCCTGCGCTGGAGCGGCAAACGGAGCCAGCGCAGCAGCTGGCCTGGCTCAGCCCCAGGCAGCACGCGCTGCCGGGCAGGGCATCCAAAAAAAGCCGGAGGCAGCTCCAGCAGGCATGGGGCTGGCAGTGGGGAGGTGCACCCTGGCACCAGGGAGGAGCTGCTCCTCGTAGCTACAGGATGTCGGGGAGGATCCGCAGCTCCTCCGCGTCTTCCCTGCCCTGGGACAGCAGCTCCTCCCACGGCAGCGGCGATGGAGCAGCCATGACCCTCCCCCAGGCATGAGGAGAGGCCTCTCCCCAGGACAGCCCAGCCCGCCTCACCCGTCCGCTTGCTGCAGAGCCGGTCCTTGACGTTGTCGGCCTCGTGGGACAGGAATTCGATGAGTTCGTCCTCGTACTCCTCCGCGATGCTCTCACACTGCAACGCGAGCCGCCCGCAGGTCAGCTGGTGGCCATGTGGGGACAGGTAACACCAGGAGCACCCCGGGGAGCCCAGAGCCAGGCCCCACACTGGCCTGGAGCAGCCTCCCCACCTCCCACCCCAGAAAGGACCAGAGGAAGCAGCTGGGAACTGCCAGTGGGATCAGCTCATCCCTGACCATGGGTCCCAACACCTCCACCGAGCCCTGAGAGACGCTGTGAGGACCTGGTCCCCGCACACACCGCGAACTTCAGGCTAGAAGCCACATCGCCATCGATTTTGACCCCGGAGAGGTCCATCTTGGTCCCGTCGTGGGAGATCACCCGGACGTAGCTCTTCCGGTGCGTGGACGGATCTGCCTTTTCCCCGTATTCCTTCATCTTCTCGCACACGTGCTCCAGCAGCTCTGTCAGATGTGCCTCCGACCGGGCATAGGGCACCTGCGGCATGAGCGAGAGATCGGCGGGCTCAGGCCTTTGAGCGTGAGTGGAATGGGAACACCGGGCCAGGACCTGTCCCCAGGAGCCAGGGAGTGCCAAGAAAGGGTCAGAGATCCCCACCAGGATACGTCTCACCTCCACGACCGACTGGCTGCCATCGGGGTTGATCCGGAAGGAGCCCATCTGGATGGTTTTCCTGGGGTCAACCTGGGCGATCTCCCACTCCAGCTCGTCCACCAGCGCCCGGCAAGCTGCGGGGGACACGGGTGTCAGTGGCCTGGGGGCTGTGTTACCTGACCCCAATCCGGCCGCTGGCACTGACAGACCCACAGCTACCCAAAGCTGCTCAGAGTAACTGGTGTAACTGGTGCTGCTGGCAGGTCTGCAGGGAGTGGGTCCCCAAGGTACCCTCTGGCCCTTCGGGAATGTCTGCCTGTCCCCGAGCAGGGTGAGCGCGGACAGGCAGCAGCAGCCACAGGACAAGTGCGTCCCAACTGCCGCCCCAGCCCTGCACCACTGTCCCATCCCATCCCATCCCCACCACCCTGTCCCGCCACACCTCCGCAGTGCAGGTCCTGGCTCCGGCGGGCGCAGGCAGCGGGCAGCAGTGCAGCCAAGGCCACGGCCAGGCAGAGCGCGAGCGGGATCGGGCCCCTCATCCTCACGGCTCCGCTGCAGAGCGACCTGCGGGCAGGGGCAGCTCCAGTGCTGGCGGTCCCCGTGTCCCCACACCCCGTCCCCTCCGGCCCCCCTCAGCCCTGGCAAGGCCCGTCCCACCCCCGGGACCCCCATCCCCTAGCGAGCCTCGCGGTCCATAGGGCTTTGTCCACGGCATTTCCGCCCCCACAATCCCCACCGAGTCCTGTCCGCTGCAGGGCCCGTCCGTGCCCCTGGACGCCACAGGGACCCCTCCCCTGCAGGGCGGCGCTCACAGCCCCCGCGGAGCCCCCTGGCCTGCAGCGCCTTGCCCCAAGCCCCGCACCCGGCGGTCCCGGCCAAGCCCCCACTACCGCGCCGTTCTCCGGTCCCGCTCCACCACCCCCCGCACGGGCCGGCTGCCCCGGGGCTGACCACGGCACCGCCTGTCCCGACGCGCCCTTCTGCCCGACCAGCTGCGGGGGCAGGCCCCTCGAAGAGGGCGGCGGCCGAGCCGGTCGGGGCGACGAAGCCGGTTGGACCGGCCAGACCGGCTGGGGTAGCTCCTGCGCTCGCGGGGGGGAACCTTCCCGTGCGCAGGCAGCGTCGCAGAGAGCCCGGGACGGGCGCCGAGGACCCAAACGCTGCCAGGGCCCGGTCCGCGTGGCGCTCGGCCCCACGGAGGCGGGGTCTGAGATGGCCCCGCCTCCACGCCCGGCCCCGCGGCCGAGCAGTGTCTGTGCTCCCGGCCCCGCTCGGGCTTCTCCGCGCTGCGGCCTCGGTCCTTCGTGCCCTGTCCCTTCGTGCCCTGTCCCCGGCTGGGGGCCGGCTCCTCCGTGCCGTCTCCCCGGTGCCGGTCCATAAGCCCGCGGCCCCAGAGGCAAGGAGGAGACGGCGGCGCAGGGGTCGGAGGCTGCTTTATGAGGGCGCCCGGGCCAGCGGGCGAGAGGGGAGGCGGGGGGGGGTTGGTGCGAGGAGTCCCGGGCCCCCGGGGAGTCGGGCAGGGGCGGGGACAGCCCCATCATCCCCGCTGCTGGTTCCAGGTCCACGTGTGTCCAACTCTCTCGGGCGGTCTCGGGGCCGCTCCTCGCCCCTTGCCGGGGGTCCAGTCACAGGGCCAGCACGGGGGGGTACACAGCCCCATCTGCCGGAGAGAGAGCGGGATGAGGGGGCAGCGAGGGGCACGGGGGACGCCGAGGGCTGCGGCAGTGCCTTACGCTTGGGGCTGCTCTGGCTGTCCGGCTCGGGCACCTTCCAGTCCATCTTGCGGCCCTTCTCATACAGCCCCTTCAGCACCTTGCGGAAGTCCTCGGGCTCTGCACCCGGGGGGCTCAGCTCCAGGTACTTGCGGTAGAGCTGCAGCGCCGTGCGCGCATCCTCAATGCTGTCGTGGGTCTCCCCCTGGATCTTCAGGTCTGCGGGGAGAGCCCCAGTCAGGGAGGGGGCTGACAGGGACCCCCAGGGGGGACCTGCCCCCACTACTGCCCCTCCCAGGTCTCAGGGTTCAGCCACTGACCCAGGAAGTACCAGGCGAGGAAGCGCAGCGAAATCATCCTCTTCCTCGGGATGTGGAACAGGTACACAGTGTCAATCACCTGGTCCTTGGGCACCTGGAGAGCAGAGAGGGTCCTGCTGCCAGGGCAGGGGGGCTGCTGGGGGGCAGGGAGGGGTGAGCCCCGACACTGCCACCGGCCTCCCAGCCCCACCGTGAGACCCCCGGGGCTGAGGGAGGGGGCTGGGGCACTGTCACCATCAGGTTGATGACACGGAAGTCCTTCTGCAGCCCGTGGCCCACAAACTTGACTCCCACATCAATGAGGAAGCGCAGCTTCAGGTAGGTGGATTTGAGAGTGGTGAGGTGCTTGGAGGAGATCTTGGCATCCAGATCTCCCGGCTTGATCCCAGAGTACTGGGTCAGGTAATCCACCACCTACGGGGACCAGGGCCCATGGAGTGGGGCTGGGAGGGCCAAGGGGCTCTGAGTCCCCTGCCACCATCCTGGGGAGGGACTGTCGTTATCACAGGTGCCCCTCCGTGGAGTGAGAGGTGAGCGGATCCGTGTCCTCCTGCGTGAGCCCCGTACCTGCTCCTGGGTGGAGATGTAGTCATCAATGAAGGGGACGCCCTCGTTAGGGCCCTGCCCACGCACGCACGTGATCCTGGCCACCGACATCTGGCTGGGCTTGATGGTGGATTTGGTCCCGTCGCTGCGCAGCTCGGCCTCTTCCTACGATGGGCGAGAGGAGAGCTTGATAACTGGCAGCTCCTGCAGACCCTGCAGGCTGTCCCTGCACCCTGTCCCCTGAGGCCTGACCTCGTTCAGTGTGACAAACTCGGCGTCCAGTCCCACCAGGTCACCCGCCTGCGGCATCTCACTCAACATGAGGGGGATGAAGGTAGCATGGCACTTGCGCTGCTTGCGAGCCAGGGAGGCCTCTGCCAGCAGCACATTGGCTTCGATGGGGTTCTTGACTGCAAGAAAAGGGGAAGGGAGATGAGCCGCGAGCTGGCGCTGCTGGCCACCCGGCCACTTCCACCCCAGACACTCACTGATGAGGTTGTACTTGGCGTTGAGGTTCCTCCGGGCATAGTAGAGGATAGCCGGCACCTTCCAGCTCATGTCAAACTGCACCGCCTCACACTGCAGGGCAGGGGGACAGTGCAGGGGCAGCCTAGTGTGGGGTGGGGTGCTCCCTCCTGCAGCAGGAAGCCCCCTCCACAGGGTCCCCACAGCCACAGCCTCGACACAGAGCCAGAACATGGCCCCGAGTGCTCACCTTATCCACAGGCTCAATGAGGAAGTCGTTGAAGAGGTACCACTGCTGGTGCGTGACTCCCTGGGGACAGAGGGACAGGCACGGCCTTAGGGGCCTCCCCCAGGCAAATACAATGACTCCTCTACCCAGTTACCAGGGAAAGAGGGGTGTGACGATGCCATGTGGGAACCCCCGCCCTTCCTGGGACACTGTGGGGAAATCCCTGCTGCCCCGGGTGGTGATGAGGCGCTGGGGCTGGACAGGCACAGTCCCTGCCCCACTCCTAACCAAAACTCCACGGAGATGCAACAGATAAGAGACAGGGATGCAGGTTGACACACTCTGGGAACTCCTGGATTGGGCATCTCTACTAGGAAGGAAGACTGCCCAGAGCAGGGAAGGGAGATTATGTCCCAGCCCTTACCTGGAAGCACAGGGACCAGCTGGCAACGTGCCCGTGACCCAGGAGGAACCGGCCTGAATGTGTGTGGGAAGAAGCGCTTCTCCAGCCCTTCCCTCCCCATGGGGTGCCCAAGCAGCGCTTGGCTGTGCGGGGCTGCCTGGCACATGCAGCCAAACACTCAACACTTCATTAAGAGACCCAGGAAGGGGTCTGTTAACGACCCAACCCCTGAGCGAGAGCGCCTCGGCCAGGCAGGACTCCTGGGAGCAGGGCTACTCTTCGCAGCCTGTGGCTATGGCGGCTGCGGGCAGGTGAGCACCCATCCCGCAGGGCTTCTCACCTCCTTCCTTTGGTGGTAGGTCTCTCCCACTTTGATGTGCCCCACCAGGCTGCCCCCTGTGCGGGAATCCAGGATGTGGACAACGGTGGCCATGAGATCATAGACATAGACCGACTCGGGGTCATCAGTTGGGCTCAGCTGCAGGAGGAACCAGCCCCCAGCAAGATGTCTGAGCCCTGGTTGTCTGCCACGGCAGCTCCCAGGCCTCCAACCCCAGAGCTCACGCATGCCGTCTCACCACCAGCCCAGAGGTTTCCATGCTCACCTCAGGTGTTTCCAAGACAGCCTCATTCTCTCTCGCCCACACATGCTCAGCAGAAAGCGGTTCTGAAGCAGTTCTGCTCCCGCAGCCCCACGTGCACACAACCATGTAGGGATCTCGTCAGCCTTTACCTCATCGTTCTCGCTCCAGTTGCAGACATCGAGCTCCTTGCTCTTGGTCAGCCTCATCTTGATGGTGTGGGGGATCCAAATGTTCTTCAGTTCCTCCATGGAGGGATATGAATGCCCCGTATTGGGGCTCCCCAGCTCCTTCCTGCATGGAGATTCATGGAAGGCCCAGTTGGAGTGAGTCACGAGATGTCATGCAGGCCAATTTCTCCAGGGCAGGATCCCCACTGCAGGATCCCCCCCTCCACCCGCCAGCCCATTCCTAAACCTTCCACAGGACAGAAGGGGAAGCCAGAGCTGCACCACTTCCTTGCAGCTGCCTAGGGCAGGGCCCTGGCAAAGGTGGTCGGCCAGAAAGGGCCAATGCGCGATCCTGGATCTTTTGTCAGTCTGAAAAGGGAAGGGGAAGGAGGGCTGGGGGCTCAGAAATGGGTCACAAGGTGGGTCACAAGGGTATCTGAAGGGGATGCTGTGCAGTGCACCCATACAGGGTGACAGCAATGAGCCTGTGCCAGTTCAGAGCCCACAGACAGGTGGATTACCAAGTTATCATTATCAGAGGAGAAATGGCCCTGAGCTCTCAAAGGCCCAAAGAACAACCCAGGAGGTGTCCCTGGCTCAGTCACCACCCCAGGAATGGTCACCTACCACTCTCCAAGAGAGATTTCTTTCCCTTTGGTGATCTCAAAGCCTCCTCTCTTCATCATGGCTCTCTGAAAGGCATACTGGCAACGAAACACAGGCAAGCGTCAGCACGGAGTGACAAGCTGGGCTTGGGAACACGTGGGTGACAGCCAGGCCAGAAGAGGGAAAAGAGAGGGACTTTAAAGTCGGTGACAGGGAAAAAGACAGCGAGGGAAACCCAACGGTCCGCCCACTCTCTGCTGGGCTTGTGCTCTGGGACGCGGGCACTGCCTTCCTGGGAGCTGGGGGAATGAAAGAGCGGCTCTACCGCAGTCCCGTCAGCTTTGTCACAGCAGATCTTGTCTCTTCCAACTCCAAACGCACGGCTCATGCTACAAGCACGACCAAATACCAACATGTCCTCTGTGAACAAAGCAGGGTGACGCTCGGGTGGAGAGCAAGAGACAGAGACAGTGAGGTCAGAGTGAAAGCAGCTCCGCAGAACCAGACACGCAGCAAACCCCGGGTGCCAGGGAGAACAAGCCTGCATCTGCCCCAAAGTGTCACCCCCACCTCAGCCTGCGTCTTCCAGAAATCTGCCTCCTTGGAGCTGTTCACCTCACAGTTAATGACCAGGACGTCCGGCAGGCAGCGGATGTTCCGGGTCTGGACCTGCAGAGAGAGCAGGAGATGGAAGCCAGGCAGCACCAAGAGCCCTGGAGAGGCTCAAAACCCCATTTGGCACGTGCTGCCCACCCTCTTCCCTCCTCCGAGGCCTGTCCCTGTGGAGCTTCCCTGCCCTGGCCGTGTTCCTGGTAACTGGGGGTACCACAGCAGTGACTGAGGCTGGGAGCAGGCTGTGGCTTCAGAGCTGGTGGGCTCAGCTCCGGGGGGGTTTCCTCTGCCCCCGACCCCAGAGGGGATTCAGCTGGGATCCATGTGTCCTGCGAGACGCATCCCAGCGCTCACACAGCCCAGGAAATACCCCACGCCACGCTGGCTCACCATCCAGGCCAGGAACCGAATCTCCAGCATCCACTCAGGAGGTTCCCCACTGACTAATGGAGAAACTGTCCCCGCTGAGCCGGAGGCACGGGGCGCGCATGCCCTTCTCCCACCCGCTGGCAGCCCGTGAAGCGTGATGTACTTGCGGCCCGCTCCTGGGCTCACCGTGGGCTGGTACTTCTCACAGTTCTCGCACCAGGCTTGCGTGTTCTGCTCCAAACAGATGCTCCGCTTTAAAATGTGGGCAAACTCATAATCTTTGACTGGCTTTTCTGAAGGGAGAAAGGAGAATAACATCACCTTCCAACACATAAATCCTTACCAATTTAGCTCAGCCAAACCTCTGGGGTTTTCCTCACAACCACCAGTGACAAGGTCAACCCCTAAATCTGCCTTTCTGTAGCCAAAGCCTTGGCTGATTGGAAAGCCACCAGGACCTCAGCTGCCAGTTCTGCTGCAGCCTGGGCCAGACCACAGCAGAAGCTCCTCGCTGCAGGTGTCTACCACCTGGAAAAGTCACAGCTCCTCCATACGGATAACAAACCCCACTCGGATGGGGATACACGGTGTTAAGCATTCCAGACCCTGCCCTGCCCACCTGCCTGCCCATCTCTGCCCCTTACCAGTGCTCTCAGGGTAGGAGAGGGTGAAGAGCAGCGTGGAGGACACACGGACGGTTTCCTTGCCACAGCGACACATGCTGCAGTTTTCCATCTCACAGCTGAAAAGCTGTCCAATAACCGAGTCCCCCGAGGACCCAAAGCTGCTGGAGAAAAACAGCACCGGGGTCAGCAGGATCCTGGCAATCCCTGGGGAGCAGGGCTGGCTGGTGCGGTGGGTGGAGCGCTGGGGTCCCACACGACTTGGCCAGCACCCAAATTCCAGCACCTCTTGGGTTCAAACCCAGCTGAAGGGGTAGCCTGCAGCTCTGTGTATTCCTGTGCAGCCCTCAGGGCAGATGTGGGTGGCAAGAAAGCTCCTTTCCAAGGGATGGATGAGGCCTCTGGGAGCCAGACCCCCTCCCTGCTTTGGTTACTCCCTGTCATGTCCCCAGGCCAGGGACTTACCTGCTGCCAGCCCCCCGATACGCCTGTGGTCCCTCCTGCTCCTGTGTTTCCTGGTGCAGCTGAGTAAGGATGAAACGGTTCCAGCTCTGAATCAGCCGCCCCAGGTTCACCTTCCCTGTGGCTTCATCCGAGTCAGCCAGGATCAGCCCCAGCGCCGAAGCCTCCGGGATTGTACGGAAAGCCCGCAAAAAGTTGCTTCCCTGGGGATGGGGCAAGAGTGGAATGTCAGTGAGGTCAAGTGATAGGAGTTTCCATGCTGTGTGATACCATCACCCCAGGACCTGGCACCGCCCAGCTCCTGCTCCTCTGATCTCTCTGACCTTCCCAGGCAGCCCAGCCTGCCTGGGTTCACACAGACCTGGCAGGGGTCTCCTCGGGACAGGTCCAGCATGTGGAAGAGCAATCCCAACTCACAGCCCAGGCAGAATTCCTTCTGGCACAGGTGGTTCTGGACCAGGCAGCGGACCGGCTCCAAGAAATACAGCACCTGGCAGAGAGGCAGCAGTCAGGGGAGGTCCAGGGGCCGCAGAGGCCCGGGCAGGGCTGGCATCTCCCACCTGGATCATGCAGTTGCAGTAGGCATTGGGGATATGGGGCTCCAGGCCCGCAAACAGCGTCTTGTTGTAATGCTTGAAGTCAAAGTCTTCCAGCCCCAACTTGGAGTATTTGATCGTGACCTAAGCAGCGACACAAGATGTTAAACAGACGCCTTCCCCCATGGCGGGACACCGGTGAAACGCCTGGCTGCTCCCCACAGAGAGGGGGGCAGCTGCTTGGGCCCTGGCAGGTCCTTCACCCCAGGCGGCCACTACCTTCCTGTACTTCTTGGCTACCATGTAGAGGTGCGGCTCCTCTTCCCGCCCAATTGGGGACTCGGGGACTTGGCTGAAGCTGTCAAACTCGTTGTCTGTCTCTTTTAACCGATAGGGAATCTGTGAGGGGGGAGAGAGGGGAAGAGCAGCTGAACCCTGAAGCAGAGAAGCACCACGTATTGAAACAAGCAACTCCTGGGCTTTCCTTTCCTCCCCAAATGAGCAAAGGAATAAGCCAGAAAGGAGCGGGGCCCTCCCTTAACCTGTGTGAGGCCTCCACACCCTCCTTCTTACAAGGGACTTATCGCTGTGGGAAACTACGGCGGCGCTGCAGGCGAGGGCGAAACACAGCAGTGTTTTCCCAGGGGTGAGGGATGTGCCATGAACCTCCCAACAGGACAGCTCAAACCTCCCCTACCACAGAAATGGGGTCCTGGCCTGAAGGGAAGACTACAGACCCCCCTCAGGGCTGGCTCACCCACTGACTCTGCTCAGAAAAGAGACTGTCACCTCTAAACTAGACACCTGCCTCCTGCAACACCTCGAGCCAGAGAACCTCACCTCACCCCTCCCCAAGCCCTGCAGGAAGCTCCGAGGTCGTTCGGCACGCAGGGAGAGCTCTGTACCCCACACACCCCACACAGTCCCCTCCTGAGAGCAGGTACCTGGTTGCGGAGCTTGGTCCTTGGGTTTGGGGCGTAGCCAATGAACCCCACTTTCTTCATGGTGCGCAAAATCTCAGGATCTACCGGAGGGGCTCGCCTGCAAAACACATCACAACTCAGAGGCTGCTGTTTGCCAGCGTTGTTTAATTAAAGGCCTTTCTGGGTGAGCTCAGGGACCCACCAGCAGGTCACAAGGGTGTCCCCCACCCAGCCCTTCCCCCAGGACCTCAGTGTTCACTTTCCACCACAACAAAACCATCAGGCTGTGCCAAAACATGGCAGCAGCGCTGAGCGCAGACGTGTTTGGGACAGGACTCAGGCAGAGGCCAAGCAAGAGTTTCCAGGCAGGCAGAAGGCAGCCAGGATCCCACTGGGATCTCCCCTCCAGGAAGACAGAGGCTTGACCCTGACCCACCGCCTTTGGACCCACCTCAGGGGTTAAGCTCTGCCATGGGGAACTTACAGGGAACGTGATGTGGGCTCAGGGGGAGCAACAGAGCCACTCTGCTGCTCCCAAGACCCGGGGAAGGAGGGGATCCCTGCCAGGGACAGCCTTACCATGCTGTTTTTCACTGGGAGAGACCAGCAAATTACCGGGGTGCTGGGGCAGAGTTGGCAGCGGGCCAGTCAGAGAGCAGTGTGTCACTGGTCAGCGGCATGGGGATGAGCGAGAGCGGCACCAGGTCCTGGTTCCAGTCCAAGTGGGGCAGCGTGTCCACGATGCAGGGCAAGGCAAAGTCGGTTTCCCGGGAGTAGGTGTTGAAGGTGACCTCTGGGGAGTCAGCCCAGAGGTGGACACAGCCCTCCGAGTCACCAAAGGCCAGGGCCTGCTTGCTGGCTGAGACATCGAAGGTCATGATCAGGGGCCCAACAGTGTTCACATGGAAGATGTCAGCAGGGTTGGCGAGGCCGGTGGGCTCGCAGAACTGGCACTGACCTGCGCCAGAGAGAAGTGCAGAGCAACATGGCACTGGGGAGCACATGGTGACCAGCACACAACTCGCTTATGGGGTCAATGCCAGGATGTGACCCTGAACTTGGGGTGTGCAGGAGCCCAGCAGGGTGGGGGATGCAGCCTTGCCCACCTGTCTGGGAGATGATGGCCAGGCGGGAGGTGTAGGTGGGGATGAAGCGGAGGAAGAAGGGGTCAATGTGGACCTGCAGCGGGGTGGTGGCCCGCATCATGCGCAGGTCATACACCTTCAGGAAGCGGTCGCAGGCAAGGCCGTTCATCCGGCTGGAGAAGCCACAAGTCACCAGCAGGTTCCCGTGGACGTCAAAATCAGACAAGCTGCCTGAGTACGCATCAAATTCGTGCTCCACCACAAACGTGCGCAGATCACGCAGGGAGACCTGGGAGGACAAGATGGGGGTGCTGGCTACCATCCCAGCAGCTGACGGCTACTCAGGAGCCCCTCAAGCTCTAAGAAAAGCTGGACATCAACTCCAGGGTGTCCCAGAGGGAAGCCAAGCACCAGCAGGGCTGCCAGGTAGGAGGAGGGTGCCATTACCTTCCCTGAGGTATGACCACAGAAGAAGAAGCGGTTTGATTGCCTCATGATGGTGATGCCGGGAACCTCCACAGTGTACTGGGAAGGAGGCAGAAGAGCGGGGTGAGCGGGGCTGAACCCCAGAACAAAGCACCCCCCCCCAGCAGGGAGCAGCCCCCAGCCTGGCCGTACCTTCTGCGTCTCCTGGACGGTATTTAGGTCTAGCTCAAGGACGTGGTTCTGCAGCCCACCGACCAGCAGTGTGCTGCTGTCTGTCAGCAAGAGACTGTGCATGTCCTCGGCCTCATCCATGCTGCAGGAGAGCAGAGAACAGCCCTCGTGCTCAGCAGGAAAGGGCGGAGGATCTCCCCTTACCCTTCCCCACATTTAGCTTTCACACCGCTGGCAGAGGGGCCAGGACCACCTTCCCAGCACAGGGGCAGCTCACGGGGCCGGCACAACCCACTGCTGCCAGGGGAAGGCACTCACAGGTAGTCAAAAATGATGAGGCCCCCTCGTGACATGTACTTCAGGTTGGTTTTGGTGAGGAAAAGGACACCATTCTCCAGGCTCTGGATCTGGCGGATGTCATCACTGCTGTTCACTTGGAAGGAGGAGTATCGCTCCAGCGTTGGGCCAAAGAAGGAGGTGGCATGGCCCTAGAGAACCGGGAACAGGCTCAAGACCTGGCCCAGCCTCACTTGGCTGTGACACAGGCAAACACCGTGCCCTGCACCAGCTCCGGGGGTGACACAGGCTACGGGCCAGCCTACGGGGGGCCCTGAGCTGAGGAAGGCCGCTCAGCCCTTTCCCTTTCAGGCAGATACGTGCAGACACGATAAAGAACCAAAAGCTCCAACACCCCACAGGTCAGGGCAGTAAAGTTACTTGGGAAGCACCAAGAGACTCACGTTCCGCAATGCACCAGGCACCACCAGGCAGAAGCCCTGTGCCAGTGCAGCACAGCCCCGGGGTGAGCTGGACTCTCAAGCCACCCACAGCCAGCTTGCCCCCAGATGGTCACCGTGGGCAGTGGATAGCCCAGCTGGGGCACCTACCCCGTGGTTCCCAACCCACAGCATCTCCTCGTGCAGGTCAAAATGGGAGACGGAGACGGGCACCCCCACTTCAGAGACGGCGGTGTGCAGCTCACTGTACATGCCCTCCATGAGGTGCACCGACTCTGGCACCGCGATCCCCTCTAACGGCACCCCCTCGGCATCCAGCTCCACGTTCTGCAGCAAGCTGGGGTTTAGGTGGGCGTCCAGGACAGGGTCCAGCGTGGGGTGGAGGGAGGGGGCGTACTCGGTGAGGGAGGGGTCGAGACCTTCAAAATTCATGGTGAAACCCAGCAGCTCCCTTTGAAAGAGAAAAGGAACTGAGTCGGTTGGGCAGAACCACCAGAGTCCCTGGTTCTGGGAATCGGCAGCTGAGGCCCGGTGACTCTGAGGGATGGAAAAGAGGGCTGGAATCTCCAGCGAGGGTAAGGTGTGGTGCTCCTGCCCGGGGCACCGGCAGCACCGGGCCCACACGGCCAGCAGGGCCTGTAAAGTCCCTTCCCCGAGGAACACTCGGTGCCTGTCACAGCCGTGAGCCCCCGGGGAAAGAGCCCGCAGCAGCCTCGGTGCACCAGGCAGCCTCTCCAGGGAGCCAGACCCCTCTCCCAGAGCTCGGGGCACCGGCCGGGCCCCGCTGCCCGCAGTTCGCCTCCCTCGGCAGGCACCAGGCAAGCTCCGCTCCCGCCTCCCTTATCGCCGCAGGCCGACACCGAACCCACCAGCAATATCGGCCGCCGCAGACCCGCAGCCGTTGGCGGCGGGGCCAGGCGGGGCAGGGCCGGCCCAGGCCGGGGCCCCCGCTCCCAGCGTCGCGCTCCGAGCCAGGCGCCGCAACCCACAACCCCCCGCGCTCCGGCCAAGCATCCCACAGTGCCCCACGCCGACCGTTACCGAGCAGCCGTGGGCAGAGCCCCGCTAAGGCCGCACTCCCGGGCTCGACCCGGTGCGCCGCCACTGCCAGGACCTCCACCGCCACTGCCCCTCCCACCGTCGCTATGGCAACAGCGCCCCCGGTCTCCCGCCCGGTAAACCGGCCCGGCCCCGGGACGGACGGACCAATGGCAGCGCGCGGCCGCGTGCGTTGACCAATCAGCACCAGAGTAAGGCGGAACTAATCGGCACGGCGGGTGGCGTGCGGGACGGCGCGGCGGAGGGGTCAAAAAGGCTGAAATCGGCCGTTTTGTTGCGGGGGTGTCGGGGCGGGGCCGAGCCGAGCCGAGCCGAGCCGAGCCGAGCCGAGCCGAGCCGAGCCGAGCCGAGCCGAGCCACGGGCGAGGCGGGGACCAGGAGAGCCCGGGGCGTCGGGGGGGGTGCTCCGGCCCCCTTCGGCACCCCCAGCATCGCATAGACCCCGGGGCGCTGCCTCCCGGCTGCGGCACCCGTGGCCCCGCACTGTCCCACCGTGCCCACGGTGTGTCCTGGCATCCCACGGGATGCAAAAGTGCCCCACCCACCGTGCCCACGGGCATCACGCAGCATCCTCTGGGAATCCAACGTGTCCCCAAATGCCCCACAATGTCCCACGCTGTCCCCTGGCATCCCACTCGTGTCCCGCGGGGTCCCTCAGTGTCCTACGGGGTCCCGCGGGGTCACCGGGGCAGCGCACCGTGGCGGGGCCGTGGTGCGGAGCCCCACCGGGATCCCCGCCCCGGCCTCCCCCTCTCAAACCCACCGGGGACACGACACCACCGGCGGGGGGGACACAGCTCACCTCGTCCCCGGAGCGGGCTCGGCCTCGGGCCGGTGCCCGAGGCGGGGCTAGTGCGTGCCCGCCGACCCGGGGAAGGCCGGGGGCAGCCCCGCCGGGCGGGAGCGGGAAGCGCCGGAGCCGCCCCGTCGGGGCTGCCGCGATTGCGGCGCTCTGGGCAGTACGGCCCGGCGCGGCGGGGACCGGGGCCGCCGGGGCCTACGGGGGTCCTGGAGGGCGGGGACGGGGGAAGCCCCGCCGGAACACCGCGGCCCCGGGGAGCCGTCAGCCGCCGCGCCGGGGCCGTCCCGGCTGATTTCCCGATGCGGCCGGGGGCAGCGGGGAACGCGGCGGACACCGAGAGGGACACCGAGGGGAAACCGAGGGGACACTGGGGAGACACCGTCGGGCGGCGGGGGTCCCGCTCCGACCGGGCTCCCGGTGCGCTTGGCGGAGTGAGCTGCCGGGAAGGCGGCACAGGTGCGCCGGTCCCGGGCGGGGGTCCCGGGGCGGGGGTCCCGGGGCGGCCGCGAGGTCCCGGTCCCGCCCGTGCCGCTGCAGACGCGGTGCTCCCGGGCGCGGAGCCGCCAGGAACTGCCCCGGGTTTTCCTGCCCGTTCCGTCCCGTCGCGGCACGGGGCCGGGCGCGGCGGGGCGCAGCCCGGGGACCCCGGCCCGGTATCGGTTCTGCTTTCGAGGGAGGCGGCGATTTCGCAGTAATGGGGTGCGGGTGCCACCTGCCCCTGGGATTCCCCCACCTGCCGACGCCCCATAAGAGCCCGGTGGCGACGCCGGTAGCGGCACCGACCGACCATGGCCCCGCTCCTCCGCGTCTGCCTCTGCCTCCCGCTGCTGCTGCTGCTGCCACCCGCGGCCTCGGCCCCGGCGTCCCGCACCGACTGGGCCGCCTGCAGGAGCCTCTCCCGGGAGCTGTTGCAGTCGGTGGGCGCTCTCAAGGAGCCGCACAGGGTCCTGGTGAGCAGGGGGCGCTCTGCCGGGGGGGCCCGGAGTCTGCAGGCACCGACAGGTGCAGGGCATCCCGGCAGGAGCGGGAGTACCCCGAGAGTGCGGGGTGCCGGGGGAAGCGGGGGATGTAGGTGACGTGGGGACCCCACTGACACCCCACCCCCCCCAGGAGGAGATGCAGCTGGGTGAGGAGGACCCCAAGAACTGGCCCCCCCGGATCCGCTGCAGCGATGCCTGTGACCCATCCACGCTGGACACCAACAACACGGTACCAGGGGACGTGGGGTGCTGGGGGGGCCACAGAGGGGCAGCCAGGGAGCCTGGGGGTGGCTGGAGGGGCATGAGCCTTGGGGTGCTCTGGGGGATATGCCTGGGGGCTCCAGGGGGGTCTCAGGGCTGCTGGGGGGTGCCCTTGGTGCAGTGCCTGAGTGCCCTGGAATGCTGAGGGATGTGCTGGGGGTCCCATGGCACATGCCTGGGGGTCTCAGGGGTGCTGAGGGTCCCAGGGGATGTGCTGGGGGTCCCAGGGGACATGCTGAGGGTTCCAAGGGGTGCCTGGGTGCCCAGGGTGCTGAGGGATGTGCTGGGGGTCCCAGGAATGCCGGGGGTCCCAGGGGCTGTGCACAGAGGGTCCCAGAGATACCCAGGGGTCCCTGGACCCCAGCTCACACCCCACTCCCCACAGCGCTGCCTGCAGCGCATCTTCCAGGGGCTGCAGCACTACCGGGACCTGCTGAGCTCCGACATCTTCACTGCCCGCCGCCTGCCCCAGCTGGAGGCTGCGCTGGACCAGCTGCTGGGCCTGGTCCAGGTAAGGGGCTGGGGGGGCCAGGGGAGGCAGCCCTGGGGGTGCCTGTGCCCCCCACAGCCAGGGAAGCGGCCGCCCACCAGCCACAGATGCCCTGACCCCGCTCTCCCCACAGCAGAAGCATGGCCGCCCACCCCAGCCCCCCATGGCCCCCAGCGAGCCCTGGGCCCACGCGCTGCTGCAGCGCCGTGCGCTCCAGCGGCTCCAGTCCTTCGCCGCCGTCATGAGCCGTGTCTTCACCCACAGCGCCAGCCCCCACTGAGGCACCCTCGGCCGCGGACCCCCCCACTATTTATTCCCCTCGGCCCCCAGGGGTTATTTATGTGCGATGCTCCCTATTTAACTAACTCGGGTATTTATGGGTTTCTAATAAAGCTCTGATGGAGACGAGCAGCTCCCAGGTGTGGCACGATGCGGCTCTGCCCGCAGGCAGCAAGAACAGGCAGCTGGGGCAGGAAGAGGTTTATTTGCAGGGGAGGCCAGGGGGAGTCACTGGAAGTCGTTGGCGTCGATGTGGAGCGGGGGGATGTCAGCAGCGAAGAGGGAGCTGACAGCAGGCAGAGCTGTGTCCTCGGGCTGTGGTAGGAAGGGGTCGTGGGGGTCCAGGAGCACAGCCCTGCCTGCGGGATAGGGAGAGGTCAGTGCCACGGGGACCCTCCCATGTACCCCCCAGCCCTGGCACTCACTCTCCAGCCCGGAGCCCGGCCCCTCCAGCTCTCCATCCACAGCCTCCAGTATGTTGGGCATCAGCTCTGTCGCCTCCAGAGTCTCCAGCGACCCCGAGCTGGGCTCCAGCCCCTCCACCAGTGCCTGCAGGAGCTCCTGCACCTCCAGGTTCCCAGGCAGTGGCTCCACGGCCCCTAGCTCCGGCTGCAGCATCCCTGCATCCTCAGCTACTGGCTGCAGCGTCCCCATCCCCCTGGGCAGCACCTGCAGTGTCCCCAAGGCCCCTGGTCCCACCTGCAGTGTCCCCTGGCCCTCAGGGACCAGCTGCAACACCAGCTGCGGCTCCACAGCCCCGGGTCCCACTTGCTGTGTCTCCTGGTCCCTGGGGACCAGTGGCAGTGTCCCCTGGCCCTCAGGGACCAGTGGCAGCGTCCCCTGGCCCTCGGGGACCAGTGGCAGCGTCCCCTGGCCCTCGGGGAGCAGCTGCAGCACAAGCTGTGGCTCCACATCCCCAATTCCTGGCTGCAGTGTCCCCGAGCCCCCAGAGTGCAGCATCCCCGGGCTCACAGCCATCACCTGCAGTGTCTTGGGGCTCAAGGGCTGCAGCATCCCCGGGCTCCCGGTCATCACAGGCAGTGTCCCCAGGTTCCCAGGTGTGACCTGTACCATACCTGAGCTCCTGGGCTGCAGCAGTGCCAGGCCACCGGGCTGCAGTGGCCCCAGGCCACCAGGCTGCAGCTGCAGCGTCTCCAGGTTTTCCGTGGCAGCCACCAACTCCTCTTCTGTCTGCCACGACTCATTTGCCTGCCTGCAGGGAGAGATGGTGGGTCAGGGTATGGGGACATGAGGCTGTGGGCAAGAGGGTCCCCCTTCCTGTGGGGCCACAGAGGGACTGAGGCATCCCCCACCTCACCTGGAGGACACGCGGATGAGGCGCCGGTTCAGGTATTTCTTCTGCTCCGTCAGGTTCCCTGGGGACAGAGAGGAGAGGTCAGAGTGGGCAGCGGGCGCTCCCCCTGCACCACGCTGTGCCGCGCCGCGTGACACCGTACCCTCCTGCCGCTGGCTGTAGTAGGGCCCGAAGGCCTCGTCGCGGGCGGTGTCGGGGTACAGGAACTGGAGGGGGTTCTCGGGGATGTTCTCCTCCACCAGCAGCTGGTAGTCACGGATGATGTCGGGCAGTGCCAGGGACACCAGCTCGGCCGCAGTGTAGGGAACCACCGCCCGGAAAGCAGGGGGCCCTGAAGGGTGGGGAGCAGCTAGGGTCAGCACTCAGGGCAGGCCTGAGGCTGGGGTGAGGGGCTGGAGCATGGTGGGGTGCACTCACCGCTCTCAGGGTGCTCCACCCAGGTGCAGGTGACCCCCCCCAGGATGCTCTCACTGAACCGGATCAGGAACGTCCCTGTCCGCTTCCCCTTCAGCAGCTTCTTCTCTTGCTTCCGGCTCACGAAGCCCAGGATGAGCCTGGGGGAGGCTCTGTCAGTCCCCGCGCCGCCCCCCAGACCCCGACCCTCTGGCTGCACTCCTACCCGTCCTTCCAGAGCTGCCTGAGGTGCTCCTGGAGCAGCCCCAGGATCCCATCCAGCCAGGCCCAGAAGGAGAAGCCGGAGGCGCCATCCTGCAGGAGAGGGTGGGTGAGTGGGGAAAGGGGGACGGGGGGCAATGGGGGGACCAGGGGACAGGGCCACAGCACTGCTCACCTTGGAGAACTTGGGCCAGGCCAGGGTGCTCTCCGGAGACGGCTTTGAGCCTTTGAGGCAAGAGCAGGGTGAGGGGGACAGCACGGCCCCCGGCCCGGCCCTGGGGGGCTCGGGGTGGAGCCTGGACTCACCGAAGAGCTTCTCAGCCAGCATGAGGAGGTGGTCCCGGCTCAGGCCCCGCTCGGCCACGCTCTCGAACTGCCAGCTCAACACCTCGGCCAGCTGGGGCCACGGTGCCGGGGGCGGTGCAGAGAAGAACTGCTGCTCCTGCTGGAGATGGGGTGAGCGGGGCTGGGGGTGCACAGAGGGGGACAGGGATGGGAGAGGGACATGCACCAGGGCAGGGGACAGGGATGGGACAGGGATCAGGGTGGGGCAGGGACTGGGGACAAGAGAAGGGACCGGGCATGGCGGAGGACCAGGAACCCGGGACAGGACACTGGGATGGAGACCTGGTGAGGAGCAGGGATGGGATTGGGACACCAGGACCAGGGCAGGGGGCAGCAGGGCTGGGAACGATGGGGATGGTGCAGGGCTGGGGGTGTCCCACTTGCCTTAGGGTCACAGCTGAGCATGTTCAGCCAGAGGATGGAGGCCCAGGCACTGGAGAGCTGGCTGTTGTTGGAGATGATGATGAAGGGCAGTGTGGAGGTCTGCGGGGGAGAGAGGGGGTCAGGCCAGCAGCCTACAGCCCCCCCAGCCTCTCCCAGCCCCCCCAGCCCCAGCACTCACCTCCAGCTCCAGCTCCAGCCCGCAGTAGGCGTATGCCAGCGTGAAGGTGATGAGGTGCAGCTCCTCCGTCACGACCAGGGGACCCTGCATAGAGGTGGCACTGTGGCAGCACCATGGTGACACCAGCCATCCCCACAGCCCAGGGCCCCCAGCCCCGCACCCACCTCGCCAGCACCTTTGCTGCCCTTGCCGGACCTGCTGTCCTTCTGCTCCTTCAGTGTCTGTGGGGCAGGAGAGAGTCAGCTCGGGCTGGGGGGCTGGGGGCCGGGGCTGGGCTGGGGTCCTCGCCCCACTCCCCCACCCCATGGAGCACCCTGGGGTCTGGGCAGGGGACCCTACGAGGTACTGGAAGTCGCAGACCAGCCCATCCTGGGGACTGTCCCCTGTCAGGAGGGTTTTGCTGCTCGACGTCAGGATGTTGAACTTGCGAAACCTGGGGGCAGAGAGAGGCTGCGGGTGGGGGGCCAGGATGCCCAGGGGGTCACAGCCTGCTGCAGCCGGCGCTCACTCAGCTCTCACCCTTTGATCTTGGGGGGGTCCCTGCAAGACATAAAGGGTGTCAGGGGGAGCAGGGCCACAGGACCCCTGCGAAGGGGTGGGGGGGCTCACCCCAGGGTCCCGACCTGTCGATGTGGATCTTGGCCTCCATGCGGTGGTTGCGGTCGTGCAGGCGGACGAGCAGGCGGGCGCGGGCTGAGAACTTGCTGGCCGTGCGCAGCACCAGCGGGCGCTTGCAGGGGTTGGGCATGGTGGGTTGCTGCTCCACCACGAAGGCGCTGCAGACACCAGGGGGTCAGGGCTGCCCCGGCCCCAGCCCGCCCAGCCCCCCACGCCACCCCCACCTCTGCAGCAGGTAGGTGAGCAGCTCCCGCAGCCGCCGCTCCAGGAGGGGGGTCTCTGCCTTCAGTGGGTCCCTCTCGTACGTCACCTTCTGCCGCAGCTCCCCCAGCGCCCGCAGCAGTCGCAGCAGCTGGAAGAGCCCCTGGCCCAGCTCTGTGAACCTGCGGGTGCCGCGGGGCTCAGCAGGGGCTGGTGTGGACCCCTATCCCCCCTCCCATCCTGGCCGTACCAGGTCTCCAGTGGGCGCAGGCGGGTGTCGACAGGGGCCCCCATGCAGGCACGCTGCTGCCGCTCCCGCCAGGCCCGCAGCTCCTGCTGCAGGAAGTCCCGCAGGGTCTCGCTACGCCCCAGAAGCTGCTGTATCTGTGCCAGCACCTCCTGAGGGGAGACGCAGGCCTGAGCGGGGGGCAGGGGGCAGCCATGGCCCCCCCATCCCAGCCCCAGTCCCCTCTCACCTTCCGCTGCCGGTCCAGGATCTGCAGCTTGGCCTGAAGGGCTTGGATCTCCTGGGTGTACTGGGGGTCGCTGGTCCTGTCCCCACCTGTGGGCAAGGGGTCAGGGGGGGTCGGGGGGGTGCGGGGGGGGTGCAGGGCAGCGCCATCCCACCTCTCTGCCCATGGGGTGGGTGGCGTTGGGGCTTACCTGGCAGGTAGTGCACCTTGAAGCAGAAGTCGAAGGCGTCCTGCAGGTCCTCCAGGTGCCGGAAGGAACGTTCGGCCTCCTGGGGACAGAGGGGGGTTAGGGGACAGCAGCCCCCCAGGGGCGTGGGGGGGCTGGGGGGGTCGGTACCTGCAGGGCCGCGTGGAACTCAGCCAGGCGCCGCTGGATCTGCTGCTCCCGGTCGCTCTCCAGGGGTGCACTGGGAGCCGGGGCAGCGCCCCCCTGCGGAGACACGTGGCGTCGGGCAGCGGCTGGCAGGGTCCGTGGGGGTCACACTGGGTGGGGTGGGGGGGTTCCTGCCCTACCTGCCCCCCCACCTGCCCCAGGCGCAGGATCCGTCGCTCCTCCTGCAGCAGGTTGGCCACCAGGTTGGCAAACTTCTCCGGGCACTCCTCAAACTCGGCCTGTGGAGGGGCTGGGGGGTCAGCAGGGTGCACAGACCCCTGGGCCCCCACCCTGACCCCGACGCCCACCTGGAGGTCGCGGCGGGCCTTGCGCAGGTTGTGCTTCAGCATGAAGTCCTCATCGCCCAGCCCCGGGCTGCCCAGGCACTCGCCTAGCAGCGCCAGCAAGGAGTGGAAGAGCATCCGGGCGTGGGAGGAGAGCGGTTCGGCTGCCTGGCGCCTGTGGCACCGGGGGCTCAGCACCAGCCCGGCACGGCTGGCATCGCCCCCAGCCCTGGACCGCCCCCCCCCCCCCATTACCAGTTCTGGTCCTCAATCCAGGCAGCCAGGCACTGCCGCACGGCCATGGGCAGCGTGGCCGCCGCATACAGCTGGTGGACCTGCTCCAGGTAAGCGTTGGCCAAACTCTGCACCTCTTGCCACTGTGCCATGCTGTTGGGCCGGGGGCACGTCAGGGAGGCCACAGAGACCCCCTGGAAACAGACCCGCCGGGTGCCCCATGCCCCACGTACCTGCCTGCAGCACGGTGGTCCCGCGGGGGCCTCTGGTCCGGCTGGGGGCTGCAGGGAGGGCAGCAGAGGTCTCTAGCCCGGGAGCTGCACGGGACCGAGCTGCGGGGCCGGGGCCACATGCAGACACCCCCTCCCCTCCTCCCCGAGGGCCCCAGCACAGCGCCCAAGGTCCCTCCCAGAAGGACTGGTCTCCCCCAACGGACACCCCCCCCAGGTTCTCTGCACCCCAAGTGCACTGTGCAGGGATCCCGGGGGGTGGGTGCCCCTAAACATCCCCCCGCCCCAGGGAGACACCCTCAAGGGACCCCCCGAGGGCGATCCCTGCGGGCCCCGACCGGGATCCCCTACCTGAGCCCGCCCGGTCCCAGCAGGGCTCCGCGCCCCGAGACGGCGCCCCGCAAACCGGAACCCCCGGTACCCCCCAGGACCCCCCGAGAGCCCCCGCAGACCGGTCCCCCGGGACACCCCAACACCGCGATCCCACCTCGGTGTCCCCGGCTGCTCCCGGCTCCGGGGCAGGAAAGGGGCGGAGGCCACGCCCCCTCCCTGCTCTGGGCGGCGATTGGCGGAGCGCGGCAGCAGGGCCACGCCTCCCCGGCCGCGCACTGGGCTTGCGGCGGGGCTGCCCGCTTCCCCGAAGTGACGTCAGAGGGGCGGGGTTGTTTGGGGTAGGGCCGCGGGAGGGGGCGTGGTTAATGGGGAGGGGGCGTGGCCAGCGAGGGGAACGGGTGGAGGGAGTAAATGGCAGCGGCCGTGGGGGGGGGCCGTGGGGACAGAGATAGAGCCATGGGGACTGGGACAGCCCATAGGGACAGGCTGTAGGACAGGGACAGGGCTGGGCTATCAGGACAGGGCCACAGGAGGCAGAACGGGGCAGGCAGGGCAGGGCAGGGCCCGCTGGGTGGGACGGGGATGGGGACAGGGACAGGGCTGGCTGCCACCACGTGGCTCAGGCAAGGCCTCTCCGCGGAGCCAAGGTCCCCGTGCCCCAGGGCAGGGCAGGGCAGCCCCGTATCGATCGGTCGCTCTCCCCCCCCAGACAGGGACAGGGACACGGAGCCAGCTGCCGCGTGTGGCCTTTATTCAGACAATGAGGACGGGGCCGCTGTGGGCAGTGGGGGCCAGCGGAGGGGCCCCATCCGAGGTGAAATACCTGATGAGTGCCCGCACCCCGGCCTTGAGCCCTGGCTGCAGCCCCATCTGCAGCCCCATGGCCACGGGGCCACCGATGCTGCCAGTGAGGGCGGCCAGGCTGGCATAGCCCAGGTCCTCAGCGGCCTCCAGGGCCCGCGTGGAGGCCAGGGCCTCGCAGCCCTGGAAGGCGTAGTAGACGCTGGTGCCCAGGTTGTAGAAGGTGCTGACACCCGGCACCCACTCCAGCACCCCGTGGGCCTCCTGCTCCCGTGGCAAATTGCAGGCGTCCTCGTCCTCCCGCCGGCGCCGGGACCGGTGCCGGGTGGCGCGGTGGCATGCAGACAGCCAGGCACGGGCTCTGGCCCCCGGGAGCACCTGGACCCCCTCAGCTAAGGGCCCCGTGGCCGGCACCCCAGGTGCGGTGGGGTGCATGCCAGCCGCGGGGCCCTGGAGCCGGGTGGGAGCCGCACAGGGCGGTGCCGGGGCAGAGCCCCCTGGCTGTGCCAAGCTGAGGAGCAAGGGTAGGACCTCTGGAGCTGGGGCGCCCCGCAGCTGCGCCAGCCCCCGCAGAAGCGCCGCAGCCGTGGGGGGGCCCAGCTCCCGTAACAGCGCCAGCACCTCCGCCTCGGCCTGGGGCCCACAGGCGGCTCCGCTCAGCACCAGCACCATGGCGGCACGGGCCAGGGCGCGGGGCAGAAGCGGGAGCTGGGCGAAGCCAGGCAGGGCCGTGGGGCGGAGGTCCTGGCACGAGACCCTGTGCCCCAGCAGGGCCTGTGGCGGGATGTGCTCCGCCAGCTGCACCAGCAGCGCCCGCGCTGCAGCCCGGTCATCACCCCCCTGCCTGGGGGGGATGGCGGAGAGGGCGCTGCCCCCCAGGCCAAGGAGGAGGAGGAGCAGAGCCTGGGGCATGGTGGCAGCTCCGTGACAGCCTGTGGAGGCAGAGCCTTGTCAGTCCCCTGTGGCTGCAGCCCCCCACAGCCTCCCAGCACCCCAGCTCACCCGACACTGGCGTCCCCTGTCCCGTCTGGCCGTGGCCACTGCCACCCCCGCAGCCCCTTTATAAGCCGCTGTTATCAGGGGTTGCGACACGCAGGGCCAGGCCCCGTGTCCTGGCGCAGGGACAGGGTACCCACACCCCCAGGGCCGCCCCAGACCGACACATCGGGCTATTTATTTATTTAACTTGTTTATTTGGTCTCTTTCTAGATTTCAAATGTGTTGGGGGAAAAAAGAAAAATGGGAAGGGAGGAGTTGGGGGTCAAAGGGGGAACTGGAGACAGCTTCAAAACCAACAGAAAACTCAGAAAGTGGCCCCTGGCATGTGGAGGGGGAGCCCCTCAATCTTCCTCCTCCTCCAGGCGGCGAATACGCTTCCGCCTCCCCAGGGGCCGTGGGTCCCCCTCCTCCTGGGAGCGGGAGGCTGCAGGGGCCAGCTCTGTGCCTGGAGAGAGCAGGGAGGAGGCTGAGCCCCCCAGCCAGGGGGTGCAGGGAGTGGGGGACACCCCTGCACCCCCTCAGCACCAGGGCTGTGGCAAAGGCGCTGGGGACAGGTTGAGTGTGACCCAGTGGCGCCCCATGCACAGCTCCTGGTGAGCACCGCAGGGGAAGAGCCCCCACAGGCCCCCAGGAGAGAGCGGAGGGGCTGAACCCACCTGAGCTCCCCTCATCCTCGCTGTCGAGCTCCCGTCGCCTCTTGGTGCCCGGATGCATGGGGCTGGGGACAGGCTCCTCACTGCAGCAGTGGGGGACAGGGGTTGGCACCACTTGGCCCCATGTTGGGAGAACCCAGGGGTCCAGATCTACCCCCAAATCCAGGAGAGGACCCAGCAGGGGCTCGGGCTGGAGCCCGTTCTCACCTCTCCACGTCTGATCCCACCTCTGCCACTGGCGGCTCTGGTGATGGGCACAAGAGGGGCTCAGGGCCAGCCCCACATCTGGGGGACCCCAGCCCAGCTCCCACCCCCTCAGCCTGGCCCCTCACCGGGATTGGAGTTCTGGGGGCACCTGGGCAGCTCCACCTGGGGGGATCCTGGGGGCTCCAGACCGAGGTGGGAAATGGAGGCAGCTGCGTGGCGGAGTCGCTGCGGGGTAAGGGCGGCCGGGATGCGCCAGAAGGATTCCTGGGCGGAGAGGGGAGACGCTGCAGGGCCATGCCAGAAGCAAGGGAACAGGAACAGGGGACAGGGATGGGGACAGGGACCTCACTTGCTCACTGGCAGGGGGCCGGAGCCCCAGCTGCCGCAGCAGCGCCTGGAAGCACTGGTCCTCCATGGCGTCCTCATTCTCCTCCGAGAGCGGCACCAGCGGCACCGGGTGGGACACGCCTGGGCCAAGAGCACTGTCAGCCCATCCTTATCCCCACCCCTGTCCCTCTGCCCGCTCACCGTCCCCCTGCCCGCTCACCGTCCTCCTCCCGGTCCCTGGCCGTCCTCCTCAGGCAGTTCTCCAGCCACCGCAGGGGCCCAGCCAGCCCTGGGGACAGGGGAGGCTCAGACAGGACACAGCCCCGGGGCCAAGCCCAGCCAGGGGGCTTGGAGCCCCTCGCCTACCTTCCTGATGAAGCCGCTGCGCCAGGCCCTGCCCAGCCCCTTCCTTGGGCGCCCAGTGCTCCTCCACAGGGCCTTCCTCCCCTTCATCCTCCTCCTCCTCGCTGTCCTCATCCTCTGCTGAGCTGTCCAGGGCTGGCACCGTCGGGGCACCAGCTGCACCCTGCAGGGACTGGCAGTGTGCGGGTGCCCATGGCGGGGCAGCACCCGCTGGGCACAGCCCGGAGCCCCCTGGTCCCCCCCGTACCGGCCCAGGGCTGCGGTCCTTCCTCCGGCGCTTCTTGTGCAGCTCCTTCCGCTCTGACACCAGCCCCAACCCCAGCAGCTTCTCCACCACGCGAGCCCGTGACCGCCGCGCCGTCAGGCGCCTCATGATGTTCCCCAGGATGTCTGCAGGGAGGGGGTCAGGGTGGGGAGCGGCAGGGGGCTGCCCCCCCAGCCCACCCCAGCTCCACTCACCCTCTGAGTCCTGGAACTCCTCGAAGAGCCGCGTCAGCTCCTCCTCCTGCTCCTGCGTCCACAGCACGAGGCGGGTGCCCTTCCTGGGGGGACACGGCTGTTGGTCCCTGCTCCAGCATGGGGGGTCCCCACAGGGGTCCCTGACCCACCTTTCCCGCGGGAAGTCCTTGGCGCTGGCGGCCAGCCCCAGCCGCACCAGCTGCTTCACCACCTGCCTCCGCGTCCGCCCGGGCGCCGGGAGATGCGCCAGGATGGCGGCGATGACATCCTCGCCTGCAGGAGGAGCAGGAGGCTGCAGAGAGGGAGCCCCCGCTGCCCCTTGGGGGGGTCCCGCTGCCCCCTGTCCCCCCCCTACCTTCCACCTCCTTGTACTTCCAGTACAGCTCCCGCAGCTCCTGCTCCGCCTGAGGGGTCCAGGGGGGGACCCGGCTCCTGCCAGCCCTGGGCAGAGGCAGAGGGGAGGTGAGGGGAGGTGAGGCAATCGGGGGACAGAAGCCCCCTCCCTGGCCCACTCACCCCTCTCCCTCCTGCAAGGAGCTGTAGCCCTCGGTCATCTCGCGGATGGCCGCCGGGCTCTTCCAGAAGAGCAGCTCCACGAAGGCCTTCTTGTTGGTGGCTGCCAATGCAAAGAACTTGCCCAAGACAAACTTGGCCAACGCCACCAGCTCCTGTGGGCGGAGGGAGGGAGAGTGAGGCTGGGGGACGCCAGGGACAGACCCCTCCCGGGGAGCTCGGGAGGGAGCCAGAGGCTGACCTGGTGTACGCCAGCAGCAGGGTCGCTGAGGAGGCGGTGGAAGAGGGCGAAGAGGGAGAGCTGGAAGAGCAGGGCCTCCATGTGCAGGTCGCGGGCAAGGCGGTGCAGCAGGCGGGCGGCGCAGTGATTGGTGCGGGGGCTGTTGCGGGCATACCCCCGCAGCAGCAGCACCAGTGCCCGCACCACCGGGGCACAGGCGAACCTGCGCCCACAGCCCTGGTGAGCAGGGACACCCCAGACCCCTGAGATCCCCCGCAGCCCCTCCTCGGCCCCCCGTCTCCTCTCACCGTTTCAGGTAGTCGAGGAAGTTGAACTCCTTCTCTGATACCTGCACGGTCTCCTCCTCCTCTTCCTCATTCTCCTCTTCCTCTTCCTCTGGCTCCTCAGCCTCAGGGGGTCCGTGCCCTGCAGCGGGACAGTGCTGAGGGCCTGGGCCACCCCAGCCCAGAGCCCGCCGCTCCCGGTGCTGCCAGCTGGGGACTCACGGGGCAGAGGAGCAAAGAGAATCTCCCGCAGCAGCTGGGTCTCTTCGGGCGGCCCCGCCTCAGAGGGTCCGAACACATCCCCTTCAGGCCAGACATCCCTGGGGACAGGGGGACAGGCTGGCACCGTGTCCCACAACCCCTGCCTGGGTGTGGGATGGGAATTGCGGTGCTGGCACCTGGCAGAGCGGAGCAGCCGCAGGGCCTGGGGGACCTGGGCATCCCGCAGACACTCCTGGATCCGCAGCAGAGCCTCTGCACGCTGCTCCTCCACTGGCGTCTCTGAGGTGGCATCAAAGGGCACCATGTCCTCGGGGAGGGGCACCTCGCCCTGGGGGAGGACACTGTCACCTCATGCCCCGCTAGGACTCCCATCCCCACCGTGGATCCCTCCCCTACCTGCAGGCATCCCTGGAGCTGCGGCGCCAGCCCTGCCCAGAGCTCCTCCAGCTCCGCCGCGCTGGGTGGCTGCGGAGCGAGCGCTGTGGGCGCCCGCAGCTTCTTCTTCCTCCGCACGCACTTGCTCTGGGGGGTGAGGACAGGGTCAGGAGGCGCTGCCTGACCCTCTAGAGACTCCCCGCATGGCAGCCGCGTCCCACCTGAACCACAAGGCTGGTGCGGCCCCGGCAGAAGCGCTCCAGCATGCGGAGGAAGAGATGGGCCGTCTCCACCAGGTCCCGCAAGAAGCTGCGTGGCTGCTTGGTCTCATCAAACTTGCGGAAGAGGGCGAGGAAGAGCTCCCGGTACTCCATCAGGTAGAATATGTTGCCTGGGGAGGAGGGGGTCAGCCAGGGGGGACAGGGACCCCCCGCAGGGATGGGCAGAGGGACAGAGGGACTCACTCTTGATGACCTGGCTGCTGTCCCGCACCGCCTGCACGGGGGACTGGTCCATCTCCTGCACTGTCAGTAGCAGCTCCTGGTACGCCTTCAGGGCCAGGTGCATCCTTTGGACACAGGCAGTGTCAGGGCAGGGCCCCGCGCTGAGGGGGTCCCAGGGCAGCCGGGGGGGGCGGTCCCAGCCCCCACCTGCGGGCCCAGGTTGCCGCCTCCTTCTTGTCCATCAGCGCCATCTCGTAGTAGGTGGTGAGATTCTGCTCGATGAAGTGGAAGGCGCGGACGCCCACCGTCTCTGACACCAGCTCAGGGCGGAAGCCACGGCGGCGATTGAAGGCCATGAAGAAGGCGGTGGCCCACAGGTAGTACGTCTCATCATGCTGCTGAGCCTTCTCCCGCACCAGCTGGTCCTGGGGGTGGCGGGGGGCTCAGTGGGGGTCCCACAGCCCAGGGAGGGGGTTGCAGCCCCCCCAGCCCCTCACCTTGACCAGCAGCATCAGGCGGTTGTAACAGCCCTCCAGAAAGTCCTGGCAGAAGTGGCGCAGGAAGAGCCGGACGTTGCGGGCGGAGCGGCGCGGGGGCTCGGCCTCAGGGGCAACCTGGCGTCGCCGCGGCACCCGCCGTTTCTCCTTGCCCAGGTCGTGGCTGTAGCTCTTCAGCTGCAGGGGACAAGCGAGGAGCAGCTGGACTCATGCCCCCGTGTTACCCCTGTGCCTCCACCACTCACATTGTGTCCGTGTCCCCACACTCACGTTGTGCAGTCCCTTGTGGAAGACGACGTCCCGGTCCCCAATGGACTTCAGACCCTGCAGGACGTAGGAGCCACCGAAGCGGGAGTGCCTGGGGGAGGGGGACAAAGGCTGAGTGGTGCTGGCCCTGCCATGGGGGTCCCAGCCCCACCACAGGGATCCTGGCCCTGCCATCGGGTCCCCCCCCTCACCTGGATGGGCGCTGCAGCGCTCGAGCCCTCCTCTCCGCCAGCTCCCGCTGCCGCAGGGTCTCCAGCTCCCGCGTGTCCTCCCTGTGCTCGGCAGCCACCTGTCCCTGTCCCAGCGCCGCCAACTCCTCCGGGCTCTGCAGGCAGCACCGTCAGCACCGCAAAGGTGTCCAGGGAGTCCCCCACTCCCCACCCCAGCTCACCTGGTCGCGGAACATGAGGGAGATGATCTCCAGGACATGCAGTGCCCACTGCTGCTCCGCCTGGGCGCTGGCCAGGAACTTGAGCAGGTCGTCCATTCCGCTGATGTGCAGTGCCCACAGCACCCGGTCGTGCATGCTGGCATCGCCATCCACGCCCTGGGGGAGCAGTGGGGGCTCAGCAGGCAGAGTGTTGGGGTCCCCTGGTAGCCACCATGGCCCCAGACCTGCCGAGTACCTGGGGAAGGGCCCCATCCCAGTACCTGCTCCTCTGTGGGGTCCGGGGGGACGTGCAGCACATTGCGCACCAGCAGCAAGATCCTCTCGATCAGCAGTGTGTCCTCCTCCTGCCGCTGCTCCCAGTCCTGGGGGGACGGAGCCGTGAGGGGTCCCCACCACACCCATGGGGACCCCGGCCCCACTCGGCAGGGATGGACCCCCCAGGGACGTGGGACTCACCAGCTGCAGCAGGTTGTACAGCTTCTCGCTGAGCACCCCAAAAACTTTCTCACTAGCAAAAGCCTGCAAAAACCCCTGTGTGACTCTGGGGAGGGGCCCAGGCAGAGCCCCCCGCCCAGGGGCCCCTCCCCAGGCAGACTCACCTCTTTGTAGCCCTGGAGGTAGGACAGGACCTGGAGAAAGTGGTGCCGGGAGGCAGCATCCGATGGCACTTTGCCAAAGCAGAGCAGCGCTGGCTGCGTCAGGTTCACCATCAGCCTGAGGGGGGAGGGCAGGGGAGCCTGGGACCGCTGCTCTGCAGGGAGCCCCCACAGGGCCACCCCCGGCCCCCACCTGGCCCCCCAGTACCTGACAATGGCATCGAAGAGCACTTTCTCCTGCGGGTACTGGACCAGGATGGGCAGGAGGTCGTTCTGCAGGATCTGGGCTGCTCCCAGCTGCTGCCGGACATCCCGGGTCTCGTCCTCATGGCGCAGGTACCGGATCAGGTCCTTGACGCTCTCTGGGGGCCACAGTGCCGTGAGCCCGGGGCTGTGAGGGGCAGTGGGGGGCCTGCAGCCCCGGTCCCCCCCACCTACCCAGGCAGTCAGGCTCCCGGTGGTAGACGTCCCCTTCCAGGTAGCCCAGGGCACTGCAGGTGGCCAGCAGCTCGCAGTTCATCATGTACCAGTCCATGCAGTGCGGAGGGGCGCTGGGGACCGGGGACCTTCTGCGAGACGGCGTCAGCGCCACCGCCGGGTGTCCGCCCGCCGGTACCAGGGCACCAGCTGGTCCCGGTCCCCTTGCCACCCCTCTTTCCCAGGACACCAGCTGGTCCCGGTCCCCCTGCCACCTCTCGCTTCCCGGACACCAGCCGGTCCCAGTCCCCCCCCCCCGATACCGGAGCTCCCGCCAGCCCCGGTTCCGATCCCGGTCCCACTTCCTGGTCCTCGATCCCGGCCCCAATCCCGATTCCGCTCCCGGTCCCCGATCCCGGCCCCTGGTCCCTAGTCCCGATTCCTGGTCCCCACGCTCACCGCCAGTCCCGTCTCCGCCGCCCTCGCGGCCGCACGCCCCGGGAACCGACGCGGGGGCGGCGTTACACAACTGCTCCAGTTCCCGCGGCGAGAGGTCCCGCCCCGCCCGCGGGCTTCAAGCGGTAACTCCCACCCGGGAGGACCCGGTGGGCCTTTCCCTCCCTCCCCCGTCGCCCACCACGGGCATGGACCGGCGGCGCCGTGCCCCGCAGTCCCCTCCCCCGCTGCCCGGTACCTGCGCCGCCCGCTCCCCCCACCGTGGTGCCGCAGGGACCACCCCCGCGGGCCGACCTGCAGGGAGGGGGGCGCATGCGCAGCGTTGCCCCTTTAAGAGCGGCCCTGGCTGGGGCGTACCCCCCCTCGCGGGCGGGGCAAGGGCCGGGCCTCCCCTGCGGGCGCGGGAACGGGTGCCCGCTCCCGTCAGCCCTCGCGCGGTTGCCGGGACGACGCGGGCCCAGCCCGGCCTCGGGGCCCCGGTCCCCCCCCGGTCCCTCCCGGTGTTCCCCCCGGTCACGGCCGCGAGCGGTTACCAAAATAAAAGAGCAGGTTTAATTCACCGAACACAGAACTCCCGCCGCGGCGGGGCGGGGCGGCCCCGGCCGGACCGGGTGCCGGGCGCCGGCAGCGGGGCCCCGCCGCCGCCCGCCGCGCCGCACACACACGCACCACACGCACGGCGGCGGCCCCGTCACAGCAAAGCAGCGGGCGGGCCGGGCGCGGCCTACAGGCCCTGCGTCTTCAGCTCCAGCGGCTCGGCCGGCGGCTCGGGCGGCGCCTCGGCGGTGGCGACGGCGGCGGTGGCGGCGGGCGGCTCTCCCTTGAGGGCGGCCAGGCGCTCGGCCAGGCTGCGCGGCCGCGGGCACAGCGCGAACTCGTACAGCACCGCGCCCAGCACCGCGCCCAGCAGCGGGCCCGCCCAGTACACCTGCGGGGGGGCGGCGTGGGCACCGGCACCCCCGGGCACCCCCAGCAGCTCGGGGGCCGGCACCCCCGCTCCACCCTGCGGGGCTCCGGGCACCCCTGTCTTGGGGGACTCCCCCGTTCCTCCCCACCCTGCAGGGTCGGGTCTGGCCCAACCATGGGGCACCCATCTCCAGCATGGGGGGCAGCACGGGCGAGGGGTGGCCATGTCTCCCCCCCGAGGTCCTGGAGGTCCCCCCTCATCCACACAGCCCCCAGCACCCTGGGGTACTGCTGTCACCAGGGTGGCTCCAGCAGCCGCCCCCTCTTGGGGGGGACACACAGGGGGGCCTGGGAGGGCCCTGCACCCCACTTACCCAGTGGTTGGTGAAGTTGCGGGTGATGACGGCGGGGGCGAAGGAACGTGCAGGGTTCATGCTGGCGCCTGTGTAGTGGATCTGCAGGGGAAGGACGGGGTGGTGGGGTGCCGGCCGGCTGACCCCCGAGGCCCTGGAACCCCCCCCCCAGTCCCCAGGGCCATGCCAGGAGGGTCCCTGTGGCCCCCTTTACCCCGAAGAGGTGGCCAAGGGCGAGGGAGAAGCCAATGGGCAGTGCAGCTGAGGCGGGGCGGCCGTCGTGGCGGTCGTCGAAGCTGGCCAAGGCGCAGAGGACGAACTGGGCGGTCAGGAGCAGCTCCACCACCGTGCCCTGGCCTGGGCCCACGCCGGGGTGCAGCTGGGGGGGGGGGGGGTGGGGCTCAGCACCGTGCCTGTCCCCGTCTCATAGCCAGCGCCCCACGAAGCTGGTCCCCCATTCCCCCAGCACCCCAACCCCCCAGCTGTCACCCTGCCCACACTCCCCAGCCCCACTGTACCCCAAAACCCTGCTCACCCCAAACACCTCCAGGACACCCAGCCCCTGTTACTGCCCCATACCACCCCAAAACCCGTGGCACCTCCTGGACCCCGTGATCCCCCGCTGCCCCCGGCCCTTCTGCCCCCCAAACCCCCACACATCCCTGAAACCCATTACAGCAAATCCCCAAACACCTCCCGCAGCCCCCCAGCCCCCCGCACCCCTGCTCACCGCGCTGAGGCCGAGGGTGCCACGGACGGGGGCCGGTGTCAGCCCATAGAGCACGCCAGCCCCGGCCAGGGCGCCCAGCAGCTGGGCCAGGAGGTAGCCCAGGGCGCGGGGCAGGGAGAGCTGCGAGGCCAGCAGCAGGGCCAGGGTGATGGCCGGGTTGACGTGGCCCCCGCTGACGGGGCCCAGCGCCTGCACCAGGGTGGCCTGGGCCAGCCCGAAGGCCAGGGCAGCCCCCAGGACGCTGGGGGGGCCTGGGGCCCAGCGCAGGGAGGCCCCCAGCCCCAGCAGGGCATAGAGGAGGCTGCCCAGGAACTCGGCCAGGACGGCCCTCCAGAAGGAGGACGAGCGCAGCTCCCGCATGGCCTGGCCCCGCTGCCCTCCGCAGCCCCGCTCCCCTCCCTGGGGAATGCCCGGGCCCACTTTTATAAGGCCCCCCCGGGCCGGCCCCGGGGGTGGGATCCCACCGCCGCCACCCCCCGTTAACCGCTTCGCTGCCCGGGGCGGGGGACGGGTGATGCGCAGTGACGGACCCCCCCGAGATGCCCTGGGGCAGCCCCACACCCCCAGGATAGGGAGGACCCCCCCCCCAGAGCTGTGTCCCCCCATCCCTGGGGCCACTGTGCACGGGAGGGGGGGCTCTGACCCATAGGTGCCCTCTGTGGGGTTTGGGGGACCACCATGCTTGTGAGGGCAGGGGCAGCACTGAGCCCCCCCGTCATGTTTTGGGGGACACTTTGGGGTGACCCTGCTGGGATCCAGCCTCCCCCAGCCCCACATGAGGGGGGGAGCCCTGGGTGCCCCCTCGGGGGCCGCGGGGGCTCCCCCCGCCCTGGCCTGTTGTCTGCGGGATGGTCATTCAGCCTGGCTTAGCGGACGCTAATTCCCGGGCTGGGGGGATTAGGGCCGGGCACGGCCATTGGTGCCTGCCGAAATCTGCCGGGGCTGCAGAGGCCGCCACAAAGGGCTTTGCTGCGGTCAGCGCCCCGGCACGGGATGGGGGGTCCCGGCCCCCACCCTCTCCACGGGGCCACTGGGAGGGGGCATGTGTCCGGGCGAGTCGGGGAGGGGGCACGGCGCTGAGGGGGGCGCAAGGGAGGATCCCTGTGTTGGGGTGCCCCCACACCCCCAGGATGCAGGATGGGGGTCTTGCAGCCACTGAGACCCCTGTCCCCAACAGCAACACTCTGCACCCACCTCTGACCCAAAGCCACCTTTAATCCCCCCAGGGGGGCAGGACTCCCCCATCCTGGCAGGGGGCACCGTGCCCTGGGTGCCCCATGGAGGGTGCTGGGCTGGGGACCTGGCAGGGACCCAGTGTCAGGACCCACATGCCACCTCCCGTGGGTTGGAACCATGGGGGCTCAGGCTGTGCCCTGGCCCTGCTCGGCTGGAGGGGCGCGGGGGGCACGGGCAGAGGGCGAGGAGGGGGACAGGCTGGTGGTCTCCACCAGTGCCACGTCCCGGCAGGCGAGGCAGGCTCCCAGCTTCTCCCGGGAGGCACCAGGGGCGAAGACGAACTCGTAGGAGAACCCAGCCAGCACCGCACCCAGCACCGGCCCCAGCCAGTACACCTGGGGGGGGACACCAGTCAGGGATGCCCCAGCGGGGGGTCACAGGGCCAGGGTGCCCCAGGGTGAGGGGGATGTGGGGTCAGGGGCTGCTGGGAGGATCAGGGACCCCACCAGTGACAGGGAATGACCGGAGGAACCTGCTCCAGGCATGAGGAGCTGGGGGGGGTGTCACATGTTTGGGATGGGGGGACCAGGGGGGCTGTCCCAAGGATGGGGACTGGGGGGGACCCATCCTGTGATGGAGGGACCAGGAGGACCCAAATTGTGGATGCAGCTGAGGGTGACCTGTCCTGGGGGGGACTGGGGGACCCATCCAAATGAAGGGAAGAGCCAGAGACCCCTGTCTTGGGGTGGGGATGGGACTGTGGGGGTCCCACACTGCAGCTGGGGGCACCCATCCCCATACTAGGGTCTCTGGGGGGGGACCCATGAGTGCTGCCGACTCACCCAGTGATCATCCCAGATGCCGGTGACGATGGCTGGCCCCAGCGAGCGTGCTGGGTTCATACTGCCCCCCGAGAACGGCCCCTGCGGGAGAGGGGTGTCAGGGCTGGCTGGGGTGGGGGCCAGCAGCCCAGGGGGGCCAGTGGGGGTCCCTACCGCAGCCAGGGCTCCGGCAGCCACGGCACTGCCCAGGGCCAGCCCGCCTGCAGGGGCTGCATGGTTGGCGGTGGCGAAGGCGGTGAGCGCCAGCTGGAAGGTGGCAAAGGTCTCCCAGGCCAGAGCCATCCCTGCTGTCCCCGCTGCCGTCACCTGCAGCCACAGCCCAGCCTCAGCGCCCTGCTGCCACAGGGACCGGGACAGGGATGGGGACGCTCACCCTAGTGACGAGGCTGGCGTCGTCCGGCAGCACCGGGCGGGCGGCAGCAGCAGCCAGCACAGCCCCGGCGCACTGTGCCAGGAGCCCGGCGGCCCCGCGCAGGACACCCAGCTTACGGGTGCAGAGCAGGGCCAGGGTGAGCGCCGGGTTGGCCTGGGGGGCCCCGAGGGTGCAGGCTAGTGCCCCAGCTGCCAGCCCCCCGGCCAGCACTGGTGCCAGGGGCCCGGGGGCCACCGAGGCACCCAGCACCACTCCCACGAAGATGAGCGTCGCCACAGCCTCCGCCAGCATCCCCCGCCAGAAGCACCCACTCCGCAGCTCCTGGGGGCACAGGACAGCTGGGGGTCATTGGTGATGGAGGGCCTTAGTAATGGGGTGTCTCAGTGATGGGCTGCCATGGCAATGGGATGCCTCAGTGACTGGGTACCATCACGATGCCCACCCGCCCCGCGGCAGGGAGGGACTCTAGGGCCGTGGCTCAGGGGGCGAGTGGGGAGCTGAGGGGAAGGGGCCGGGGCAGTGCAGCTCGCAGGTCCTTACCTCCCCGATGGCCATGGTGCAGCTGCAGGGCCCAGGCAGGCGCTGAGGATGCCCAGGGCAGGGGGGGACCTCCCCCCTCCCCCCAGCCCTGCCACCCCCCAGCCCTGCCACCCCACGGGTGTAGAGGGGGGAAAGCCCCACGCTTGGCACAAGGCGCCCAGGGGTGCAGGAGGGGGCTGAGGATGGGTTAGGGCCCTGGGGGGCTGCAGGGGCCATGGGGTTGGGCTCAGAGCATCTCTGGGTGCCATGGCAACGAGCTGGGACACTTTGGGGTGTTGCCACGACGACCAGAGCTCCATCCCTGGGCCGAGAGATGAAAGGCGAGGGATGAAAGGCGGGGGGGAGCAGAGGGGGGGGGCACCCCCATCACCGGCCCTGCTCACAGCCCAGTGAGGAGAGCCAGGGGCTGGGGCTGTGCTGGTCCCACGGGGCAGCAGGAGGGGGGGGGCGCAGGGTGCCCCGCGTCCCTGCCAGCTCAGCAGCCCGGCCCGCACGTGGCGTGAGTCAGCGGGGCCGGGGCGAAGGGCCTGGCTCAGCACGGGGCACGCGGGGCCCCGGCCCTGCTGACGCCCGACAAAGAGCCAGAACAATCCCAGGGCTGCCACAAAGGGGACACGCGGGCAGACGCACGGACACCGAGCGGGGCCACCCGGTCCCCGCGGGGGGGGCAGAGGTGGCTACCCCAGCCCCATCATTCCCGCACCCTCCTGGACCCCCGGCTGAGCCCAGGACCCCAGGTCCTGCCCTCAGACTGGCAGGGGGACCCCCTGTCCTACCCCACAAACCCTATGGGACCTCACGTCCCCGGGGATGATGTATCTCCCCCCAGAAACCCTCTGGGGACCCCCAGATCCACCCCTGCCCCCCAGCATCCGCCATCCTGCCCCACAGCCCCCTCAGGATCCCCCCCCCAGACCCCTCGGCATCCCCCATGCTGCCCTCCGTGCGACTCCATTCTGCTCCCCAGACCCCTCAGGAGCCCCCAGGTCCCTTTTTATGTCCCCCCCGCCGCCTCCCCTTTTACATGACCCGACCGCAGGGAGCCGGGAGAGGGGGGAGGGGGGGATACAAGATGGCGGCCCCCTGCCCGCCCTCAGCGGCGGGGCGGAGCCAGCCGGCGTCACGTGGCGAGGGAGGGGTGGTGCTAAGATGGCGGGCGGGGCGAGACACGTGACCGGGGACTCCAAAATGGCCGCGCCCATGCTGCGGGGGCGTGGCTTTTCTTAAAGGAGCCGCGCGTTACAAAGCCGCGACTCAGCGGGGTACCCCCCCCCCTCCCTTCCCGTTTTACAGCCCGGGCCCTACACGGGGAAGGGGGGGGTGGGTTATTCCCGGTGTTAGGAGACGGTTTGTACGGTACCAAACCAGATTCCAAAGGCCTTGGTTCCCGGTCGTGACGTCAGGCGCGGGGCCCGCCTGGCTCCTGGCCCGCCCCGGCCCTCAGCGCTCGGGAAAATGCTGCTCTCAGTGCAGCCGCGCTCGGGCCTCCCCCCCTTCGCTTACAACAAGAGCGGCAAGAAGGTACCGGGGCGGGGGGGGAGACACACGCACCGGGTCGGGGGTCCCGTTGTCCGTGGCGCCCCCCCGCCACGGCCCGCTGGGGGGGGCCACGGACAGCGGGACCCCCGACTTTCCGCTGTGGGGGAGGTCTTCAACTGACCCCTGTGTATCCCCCCCCTCAGCAACCCTATGTGCCCCCCGCGCAGCCCTTGGGCCCCCCCAGCCCCAGCCCAGCCGGGGGGGCCGCGGATCAGCTCAGTAAAACCAACCTCTACATCCGGGGGCTGCACCCCGGCACGACGGACCAGGACCTCGTTAAGCTCTGCCAGCCGTAAGTAGGGACCGGGACACCCCCACACACACACCCCTGCGGGGGCCCCCACGGCGGGGGGCTGGGGGTCCTGATCCCCTCTCATTTATACTCCCCCCAGTTATGGGAAGATCGTCTCCACCAAAGCCATCCTGGACAAGACGACCAACAAGTGCAAAGGTTTGGGGGGGCTTTTGGGGGGGCTGGGGGCTTTTGGGGAGGCTCCTCTCACTATCTCACCCCCCCCAGGGTATGGCTTTGTCGACTTCGACAGCCCCACAGCGGCCCAGAAGGCTGTGACAGCGCTCAAGGCCAGCGGGGTGCAGGCACAGATGGCCAAGGTACAGCACAGCCCCCCCAGAGTCCCCCCTGGGACCCTCATGGGGCCCGGCCCCCCCCCCTGACCCGCCCTGCTCACAGCAACAGGAGCAGGACCCCACCAACCTCTACATCTCGAACCTGCCGCTGGGGGTGGACGAGCAGGAGCTGGAGGCGCTGCTAAAGCCCTTCGGGCAGGTGGTCTCCACCCGCATCCTGCGGGACCCCCACGGGGCCAGCCGTGGGGTGGGCTTCGCACGGTATGGGGGGTGCCGGGGGGGGGTGCTGTGGGGTGTGTGGGGCAATTTGGGGGGCTGGGGGGCCCCAGGAGGACGGGAGTGCTCTTGGGGCTGCATGGGGCTGGAGGGAGCTGCTGTGTGGCATGTGGGGCAACTCGGGGGGCTGGGGGTGTGCTGAGGGCTGCACAGAGCTGGGGGGGCCACACGGGGTTGGGGGCAGCCTGGGGGGGCCCCACGCGTGGCCCCCGCCCCCCAGCCCCGCTCCCCCCAGGATGGAGTCCACGGAGAAGTGTGAGGCCGTCATCACCCACTTCAATGGGAAGTACATCAAGATGCCCCCGGGGGTGCCAGGTGGGCTGGGGGGGTCCCGGGTGGCTGGGGGGGCGGGCCAGGGGCTGGTTGATGGCACTGACGGACCCTTCCACTCCCCCTCTGCAGCCCCCCCAGACCCGCTGCTCTGCAAATTTGCGGATGGGGGGCAGAAGAAGCGGCAGAGCCAGGGCAAGTACGTGCCCAACGGGAGAGCCTGGCCCCGGGACAGCGAGGCGGTGAGCGGGGGTTCCTGGGGGGGGAAAAGGGGGGGTTGTGGGGAGGGGGTCCTGCTGGGGGGGCTGCAGAGCAGTGCTGACCCTTTTGTCCCCCCCAGAGCACCGTGACCTTGGCCTACGACCCCGCGACGGCGCTGCAGAATGGGTGGGTGCCCCAGGGCCCCCGCAGGCCCTGCCGGGGTGGGGGCTGTCAGCCATGTCCCCCCACCCCTGACCCCCCCGCACCCCACAGGTTCTACCCGGCGCCCTATGGCCTGGCCCCCAGCCGGATGATCGCCCCCACAGCCCTGGCCCCCTACCTCCCCTCCCCTGTCTCCTCCTACCAGGTACAGAGGGGCTGGGGGGGCGGGGAGGGGGGTGTCCACATGGAGGGGTGGGGGGTGAGGGGGGATTGCTCTGGGGAGCCCCCACCCACTCCTCCCTGGCTGCTGCTGCAGGTCCACGGCCCCGCATGGATGCACCAGTCCTACCTCGTGCAGCCCACGGTGAGCCCCCCGCTGCCCTCCCCACACCTGCCCTCCCCACACCTGCCCTCCCCGACAGCATCCCCGGCACTGCCACACCTCCGCTGCCATGGGCCCCGCCCACTGCCGCTGTGGCCCCGCCCACTGCCGCTGTGACCCCGCCCACTGCCGCTGTGGCCCCGCCCACTTTGCACACGAGTTGTTCACGGTGGCTCTGGCCACACCCATTGTACGCATCCCCCGCCCCCTGTGGCCACAGCCCCGCCCCAAAGCCCACCCCCTGGCTCTCCCTGGGCCCTCTCCTGTGTCCCCTGTGCCTCCCCCATGTGTTCCTCTGTCCCCATCCCAGGGTCCCCTCAGCCCCAGTGTCCCCATAGCCCTGGTTCCTGTGTCCCCCCCCATGTGTCCTCCCCCCTGTGTCCCCCCCACGTCCCTCCCATCTGATGGCACCATGCAGGGCGCGGTGCTGGCCCCCACTGTGGACCACGCCGTCCCCCTCCAGCCCTCTGTGGTGACCCCCCTGGCCCAGCAGCTCGGACACCTCTCACTGGGCAGTGCTGGCACGGTAAGGACCCCCCTCCCTTGAACCTCCCCCCCCTCCTCCCTGCGCCTCCTGGCCACCCTCCCCACCCCACTAACCCCGCACCCCCACCCCAGTATGTCCCTGCTGCCACCGCCATCCCCGGAGCCTTCATCCCACCGTACCCCCCGGTGCCACCGGCCCTCCCGCTGGAGGTGAGTGCTGGGGGGCTGGGGGGAGGCACGGGGGGCTCTGGGGGGGGGGAGGGGCCAGGGAACTGGGGGGGCCCAGGCTCCCCTACCGCCTCCCCGCAGGACGCCAGCGCGACCCACGGCCCCATCGAGTCACCATCCGAGCCGAGCGCTTTCCCCTACCCCTACCCCAAGTAGCGGTGGGGCGGGGGGGGGGGGACCGGCCCGAGGTGACCCCCCGAGGGACCCCCCTGCCGCCGGCTGCCAGGAGGGGCTGGGCCGGGACCCCCACCCGGCGCTGCCCCCCCCCACCCTGCTGCTGCTGCTGCCTTGGGAAGGAGCCGTGACCTGAGGGGGGGTCCCGTGATCAGGGGGATCCCTGACCCAGGGGAGGGGGTCCCAGTGCTCCTGCGGTGTCTCACTGCCCACCCCGCCTCGGGGAGTGTGTGTGTCATTCCCCCCCCCCCCCGGGCAGTGTTACCCCCCCCGGAGGGCTTTTTTCCTCCCGAGTTTTCTAAAAAAGAAAAAAAAAAAACCAAGAAAAAAAAAAACAACAACCTAAAAGCAAAGCTGAGAGCCCCTCCCAGGGGGGGCTGGGGGTCTCTGCCCCCCCCTCGTGCTTCCAGGGCCCGCGGCCCTCCCATTCCCCCCCCTCCCCGCCACCGCGGTGCCCCCGTGCCTTCTGCTGCCTGGCCAGGCCATGTCCCCAGCTGGGGACCGGGGGGGGGGTGTGGGACTGCCCCCACCCCCTCCCCACCCCGCGGGGTGCAGGCTCCGGGCACCAGCCCCCCGCAGGGCCGGGGGTGCTGCCTCCCCCCCCCCCCCCCCCCCCCCCCCGCAGCCATTCCTGCCCCCGGGGTGGGGGGGCCGGGGTCTGCATGCTGCCCCGGCCCGGGGGGGCAGCTCAAGTGCAATAACCCCCCCCCCCCGCGGCACCCCAAGGCTCAGCCAGGCACTTTAGCGTCCCCTCGCCGGCGGGGGGGGGGGGGGGGGGCCCCCACGCTGCCCCCTCCCACCTACCCCCCCCCCGCAGTGACAATCAGGGGGTCCCGCGGGGGCAGCTCATGCAACCAAAGACTGAGGGAGTCGCGGGGGGCAGGGGGGGAGCTGCCCCCGGCCCCCCCCGGCTTTGCGACCCTGCGCTGTGGGTCTGTCCGTCCGTCCGTCGCCCTCCAATTACTTCCAGCTCTGGGCCGGCTGTGCCCCCCCCTGCCCCCTCCAGCTCTGCCCAGGCCTCCCGGTTCTTCCAGCCCCCCCCCTCAGTGCAGGGGGGGTCCCCGGCCCCCCCTGGGGTCCCTCCCATGTCCCCCCCGGGGCAGCAGGGCCCCCCCCCACCACACATCTACCTCACCCCACAGCTCGGTGCTGAGCCCAGGTGGGGGGGAGCAGGGGGCTGTGGCCCCTCGCCCCCCCCGCCCTGGGGTGATGCCACCCGTCCCCCGGTTTCCAGCAATCACCCACCTCTCCCGTTGCTGCTACTGCCCGCCCCCCCGGGCACAGCCCCTTTGGTCGGGGGGCACGGGCCCCCCCAAGGAAGGAACCAAAGAGGGAGCCCTGCAGACAGCCCCCCCCCCCCCCCCCCGGGGACTGGGGGGCACTGGGACCCCATGCTGAGCCCCCTGCCCCACTGTTGGAGGGAGGGGGGAGCTGAGTGTTGGGGTCCCACCGGCCCTGGGGGGTGGGGGGCCCAAGGGGCAGAGGAGAAGCTGAGGCCCCCCCTCCACCCCCCCCCCGTTAATTTATACGTAGTGCATTTTGTACAGGTTTTTAAGTTGCTTTTTTTTTAAAATCTCGAGAGGTTTCTAGTTTTGTATTCCTGCCTCTGCTGCCGCGCTCGCGCCCCCCTCCCCCTGCGCCCCCCCCAGCCCCCTGACAGCCCCTGCTCCCCCAGCTCCCCCCCCAACCCTGACAGCTCTCCCCCCCACTTCCAGGTTTTGGGGTTTTTTGTTGTTTTTAAATAAAAAGGCAAGGAAAGCAAATTTGTCTCGTGTGTGTGTGTGGAGCGTGTCCCCCCAAAGCTCCCCCCCCAGCTCAGGACCCCCCTGAAGCCCCCCATCGCCTGGACACCCCTCCCCCCAGTTCAGGGGTCCCCACAGCCCCCCCCAAACTCAGGGGTCCCTGCCGCCCCCCATGACCTGGGTCCCCCACAGCCCTGACCCCCCTGCAGCCCTCCCCAGCTCAGGGGTTCCGGCAGCCCCCCATGGTCCGGATCCCCCAGATCCTCCCCTCAGCCCCACCGCCAGCTCAGGGGTCCCCACAGCCCCCCCCAGCTCAGGGGTCCCTGCAGCCTCGCATGGCCTGGACTCCATCCCCCGCCCCAGCCCCTGCCCAGACCCCCCCGGCAACCTCCCCGTACAGGGGGGTCCCGGCAGCCCCCCCCCCCCAGTCCCCGCAGCCCAGATCCCCCCCCGGCAGCCTCCCCCGCCGCAGGGGTCCCCCAGCCCCCCCAGCGCTCGGACCCATGTGTCTCTATCAAACGTGAGGTGTTTATTCTCCAACGCGACACGCGGGGTGGGGGCGAAGGGGGGGTCCTACAGCTTGTGGGGAACAGAGGGGGGGTGTGTGGGAGGATCCGCGCCCACCCCCTCCTAAAACCTTATTAAAAATGAGATTGGTCCTAAAAATATAGAAAGAAATAAATTTAAATTCACAAAAAACCTGTACATTATCAAAAAGTCACGAGAACGACACAGCTGGGGATAGAAACTGGGGGGGGGCAGGGGGCCGCAGGGGAGGACACACGCGATGGTTCTGGTGACACCGCAACCTCCAGGGGGGGACACAGCGGGGTGAGGGGATACAGAGAGAGAACCTTAGTGCCCCCCCCCCCCAACCCCCAGTGGGGCTGTGGGGAAGGGGGGTGGATAGCGGATGTGGGGGGGCTGTGGGAGGGGGGTCAAACTGGGGGGTGGGGGGTGTCAGACCCGGGAGGGACATACACAGATACAGAGACTCCTGAAAACGGATCAAACCAACCAAAAAGTCCTCGGCAAACAGGACTGAAAAACAAACCCCAAAATCGCCCGTTTTGATAAAATATAAATATTTCTGCGCTACAAATCCCCTCCCCCAACCCCCCCAAACTGACACAATTCTGAGGTCACCCAGAGAAAAAAAGGCTACTTTGCGAGGGGGGGCGGCTGGCCCCCCGCCCAGGTAGGTGAGTTGTTTTCAGTGCTCGGTGGGGCCGGGGGGGGAATCACACACGGGGCCCCCCCCAGCCCCGCTGCACCCCCAGAGCGAGTACCCGTAATATCCTGGCCGGGGGCGGGGGGGCTGGGGACCCCCCTGCTGCCCACCATGTTGCGGGGGGTCCCCCACCTCAGCTCGGCCCCCCCACCAGCCTGGGGCCCCCCCCTTCCACACCCAGTGCAACCCCCCGAATCCGGGGGGGGCAAACACCCGCCTGAGGCTTCAAGTCTAAGTTGGGGGGGGTGTGGGGGGCCAGACGCCCCCCCCCAGCCTGCAGTAGCATCCCTGAGGGGTCCCCATCGGGGCAGTGGGGGTGGCCAGGACCCCAGCGCAACCCTGGGGGTCCCCGTGCTGGGGGGGGGAGGGGGGGGGTCCGGGCTCTTCCTGAGACGTGGAGGCAGGGAAAGGGGCTGCGGGGCCCCCCCGCCCCCCCCCCCCTGTGGTCCCTGGAGCCAGGTGGGGGGAGGCAGGGGGTCCAGGGGCAGCGGGGGCTGCACCGAGGACCCCCTGCCCGTAAAGTGTCTGCGCGGGCGGGTGGGGGTGGGCTCCTGGCCGGGGGGGGCGCGGGGGGGGTAAGTCCACTTTACTGGCCCTTAATGCATGGAGACGCGGCACAGAGTGCTCGGACACATTCACTACCGACTATTGCTATTATTAAATATTCCCGGGGGGGCGGGGTACGGAGTGGGGGGTGGGGGCCTGTTCTTAATTAGAAAATAAAATTTAAAAGAGAGAAAGAAAAGAAAAAAAAAAAAAAACCCACTTTTTTTTTTTTTCCTTTTTGGCTTACAGAGTCTGGGGTTTTGTGGTGCTGGGGGGGGGGGACGGGGACACGAGGGGAGGGTCACAGGGGGCCCCCATGTGGGATCAGCAGGCAGCGAGATCAGCTCCAGAGGAGTCAGTTCTGGGGGGCTTGGGGTGGGGGACCCCGGCCTCAGGGGGTGCGGGGGAGGCACCATCCCGGCCCGGGGGGTGCGGGGGGGGGGCACTGTCCCGCGCCCTCAGGGGAGTCCCTGACTGAGCTCTTCCCACCGGCTCTGGAAGAAGCGGCGCATGGCGCGCCCCGCCCTGCCCACCGCGGACTCGTCCTCGTTGAAGGTCCGGCAGTTGTCGAACACCAGCATGGCATCGGACGCAAACTCCTCCGAGCTTGAGTACCTGGGGGGCAGGGGGGGGCAGTGGGTGGGGGGCTGGGGGACCCCCAAAACCCAGGGGGGACCCCACACCCCGGCAGGATCCCAAACCTGGTGGGACCTTGAGCCCCAGGGGGGACATCTAAACCCCAGCAGGACCCCAAACCCCTGGGGACCCTGAGCCTCAAGGGGGCCCCCAAACACAGGGGGGGGGCCCGTCCCACCTGCCCCACTCACCCGCCCCGCAGCAGCCGTGTGCGCATGGTGGCAAAGTCCATGGGGTTCTTGATGACCCTGCGGTAGCCAGGGACCAGGCGGGGGTTGACAGGCTCCAGGAAGGGCCACGCGTCCTCGTGCGACTCCATCTCCATCAGGATGATCCTGGGGGTGCACAGGGTCAGGGGGAGCCCCCAGGGACGCAGCCCCCCAACACCCCCTGGCCCCACTCACTCGCAGAAGGTGAGGTCGCTGGGCTGGCCCCGCAGCGTGGCGCCCCTCCGCTTGGCAGGGGACAACCCCTCGCCGGCGTAGCGGGGTGCGGGGAGCCCTTCGCGGCGGCGTGAGGCTGGCCGGTGCCGCGGGCTCCCCTCCTCCTCTGCCAGGCTCCCCCCAAACAGGCGCCCCCGTTTCCGCTTCTTGCCTCGCCGGGGCGAGATGGGGTCCCGGTACTCCCCCGCCTGCGGGGAGGGGAAAGGGGCGAGTGCCAGTCTGTGGGGTCACTGCTGGTCCTGGGGGGCGGGGGGGTGCCTCGGGACCCACCCGTGAGACGCAGACGGAGCAGAACCAGTCGCCCTCGGGCACCTCTGTCATCTTGGGCCGGTGGCAGTAGAGGTGGCAGCCGCGGTCGCAGCCGTCGCACAGCAGCAGGTGCTCGTCGTCGTCCCCGCGCCGGCACACCAGGCAGGTCTGTGGGAAGGGGGGGCTCAGCTGTGCTGAGGCGGGGGTCCCCAGGCACCCCAGCACGGTGCGGGCTCTCACCACTCTGTTGACCGACTTCTCCCAGGCGATGGAGCGCTCCAGCTGGTAGATGCAGAGCGAGACCTGGGCTGCGCTGCGGCACCGCTCCAGCGTCTGCCGCCACGTCCGCACCCGGGGCGTGATCTCGTAGGCTCTGCGGCGGGGAGACAGACGGTGTCAGCCCGAGCCCCTGCTGTGCCCACGGCGCGGCCAGGGGGGTGTGGGGCTCACATCTCGGTGGGGCCCAGGCTCCGCTCCTCGGGGCTGCTCAGCACAACCTTCTCCACCACCACCTCGTGCAGCGGCCAGAGCGGCTCCTTCAGGTAGCGCCGCTCCACGTTCTGCTCCAGCGCCGCCAGCCGCAGCACCGCCAGGTCCAGGGGGTTGGTGCGCTCCCGGCGCAGCGGCAGCCCATCCCGGCGGCTCCGCACCGTGATGTCTTCCAGGGGTTCCACCTTGTGCTCGCAATACCGCAGGTCGTCCCGTGTGGAGTCAGGGCTGGGGCACGTCCAGCCCTGCAAGAGAAGAGGGGCTCAGGGTGGGCACCCCACCGAGGGTACTGCACCGTGACACTGCGGCGCCCGGCCCACCACCCACCCGGATCTGCAGGTCTGCCATGAGCACGCGCTGTTCCAGCTCCTCCACCCACTGCAGGACGGAGAGGTCGGTCTCGTAGGCTCTCTCCATCACCGACCACCGGGCCAGGGCTTCCTGAGACACAGCGGCACCAGCCGCCTCGGGGCGCAGGTGGAAGATGGGGTCTGGGGGTGCAGGATGGGGTCAGTGGGGGGGTGCGGGCAGCATCCCCCTGCCCCAGCGGCGCAGGCAGCCCTTACCAGTGGTGGCACGCAGGCAGACCTCCCGCAGGAACTCCTTGTGCTTGGTGAGGTGCTTGTGCAGTGCCTTCTCCCGGATGCCCCGGGGGTGCAGGGCGCGGGCCACCGCCTCCAGCTCCTCGGGGCCCTGCACCCACCACCACCCGCTCCGCATCTCTGCAAGGCAGCACCGCCACGCTCAGCACCCCGCCAGAGCACCGGCACCCCCCGCCCTGGGGGTCTCAGGGGTCCCGGGCTCTCACCAGGGGGAACAGGCTGCTCTGTCTGCTGAGTCAAGTATTTCTGTTCGATCTGTTTGAAGAACTTGGTGGGGGGCCGCCCTCGGCGCTTGGGCTGCCCCGGCACGTCCTGGAGCTTCTCCAGGCTGCCCCGGCTGCGGGGGCAGGCGCCGTGGGCCCTGGCGCCGGCGTGCACCGGCGTGGAAGCGAGCAGGGGAGCCGTGGGCTCATCCGTGGGGAGGCCGTTGAGCTGAGGGGGAACAGAGTGTGTCAGAGGGGTCAGGTGTGCACCCGCTCCTCAGACCCCAGCCCCACAGCCCCTGACTCTGCTCCCCCCACTTGCCCCGGGAGGTCCCCCCCAGGCTGGGGTGGAAATACGGGGTGCAGCCCCCCTGCCCAAGCACACACCTGCCTGGCTGGGCCCTTGGGCAGCTCGCCGCGGGGCTGGCTGCGGGGCTGCACGGCGGCTCGTGGCGAGGGCTCGGCAGAGGAGGTAGCGAAGGGGGCTCGGTCATCGCAGGGTGTCCGGGGCAGCACGTTGAACCAGGGTCCCCGCTTTTCCACAGCCTCTGGAGCGCTCTCCTCCTCCTCCTCTGCGGGGTCCAACGGGGCCGCGAGCGGCAGGAGTCCCACGTCCCCCTTGCCAGGGCTGCTGTCGGGGGTGAGGACGGAGTCCTTCAGCAGGGAGGACTGCGTCTGGCTCAGCCAGGAGAGGAAGGCGGACTGGCTGAGGTCGTGCTGGCTCTGCCCCAGGGGCTCCAGCTCCTCCAGGACCCCGTTGAGGAGGGGGGGTCTGGGCCCGCAGCACGGCGCCAGCTCCTCTTTGCTCTTCCGGGGCCGCCCACGGGAGCGCGAGGCCGAGCAGCTCATCCGGCTGGGAATGGGCACGTCCACCGGCTCCTCCTTCACCGGGGAGACGTGGGGGGATGCCTTCTCCTCTGGGGGCGCCGGCTCAGCCACTGCAAGGGCCGGGGGAGGAGGTGAGACGCAGGATTCTCTCCCGGCTGGGAGATCCCCCCCCCCAGGACCTCTCCCCAAGCTCACCCTCCGTGCCCTCCACAAAGATGCCACCCAGGTGGGGCAGGACCCAGTACCGCCGCCGGTACCGGTCCTGGCCCAGGGAAGCCGCTCGCAGCGTCTGCGAGGAATGGAGCAGCTTCTTGCGGAAGAACATCTGCCTCTGTGGGGAGAGCGCAGGGGGTGATGGAGCAGTCCTGCTGCAGGGGCCAAGCCCCCGGTCCCCACCGCCAACTCACCTTGGCCAGCTTCTCGATCTGCCTCTCGAGCTCCGGGACGCTCGACGTGGACGTGTCGGCCTGGGGAAGGGACGGGACCCGTCAAGGGAGGGAGGGCAGGGAAGAGACCCCCCCAGGGCGGCGTCCCCACCTCTGCCCCCCGCGAGCAGCAAACCCTGCGGCCACCCCACCTCCTCCTCCCGGCGGGATTTCCGTCCCCGGCTCTCCTCCTCCTCCTCCATCTCCAGGCCCGTCTCCTCTGTCAGGCGGGAGCTGCGCCGGCGCCGACTGTCCTCCAGGCCCGTGATCTCCGACTCGGGACGGCCCGTCCTCTTGGCCAGGGCCACCTTCAGCCTGCAGGGACACAGCAGAGATGCCCGCTGCCCACCCCACCATTCACCCCACTACCCGTCCCCACTGCCCAGGAGACCAAGGCACGCCATTACACTGCAGCACCAGAAAAGTCCCTCCGAGACCCCCCCCATCCCTGGGGTGCAGGGGGATGGGCAGAGTCCCCCCCTCACCGGCGCAGTCGGCCCTCGATGATCCACTTGTTCCTCCTGTAGCTGGACATGTTCTCCAGAGTCTTGTCGATCTCGCTGCAAGGGGACAGGGGTGGCTGCGGTGGGGGGCGGCTGTGGCGGGGGGCTTTGTGCTCGCAGGCGGAGGGGGTGGGCTCCGAGGACACGCTTTGACCCCTCCCATGCTCACCTGATGATGAGGGCACTGCTGTTGAGCTCGTTCACCAGGAAGGACAGGATGGCGGCTTTCTTCTCCGGTGGCAGTGCCTGGAAGGGTTTGGTCCGCAGCCCCTCACACAGGTCCTCGCCCGCCCCGTGTGCCATCAGGAAGCAGCGCAGGATCTCGGAGACGGTGTCGCGGTTCAGGCTGATCTCCGACACCTTTTCCCCCAGGATCTTCAGGGACTGAGGCAGAGCAAAGGTGAGGGTGGGGGGTGCAACAGGAGAGGAAAACACAAGAAGGGGAGGATGTGGGCGCCCCGTGATCAGAAAACCAGGGCTAGGAACCTGAGCCCAAGTGGCAGCAAGGCCAGGGGGGTCCCAGAGAGCCGGGCCCCTGCAGCAGGACAGCCCTGAGAGTGCTGCCGGGGGCCAGGAGCTGGCTGGGCACAGGGAGAGAGCGCAGAAGAACACCACCTCCCAAATCTGCGTGTCCCTGTGCCGAGCCCGCAGCAGCCAGCGCCTCAAGAGCACCGACAGCCCTGACCTGGCACGGGGGGGGGGGCTCACCTGGCAGTAGGGCGGCAGCCCGGGGTCGTAGAGCGCAGCCTGCAGCAGCCGCACCAGCAGGTCCTGCACCTCGCCCACGCTGTCGCCCACCCCCAGCAGACCCTCCTGCAGCGCGCACAGGCTGGGCACGTCCTTGGCCAGGTCGAAGCCCAGGACCTTGCCATAGCTCTGCAGGAACTCCACGACTGTCAGGCAGTGGGAGAAGGCGTGGCTGGGCAGGACAAGGCCCGGGATGCGGGAGAAAGCTGGCAGGGGCTGTGGGGAAGGAGAGGGGCGGTCAGGGCTGGCGAGGCACGGGGCAGGCTGCCGGCTCACCAGCCCAGCCCAGCCTCCCCGTGCCCCAGCCAACCTGGTGGTCTCCCAGGCACATGTCCTCCGTGGGCTTCTTCATCTCCTCCAGGATGAGCTGCTGCCGCCGCCGCTCCTCCAGCCGCCGCTGGGCCAGCGGGCCCTTCTCCGCCTTCCGAGCCCCTCTGCCCTTCTTCTCCTTGGGCCGCGCTTTGTCCTTGCCCTTCTCTGGTTTGCCCTTCTTTTCCTTCGCCTGAGGACAGAGCCCAGGACGCGTGGGGAGGGCAGCTGCATCTCCCAGCCCCTTCCCACCCCCTCGTACCCTGCAGACTCACCTTGGACTTCTTCTTGGTCTCCTTGGCTCTGGGGCCTTTGGCTTCCTGCTTCTGCTTGTTCTTGGCCTGGAAGGGACAACAGCTCTGGGACCCGGTGGCCTTCCCGCACCAGGGAGCCCCCACCCCAGAAGAGGGGCTCCAGAGCCACCCCGAGCCTTGTGCAGCCGCTTGTACCTTCCGCCTCATTTTCTTCTTGATTTTGCTCATTTTCAGCTTGTCCTCATCGCTGAGCACCTCTGCGAGAGCAGAGAGGGAGGGTGGCGATGGACCAGCTGCTGGGGTCCCACCACAGCCTGGCTGCCAGGGGCTGCACCAGCCACCCCGAGCTGCTGGGGACGCGGAGGGGGGTACCTTGGGCTTCCAGCCTCTTCAGCAGCCGTGCGTCCGTCTTGCTCAGCAAGTCGACCATCTTCACCTTGGGAGGGCGGCCCCGGCCACGCTTCGCAGCCGGTGGCTCCTTGGGCTTGGTCTTCTCAGCGTTGCGGGGTCGCCCGCGCTTGCCCGTGATGGCCTGGATGCGTGCGGGGATCTCCTCGGGGCTCAGCTTCACCCACGTCAGACCCTGCGACACAGACCTGGGTCACCTCCTGCAGCACGGCACGGGGGGGACACCGGGTGGCTCAGGCACCCCCAGACCCACCTCTGGCGTGTCCCGCTCCTCGTAGAAGTCTCCCACCGGCATGCGGGGGCTGAAGCTGAAGTGCTCGCGCCGGACATCCTGCACCATGTTCCTGTTCAGGTACTGGGGAGGAGGAGGAGGGCTGTGAGAGGGGCTCAGTGTTCTGGCCCTGCAGCTCCCGGCTCACAGCAGCGTCCATTTGCTGCAGCTGGGGCCTCTGGCAGAGCTGGGGGGTCGGTGGCAGAGCAGGACCCTGGGCTGGCGCCCACCCCGCTCCCCTGGGAGACCGTACCTTGATCACCTCCGGGAACTGCTTCATCCTCTTCCCGCAGGGGCCATAGTACCAGGTCTCGCCCTGCCAGCGGTGGTTCCCCTTCTTGATCCGCACCTCCCGTCTCCACCTGGGCACAGGGAGCTTCAGCCTGGTGCCACGGGGTGGCCGTGGGGCAGGACGGGGGGGGACAGCACCACGTACCCGTGCTGCAGCGGAAAGCGCACCTCCTCCTGCGTGGCAATGCGCCGGCGGGGGACATCACCTGCGAGAGGGGACGGGATGCTGGGCGTGGGGGCGCTGTCTGGAGGGGGCACCCGCGCGGGTCCCGGCCTTACCTGCTGCTGAGGTGCTCAGCGCGGCGGCCTCCTCGCTCTCTGCTTCTGGTGCGGCCGAAGTCTCCGGGCAGCTGTCGGCGGCCTCCTCCTCCTCCTCCTCCTCCTCTGCGGATGGTGCTGGGGACTCTGGCTCCAGTGGGGGGTCAAGCTCCAGGGACCCAGTCCCCTCCGGCCCCGCGTGGCTGCTGCTGTTCAGGTCGACGCTGCCATCTGCGGAGCCAAGGTCCCGGATGTCAGCGCGGCCACCTTCCTGCTCCGCCCATGACACTGGACAGCCCCCGCCTGTCCTGGGGGGTCATGGCTGTGCATCCCCTTCCCCAGCTGGCTGGGGGCACTGTGGCATAGAGGAGACCCGCCCCCCCACGGGGGCTCATCCTGGCCAGGGACAAGTGCCCATGCTGGGGCACCACTCCCCCAGGGGCTCCCCACCAGCACCAGCCACAGCTCCCCAGTGCGGGCACTGGCACACGCGGGGTCCCTGCTCTGCCCGGACACAAAGCTGCTGTGGCAGAACAAGGCTGGGGGACGGCCGCCCCGCGCCAGCTGCAGGGGACAGCTGGCACAGGGGGCAAGCAGCCAGCCAGGTCACTGGTCCGTGCTGGTGTGGCACGTACCGTGCAGGGCAGGCGGCGAGCCAGGGCCGGCGAGCAGTGGGGTGGGCGAGGGGCCGGCGGGCAGCAGGCTGAAGGGGCCGGCGGTGTGGAGGGGGGGGCTGGCGGCGCAGCGCAGACCGGGCAGGTCGGGGGGCTCCTCCAGGGGGGACTTGTCGCTCACCAGCCGCGAGTCATCCATCGTGTAGAGGTCCCCGGTGCCGGGGTCTGGGGGGGGAGTGAGGACCAGGACTGGGGCTGGGGGCACGCAGATCCACATCTCCACTCCCCAGGGGCAGCCAGGCCCTCCCAGCCAAAAAGGCACCGGCAGAAGAGGGGTTAAGGGGTTTCGGCACCCCCAGCCACGCCTCCTCCTCTGGGAAGCAGAGGAGCCCAAAATGGCCGTGGTGGTGGCGGTGATGTTCACCAGCGCGGAAGTTCAGGCGCTGAGTAACAGCCTCGTCACGGAGCTGGGAAGGACGGGAAGGATGGGAGCGGAGGAGGCTGGCGCGGGAGGGACGCGGGCCCGCCCCTGCCTGCCCAGGGCTGCTGGAGACGGCCTCCGCCATCGCCATCGCCTCTGCCGTTGCCCACTGCCCACACGGGGACACGGCGGGGCTGGGGGCTCCCTCCCCGGGCACGGGCAGCTGCCCACCATGGCCCCGACCCCCCGCCCCAGCCCGGTGGGGCAGCCGCTTCTCTACCTCTGGCCAGGGACTCGAAGGGCTCCAGGGGGTCTTCACTGAGGATGTGGGCGTCCTCCAGCCGAGGGGCGATGGGCGACGTGTCCCCCAGGCAGCCACTGCCTGCGCTGGGGGCCAGGACAGGCCCCCCCTGCCCCAGTGGCACTGCACCGGCGGCAGACCGGTTGTAGCTGCAGATCTTCAAGTCTAAAGGGAACAAATGACCGAAAACAGACCCTGTGGGAGTGGGATGTGGCAGTGACAGAACTGGGGGCCCAGCCACCCCTGCCCTGAGGTGTCACCCGGCACGAGCTGCTGCCATTCCCTGCACCAGTGCCTCCCCCGGCACCCACAGCCCTCCCGTGGCACTCAGATGCCCCCGGGGCTCACGCAGGGGACACGCTGCTCTGACAGCAGTGACGCTGTGGGCTGTGCCCAGTCAAACCAGAGACCCTGACACCGACTCCCAGTTGTGCCAGGCTGAACCCCGGCCGGGACGTGGGGCAGGGGGCTCGGAGGGGCCAGGGATGCCCAACTCCACCGTCCCAGCTCAGGATCCGTCACCCACCTGCCAGGACGATGGCGTCCCAGCCTGGAGCTCTGCCCACCCACTCAGGCAGCACCGGGCTCCTACCTGGCTGCGCCTCCTCCAGCTCCCTGCTGCCCACCAGCCCGCCCCCGTTCTCCGTGATGGCGGGGGGGATCTCTTTGGCTGCGGTGCCAGCGTCTCCCTCGCTGATGCCCGGCTCCTCCGGCAGCGAGAAGGGCTGCGTGCCAGAGCCCAGCATGGGGGAGGGCTGGGTGGCCGTGAAGAAGCTGGCCGGGCCGTTCTGCATCAGCTCGAAGCTCTGGTCATGGAAGGAGTCGTACAGCTCCTGCGAGTCAAAGTTCAGCCCCATGGGGCCGGGGGTGCCGTTGCCCCAGAACTCCTGCCCGGCCCCTCGCAGGTTGGTGCCGTGGCCTGGGGATGCCGGCCGGGACCCCCCAGCAACGCCATTGAGTGGGAACTGTCCGAGGCCGGGGAGCGGGGGCACGGTGGGGCTGCCGTCCTTGAGGCCGCCGGCACCGGCGGGGGGGTACGGCGCGTAGTCCCAGAGGCAGTCGTAGGTGCGGAGGGGCGGCGTGCCGGCGGGCGGCGAGCTGGGGGTGAAGGTCCCTGAAGTACTGGGGTGAGATACAGTAGAGAAGCCATTGACATTCATGCCCCCATTCAGACCTGCGAGGGAGCCAGAGGAGAGAGTGGGGTCAGCGGTGTGGTGGGGGCTCTGCTAGACGCCCGGCCCCGCCAGCGGCGCACCGGAGGGCTTGAGGACAGACGGATGTCCTGCCCAGTGGCTGCCGACCCCCCACCCTGTTGGTGCCCCCCCACCCCAGCTCCCTGCTCGGCAAAACCAGCTGCGCCGCGGGGCTTCGCCGGCGTGGGGCTGAGCGCCACAGGACGCCGGGGATTAGCCGGGCGCTTGGCAGGGCTGCGCCGGATCAGCTGACCGGCCAAATCCACGCAGACCCCGCTCCGGCACCGCCATGTTTCTAGGCCACGGCGCGGGCGGGTGCGCGGCAGAGCCCTGGCCCCTGCCCCACGTGTGGGAGCTGCTGCCAGCTGCAGCCCCTCTGTCCCCGTGACCCTGGGGTCTGCACCATCCCCACGGGGACACTTACCTTTCCCTTGTGGGGGGAAGGTGAGCGGGGGGCCGTGGGCAAAGGGGCTGTCCCCTGAGGCAGGCGTGGGTTTCGGTCCTGAGGCAGCGGGTGTGGAGGAAAGGCCAGTGAAGTTAAAATGGTTGTTTGTTTCCATCGCTGCAGAGGGAAGAAGAGGCACCAGGGTCACCCACCGGCGGGGACCGGGGCTGCCAGCGCAGCGAGCGCCCAGCCCTGCCACCCACCACCAGGGCCCACGGTGGGGACCCTCTGCTCCTGCACCGCAGTGGGGACCCTGGGGACACATGGGGTCCCCGTCCTGGGGCAGGGCAAGCTCCCGACCCAGAGCTTGAGGAAAACACGGCGGGGCCAGGGAGGGTGAGGAGTGACAACAAAGCCCCCCGGGACCGCGGTGCCCCTTGCCAGGCCCCCAGTAACGAACCACCACCTGCATGAGCACAGCTCGTCACCGTGCTCCCGCATCACCAGGGACGGCCACCGCCGACAAACCCCGCTTGCCACCCGCCCGCGCTGTTTCCCACACTGAGCTCAAGCGCTCGGTTCCCTGGTGCCGCCATCCTGGGGCGAAACTGCAGAGCTCCAGCCCGGGGACCCACCGGCCCCCCGGAGCAGCTGTGACCCCGTGGGACCAGGGGATCCCTGGGGAACACTGCACTCCTGGCACAGAAATGCCTCTGTGACAGCCGGTGCCTGCACCGCAGCTGCAAGCCCCCCAGTCGGAGGGGACTCCATGCCCCACGGCACAGACCCCAGCCCCGGTCCCCCCTCCCCGGCAGCCCCCAAGGCAGGATCCCCCTGCCAGCCTCACGGCACAGCCAGCAGCAGGCTGGGGCCGGAGCCCTGAAGCTGGCTCAGCACAGCCCAGGGACAGGCAAGGGCCGCTGGTGACCTTCACGGCTCCATCCAAACCAGAGCGCCACAATGAGGGCTCCCGGGGGGGGCAGCCCCAGGACAGGACCCTGCGGTGCCACCGGCACAGCCGGCAGACATCCGAGAGGGTCTGGCACGTGAGGCAGACAGTGTGGGGGGGACGCGGCCCTGCAAGCCCAGCAGACGAGATGGGAACCCCAGTGCTGGCGGGGGGCCTGCCGGGATACCCCACAGGGCTGACACTGGCAGTGTCCCCCCAACCTGCCACACGTGCCAAACCTGCCACAGGCCACGGCGGCGCCGGCTCCACCGACCTCTCCGGAAGGGCCAACGCTGCCACGCACTCAGCAGACGCAGCGCTCGGGCAGCAGCTCGTGGCACGGCCCGTGTTGAAACCCAGGCGGGGATTTCATCACACCCACGTCGGCGGTGCCTGGTGGGGGCCGGAGGGGCCGGGGACACCGAGCCCCCTCCCAGCCGGCCAGGGACACCGGTGATTCATCCACCAGAGGAACCCGTATGGGCGGTGACGCAGCTGCCACATGCGCGGCGCTCCGGGGCATCCCGGGGTGGCCCTACAGTCTCCCCCCAATCTGTGAGCCGGGGGCTGGCACAGCCCGGTCCCTGTCCTGACCCCGACCCACGCAGGGCAGCGGCGAAGCAGCAAAGCCTTTCCGGTCCCACCGGGGGGGATGCGCCAGCCGGGAAAGCCGCTGCCGGCCCTGGAGGCCAGAGGAGGCGGCAAAGGGACGTGCCAGGACCGGACAGGTGGCGGCCGCAGGTCAGCGCCACAGACTGGGATGGACTGGAGAAGTGCCAGGCGCAGGGAGGGGGACGCGGCAGCCGGGACGGGGGGAACGAGCTCCATGGAGGGCAGAGCGGGGGACAGAGCTGCTTGGTGTCATGGGCGATGACGGCTGCCCCAGGACAGGAACCGGGAGCTGCGGCACTGCCGTGCTTGCCCTTGCTCTGGGGACACCCAGGCCCTGCGGGTGCCGGAGCCGCCCTTGGCATCACCAGGAGCCCGGGAGCGCTGGGGCACAGTGCGGGCAGAGGCCGTCGCCTCCTGCCCGGGTCGGGGCTCCTGCCCGCTGCAGCCGTGCTCCCCCCGCCAGGCAGCACGTGACTGGGCACGGAGCTGCAAACTGGGCCACGGCGTAACCGGAGCCACCGCACGGGCGAGGAGGGCGAGGGCCGGCAACGCGGCCAGCGCCGGGGATGCGCCTGCGGCCGGCCGGGAGCCTCAGGCCTGGCTGCTCCCCCGGGGATGACCCCCGGCTCCCCGGGGCAGGCAGAGCCGATGTGGCAGCGCCCGCAGCCGGCAGCGGCACCCACCAGCACCCGGCCCGGGCTCATCGCGGGTGCCAGGGGGACACGGGGCGCTCGCGGGCAGGGACCGTCCCCGGAGGCGGGGGAGCTGCCGGTGACATTCAGCCGGTGCCGTGGCCCTGGCGGGAGCTCGGACCCCTGGACCGGAAACACCGGGTGGCAGCGGCAGCACCGGGAGCGGTGACCTGGTTAAAAAGGACGTTTCAAAAACAAGGAGCCGCAACAACCGGCTGCCATCTCCCGGCCGCTTCCTGCGGGAGGGGCGGGCGGACACGGGGGGACACGGCCCCGGGACCGGCACCGCACCGGGTGGGGGAGCCCCGGTCCCTGCGGCAAGGACACCCCCCCCCCCCCCCCCCCACGCCGGGTCTCGCGGGGATGGCGGAGCGCCCCGCCCCCACCCGCCGCCGCAGGGAGTCCCGGGCCGCGAGGGGGCGGGGGGAACGGACGGGGGTGCCCGGGGGCGGGGGGTGTCCCCCTCCCTCCTGCGCCCGAGTCGGGAAAGCGGGGGGGAACCGCACCGGGCACGGGGGGGGGGGCGGGTTCCGCACGGCTCCGGGACGGGACCGCCGGGCCGGACGCCTTACCGGGAGAGGAGCGAGGGTCTCGCCGGGAGCCGGCGGGGGGGGGTCCCTGCCGGGCACCGGGATGCGCCGGGGAGTCTCGGTGAGGTGGGAAAAGGGGGGAGATGTCCCGGGCCGCCCCTGGCCGCCGCGCCCGGCCCCAAGCGCCGTCCCCCGCCCTCCCTCGCCGTTAACGGCCGCCACAGACCGTTCCCACCCCGTCCCGACCCCGCACCTGGCAAGCGGCGGCGCGGGCCCGGCGGGCGCCCCGGGCCCGGCTCAGGCAGCGCGGGGCGGGACGCGGCTCCGCATGGCGCGGCCCCTCCGCCGACCGGGCCGGGCCGGGCCGCAGCGCACCGGGCCCGCCGCGCCGAGCGGAGCGGAGCAGCGGCGCAGGGCAGGAAGCGCCTCGCGCCGCCGGGCGGTCCCGGCTCCGCCCCCGCGCGCACGTCACAGCCGCCGCGATGGCGTCACCGGGAGCGGCGCCGCGCGTCACCGGGGGCGGGCCGCGCGCCCACGTGGGAGGGGATCCCCGCCCCCGGCGGGGTCAGGGCGGGGGGAATCCCCGCGCCGGGTCCCCCCCTCCCGGGACAGCCCCCCTTCCCCCCGGGACCCTCCCGGGTCCCCCCAGTCCGCCTCCCCCGGTTCGCCTGCCGTTCCCCGCCCCCAGCTCCAGCCCGACCCCGCGGAACGGTGGCACCGCGCGGGGCAGGGGCGAACGGGGCGTCTGCGGGCCGGGACCGGGACCCCGCCAGACCCGGGCGCTGTCCGGCCCAGCGCGGCCGCAGGGACACCGGCGCCCCCCGGGATCCCCCGTGACGTCACGCGGCACCGGCCGGGGGGACCTCCCGGTACCAGGGCGGCGGGGGGAGGAGGGGGTCCCGGAGCGGGTCCCTGCGATGGTGCGCCCGTCGGGGGGGGGTACCTGCCTGGTACGGGAGCAGAGGGGCCCGGTCCGGCGTCTCCCCGCCCGGTGGAGGGTCCCGGTGCACAGCCGGGGGTCCCGGTGCAGCTCGGGACGGGGGAGAGAGGAAGGGGGGGGGTGGTGCGTGTCCCGGTCCCGCGCGCTGCGCACCTGTGGGCGGCGGAGCCGGCCCGGTGCCCGCACGGCCCGGTGCGTGCGGTGCCGGTGCGGTGCCGGAGCCGGGCGGCGGCGCAGGTGCTCCCGTCCCCGCGTGATGTCAGCGGCCGCCACCGCCCCCTCCCCGCGCGGGACGCTCCGCCATTTAAAGGGACCGCGGCCCTTCGCCACGGGGCGGGGGGAGGTTGGGGGCGCACCGGCACCGCGCCACGGACCCCCCGGCTGCAGCCCTGGCGGGGCCTCCCGGGATGTCCCGTGTGTGTGTGTGTGTCCCCGCGGGGGATCCCCGCTGGCGGGGCTCGGACCCACGGGAGGGGGGGGGGGTGTCTCGGTGGCCCCGGGGCGGTGCCAGTGCTGCAGCCCCGTGCCGGGGAGGGCCGGGCCGGAGCGGCCCCCAGGGACCCGCGGACAAAGCGGCAGCTGCCGTGGCCGGGCCCCCCCCGCGGCTCTTTGTGCTGCGAAATGGTGGAGCTGGAACGGAGCAGGGGGGAGCTAGGGACAGACAACGAGACCAGCAGCTGCCACCACCCCCGGCAGCCCCAGGGGATGGGGGGAGTCTCTCCCACCTCCTGGGGACCCCTGTGGGGCTGAGGGAACCTGTGCTGCTGGTGGCAGCTGAGCCCAGCTGGGGGAACCCCATGGGGGGGCAAGGGGAGCACCCCAGGGCAGCCCAGCTTTGCTGTCCCCCAGGCAGGGGGGCTCGCAGGACCCCCCATCCCTCAGGACAGGGAGCCACAGCACACACTGTTTTCAGCGGTGTTTTATTGGAAATGTTAAATACTGGGGGGCAGCCCCGGGGGAGGCTGGGGGGGACACACGGTGACCCTCCTTAGGCGTGTTCTTCTGCCAGCTTCTCTGCCTTGGCCACCGCCTCCTCGATGGGCCCCACCATGTAGAAGGCCTGCTCCGGGAGGTGGTCGTACTCGCCTGGGGGGGACACCGGGTCAGAGGGGGGACACCGGGTCAGAGGGGGGACACCGTGGCAGCAGGGAGCGGAGCAGAGCCCCCCAGCCCAGCCCAAGCACCCCCAGCTCCCCACCCCAGTCCATCCTGGCACCCCCTGGGGCTGTCTCACCTGCTAGGATCTGCTTGAAGCCCTTGATGGTCTCCTTCAGTGGCACCAGCTTGCCCATGTGGCCCGTGAAGACCTCGGCCACCTGGAAGGGCTGAGACAAGAAGCGCTGGATCTTGCGCGCTCGCGCCACCGTCAGCTTGTCCTCCTCCGAGAGCTCGTCCATGCCCAGGATGGCGATGATGTCCTGCAGGGACTTGTAGTCCTGGGGGGAGTCGGGGGGTGAGTGGACAGCGCTGGGCCTTGTGCCCCGCCCCCCCAGCACCCCCACAGGGGCCACAGTGGCCCCCCCCTCACCTGCAGAATTTTCTGCACCCCCCGGGCCACGTCATAGTGCTCGGGGCCCACGATATTGGGGTCCATGATGCGGGAGGTGGAGTCCAGCGGGTCCACAGCTGGGTAGATGCCCAGCTCGGCGATGGCACGGGACAGCACTGTGGTGGCGTCCAGGTGGGCGAAGGTGGTGGCGGGGGCAGGGTCGGTCAAGTCATCGGCCGGCACATAGATGGCCTGGGGGGGTGGGAGGGAACGGTGGACTCCAGGCAGGCACCATGGCCACCCTGGCACGGTGGGGCTGGCCCTGCCCTCACCTGCACAGAAGTGATGGAGCCCTTGCGCGTGGTGGTGATCCTCTCCTGCATGGTGCCCATGTCGGTGGCCAGAGTGGGCTGGTAGCCCACAGCAGAGGGGATTCTCCCCAGCAGGGCAGACACCTGGGAGGGAACAGAGCCCGTCAGAGGCTGTGCCAGGCCAGAGCCAGGGCCTGGTGGCCATCACTGAGCTCAGCCCCAGCAGCCAGTGTGCTGGTGGCCCTGTGCTGAGCACGGACCTCTGAGCCAGCCTGGGTAAAGCGGAAGATGTTGTCGATGAAGAGCAGCACGTCCTGACCCTCCTGGTCCCTGAAGTACTCGGCCACCGTCAACCCCGTCAGAGCCACTCTGGCGCGGGCACCTGGGGGCTCGTTCATCTGCCCATAGACCAGGGCGACCTGTGGGCAGAGCCTGGTGTTGGCAGGGTGCCACTCAGCCACCCCTGCCCCCGTGCTGCCAGGACACCTCCAGGACCCTCAGGAGGCCCAGCCCACCTTGGAAGTGGCATCTTTCAGGTTGATGACCCCAGACTCAATCATCTCATGGTACAAGTCGTTGCCCTCACGGGTTCGCTCCCCCACACCGGCGAACACCGAGTAACCACCGTGGGCTTTCGCCACGTTGTTGATCAGCTCCATGATCAGCACCGTCTTGCCGACGCCAGCACCGCCAAACAAACCTGGGAGGGAAGAGGAGTCCTGTTCACTCCCTGCCTGCACGGCAGCCCCCAGTTTCTTCCTTCACCCCTTTCCTCCTCAGATCCATAAGCATGGCTTCAGCAAGCTCAGAAGAACGAAAGTCAAACGGTTGCTCATCAGCGAAGGAAACTGCTGCAGAGGGACCCGAGCCCCAGCAGGGCACCCCCCTCCCCAGACACCCCCCGTTCCTCAGGGGGCAACGCACCGATCTTGCCACCCTTGGCGTAGGGGGCCAGCAGGTCCACCACCTTGATCCCTGTCACCAGGATCTCCTGTTCAACGCTCATCTCCACGAACTCAGGGGCTTCAGCGTGGATAGCAGCAAACCTGGAACAGGAGAGAAACAGAGCTGAGTGGCTGAACCGAGCCCCTGGGCTGGGGTGTGGGCAAAACAGGAGAGTGCTGTGATCTGGGAGAACGCCGGTGCAGCAGGGACGTGCCGTGTCCCTCATCACACACGTCTGCTGCACCAGAACCTGCGCCCCCACGCCGTTGTCTCCTGGGCATCACTCACTGTTTGGTTGTGATGGGGCCCCTCTCGTCGATGGGTTCCCCAATGACATTCATGATCCTGCCCAGGGTCTCGGGGCCGACGGGGATGCGGATGGGCGCACCTGAGTCCAGCACCTTCTGTCCTCTCACCAGACCTTCTGTCCCGTCCATGGCGATGGTGCGCACAGTGTTCTCCCCTGCCAAGGCGCAAGCACAGTGTCACAGCAGCGCCCTCGGGCTGACCCTGGGGACAGCTGCTGGTGGCTTTCCCAGGCCCTGTCAAGGGAACACTGCTGGCAGGAGGGCCAAGAGGAGCAGCAGAGCCCAGGGGCAAAACAGCCCAGAAAAAAATCGAGCCCAGGCCACACTCAAACTGCAGCCCCGCAGGCCAGAGCCCTCCGGCTGCCACTTCCCTCCTCCTCAGATCGAAATCCGTGGCTTCAGCAAGCTCAGGAGAACGAAAGTCATCAAAACATCATCAGAGGAGGCCCCCTCCCACCCGCTGCGGCCCCGCTGCGGCAAACGCTCACCCAGGTGCTGGGCCACCTCCAGCACCAGCCGCGTCTCCCTGCCCTGCACCTCCAGGGCGTTGAGGATGGGGGGCAGCCCCTCATCGAACTGCACGTCCACCACGGCACCGATGACGGCCACGATGCGGCCAGTGGCGGAGCCGGCCTTGGCGGCGGGGGCTGGCTGGGCAGCATAGCCCCGTCCTGGGGGAAAGGGGCGAATCAAGGGCGGTCGGGAAAAGGGCAGCTCCGGGCTCCCACGTGTCTTGGGGTGCGGAGCCGGGTCCCCCCTGCACCTCTTGGCTCCCCCGGGAGGTGCCCAAGACCCCGACACCCCCCTCGGAGCACCCAGGGCCCCGTGCGGCCCCCAATGCGCCCAGGACCCCCGTACCCATCTCCGTGCACCCGGGACCCCCAGCACCCGCCTTGTTTCACCCGAAGACCGCTGCTCCCCCACTCCCCGGAGGTGCGGCCCATCCCCTCGCGCTGACCGTGTGTCACAGCCCACCCCGCCCCACCGCGATAACGGGGCCCCGGTAACGGCCCCGCGCCCCCCGCCCGCGCAGGCCCCAAGGTGACCTCGCGGCCGCCCCGCACTCACGCGCCCCGGCTGCGGCAGCCGGGCCGGCCCCGCGGCTGAGGAGCAGCGGCAGAAGCTCGCGGCTCGGCCCAGCCCCGCGGCGCAGCAGCGGCCGGGTGGCGGCGGCGGCGGCGGCCGAGCAACGACCCGCGAGCCCCAACATGGCGGCGCCGACTGAGCCCCGCGCCCCTCCCGCCCCACACGGCCCCCGCGGGGCGGGCCCGTAGACAACGCCACCCAGCGCCGCTCGCGCCCATTGGGCGCCTTTGCTCCGCAGTCGCTCTTCCATTGGCCGGCCTTGCCTCGGCGCTCTCCTTCCGCTTCTCACGATTGGCCCGCAGCTCTATCCATCAAGGAACGCCACAAATTGATAGGGCGATCAGCCGGAAAGGGCGGGCCGGGCACGACCGGCGCCGGAAGTAGCGGCGCACGCGTCGCGTGCTTGTCCTTGGGGCGGGCGCCGTGACCGCGGGCCCAGGCCGCGCCGCCCGCTCCGGGCTGCCCCTTCCCCCCCGCCGTGCCACCGGCCCAGGACTGTCCCCGCCGGCCAGGAGCCCACCCCCGCGGCGGGCAGATGAAGGCACGGGGCCGAGGTGTAAGGAGAGCCAGGGAGTCTTCAACAGTTTATTAGAAAGAATGTAGACATTAAAAAAATCCCCGCTGCTCTGAACATAAATTGAGGTTTTTCAGCCCGGTTCGAAGCCGCCTGTGTGCGCCCAAGGGCCCGTCGCTTGCTCCCCACCCACAGTGCAAATACAATTTGGTCTAAACGTACAGATCGACAAGCAACAACGTACAGCCACTCGCACCCCGCCGCGGAGATGTAAAGCTCTGGGGGCAGGCGGTACCAGGGGACAGGCTCCAGCCACGTGCGCGGTCGCAATTAACACCAAACGAGGAGAAACTGGTTTCCTTTTCAATAAGAACTTTAGTGGAACAGACCTGAACACACCACAGCGGTACTGTGCAGCGCCTGCCACGATTTGTGAGCCAATGACAACAGCCTTGTTTCAGCCAGTTTTGTTCCCAGTACAAATGTACAATTTCAGGCCACAGAGGGGAAAAAAAAAAAAAGCTCATTTACCACTTGGTGTAAATTCAGGATTCTCCCATTAGAATTACAGCTGCTACGAGGCAAAGAGGCTCCGTAAACTTTATTGCGACTGTTCTGTAGCGATTGCCTACACCTCAATCGGGTTTTTTTTGGAAGTCTGGAAAACGGTTCATGCATAACATTATTGCCTCTCGTGGCTTTCGAGCGCCCCGTGCAATGGTACACACCTACCATCAGTGAAGCCATTTAAAATGGACTGAAAATGGGTTAAAGGATGCAGGATCTCCCTTTAGGGCTATCAACTCAGGAATTCTTATCTCGATTATGAAATGTTGTGATGAAGTTCTTTCCCCAAACCCTGAAGACGATAGTTTTCCTTACTCCAGATCTGGCATTTCTAGAGGGGGATAAGTGAGAACAGCATTAGTGGGACAGGTTTTTGTTGTTTTGTTTTTTAAAAAAGCAATCAGGAGCCCTATTATGTCACGAGGGACACAAGCAAGAAACTCTGGCCCTTGACCAAGAAGGGCACAGGGCCATTGAAGGTCTCTGACCTCACCCTGGTTCTTCACAAAGAAGATCTTTACAGAACCACTGCGGGAAGCGCAGCAGGCAGTTAACCGAGTCAGGACACTGCTGGCCCATGCACGTGCCTGCTGCTCTTAAAGCCAAAGCCTCCCCAGCCTACAGCTGGCTGGGAAGGTCAAACTGGTATTTCGTGCTTGTGTGGAAAGGCTTTTACTAGATTATATTGTCTCACACTGCACAGGCAAGATGCTGGCATTAGCTCACAGCCAGGATTTAGCGAGACTGATGGGACAGAGCATCTGCTGGCTCTGCTCACAGCTCTCTCTCTCTCGACTAGGAGCATCCAGGAAGCACCTGCACTGCTGCACAGCATGTGGAAAGAAACAAGAACAAAGACTTACTTTCATCATCACTGTCTGGCGAGTCCTGGAAAGAAAAGGAACAAACATTAACTGGAGCAGACTGTGCTTGAAAACACTTTTCCCTCTACCACCACAACACAGCGAGCTGCTGTTCCCAAAGCCCAGCAGCATGCCTGCTCTTCATCAGAGCGCATTCCCAGAACCCCAGGTTCCACAGGACACGCTTGGTTTGGCCTCGCTGACCAGGGCCTACAGACACATGATACCAGCAGTCACTGTGGAGGCAGACACTGACACCACCACCTGCAGCTGGAGGGGAGGAAGGTGACGTTTGCCAGATGACATCATTTGTCCAGACCAGGTCTGGGGCAGTTTCATCCCTCAGCAGTGCTGAAGAGGGAGAGCAAGTCCGGCTTCCAGCAGCAGTGAATCTGCAAAGTGCTGCCCCAGCCCTGCATGTATTTACTGCAAGCAAAGGACTTACATCATCTGCCCCATCTACTTCTGGCAAGTCTACGTCGTCATCTCCACCCATGTTGTTCATCATCTGTTCCAGAGAGATAATAGCCACGTTACAGGGCAAAGCCAACCACACTCCCTACCTGAACTAGGGGAGCATGGCAAAAACCTAAAAATAGCTTAGAACTGTTAGAACCAACAGCCACAGTTGTTTTGACAAAGCAGCTGCACCTACGCAGAAATTACAAGGCGAGCATGCAAAAAAAAGTAAAACTAATTGCCTTGCAAACCAACCAGTGCCCCGAGTTAGTGCCAGCACCTGCAGAGGGACGTATCTTCATTCCGTATCTGAAGCAAACATGTCCTGGTCACCTCTGGCCGTGCCGTCAGCCCATGGCACAATTACAGCTGGCACCGGCTGCGCCTCAGCAAACCGGCACAGCCTGCACTGAGACCGGCGGCCAGAAAAGCACTGGGAGGAGGAGCGCGAGGAAGATTCCTCTTCCTGCAGCTCTGGGTCCCTGCCTGCCTACACAGCCCAGAAGGAAACCCCAACCTCCAGGTTCTCCTCTTCCTGTACCTCAGAGAAGCGATCAAAATTAGACATGTCTTCATCTGAATCATCTTCCCAGTCTTTCCAGTTGTTGAAGTCCACACTGAGCCAGTTGAGCTGCAGAGAACACACGACATTATTTAAGGACAAGCAAATACCACACTGTTTCTGTTCAGAAAAGGAAGGTTAATAAAGAACTGCCAATCTGATCCCAAGCTCAGTGACCCATAACTGCTACATAATTTAAACATGACCCAAACCTTACAAAAAATTACAAACCAGGGGAGGTGACAGGCGCTGCTGCCCTGGGAGCCCAAACCCACCTTCGCTCTCTCTTTTGTTAACCTTGGCCATGCCTGACCAGACTCTCCTTTTCGTAAACAACACAAGATAGATCTGTCTGTTCTTTTATGCTTCGATTCCTGAAAAAGAAAAGAGCAAATACCTGTTAGCATGATCATCAAGAACTTCACCAGGAACTGCTTCTATTACTCATTTGTCTTAAGCTATCAACGTATTCTGTGCTGAAAAAACACCATCCAGAGGCACTCCCGCAGATGGGAGTTTCAGCACGGTCTAAGGAACAACTTGCCCACAATACTGGGAGCAGGATGGTGCTTTCCAGAATAGAACACTAAGAACACAGTGAGAGGAGACCTGAGAGGATACTTACATTGGGATCAATATTATTAAAAAGGTCAATTTCATTTAGATGTTTAAAGTTATCACTTCCTCCAAGACAACTGTTGAAGAGAAAAAAAAAAAAAAGACTGTGTTTAGCAGGAAACATGCAGGACATGAACATAAAGACTTCGAAGAGAAATGTCACTGAATCGGTATCAGCACAGCCCTTAGGTACCCCCCCGCCCAGCCTCCCAAGGGCCCGAGGAACTCACCTGAATGTAAGTTTGGATTTTTCAAAATTTACATTAACATCTTTACTGTCTTCAACGCAAAACTCAATAAAGACGTAGTCCCTCCGGTCGTACCACTTCGCAGAAGCAGGCTGCCTGTCAACGGACCGCGCAAGACAAGTTTAAAATCAAGTTTTGCATCCTTCATCAACATTAAAATAAGTTTCAAGCTCACCTTTCTGTGCTGCCAGTAAACTTAACACAGCTTTCCTTACGCTTCTCCTGACACGCAACTGATTGAGCTGCAATTTAGAGCTGTTCAACTAAGAGACTTCTTCCTGTTCCTGAAAGCTGCATTACCAGCATTATTAACCACCGATAAAAGGTGCTTAAGGCTGGAAAACGATGTGAAGAATAAGGAGATACAATGCCTCTGGTGCGTAACGCCCCCTAAAAGCTGGTGCTGACGTTCCTTGAAGGAGCCATCAGAAACTGAGACTGAAATAAATGCTACAGCAAATCCAAATTATGACAAAAACTGTTCAAGATGAGTTACTACAGGTGACAACAGCAAAATTTCAGTCCCCTCTAACTGCTACAGAGGCACCTTGTTATACTTTGTCACTTAAGAGTTAAAACCCCAAAGCACTGAACCCCCACTTTTTTGGACATTGATACTATTAAAAAATGGACCTTTTAACAATTTTGCTATGAGTAAGACCCAGCTGAAGCCAGCACAGGTACAAGAGCCGAAGAATCACTGCTCTGACTTCTCTGCATTTGCAGTTGCTCATTGAGAGCTCACCTGCAGCGCTCGACCATGGCCAGTCAGTGGGCTGGTGGCAGCGACCCGAACTCCGCAGGCTGTGGCCGCGGGCTCCCCACTGCTCTGTTATTCTCCTGGCAACTCTGGCCAAGCCCACAGCCGTGTGTCTGCATTCCAGGAGAAAGCAAACAGCCACCCAGCGACGTTGCTAAGGCACAGGAGAGCATGGTGCTTCTCACGCCTTGGCTGCCATCCAGAGGTGCAGGACCAGAGCTGGGATTTGGCCGCTAACGCCCCTGCAGAGACGCCTCACAGACCTACCTGTGAGTTGGGCTGAATGCTCGAGCTGGACAGTCACTTACCAGGGTATTTATTGTAACTACACTGACTACAGCAAGGTAAAGCACAGGACAAAGGAAGCCAGCGTCCCTTTTATAGGTGACAAGAGTGGCTCCGCTTCACACACGGAGAAGTGGAGGTCTGGCCTCTGCACTGCACTCTGAGCATTACAGCACAATAACCTGACAAAGGAGTAATTAACTTCTCAGAGCATCCATTAAGGGGACCATTGCTACACTGCCAGAACAGATTCTGACTCACCTGATCATCAACAGGTTCAACTCTTGGTATGGAACTGAGCTCCCTCACCTCACGGTTGTTCCCGTCCTGCCCCCCAGCCATGTACCCACAGGGTGAACCGGGACCCAGCCCCAGCCTTGAGCTCCAGCACTGCTATGCACACCCTGTAACCTGGCCATGCAAACACTGGTGCCAGCTGAAGGAGAGGCCAGCACAGCAGCAGAGGCAGCCACCACTGTCCCTTCCAGCACGGCCACCCATTGTAAGGGCAGAAAACGGCTGATCAGGGCCAGTAACAAGCATTTAACCTCTGAGAGTGTAAAAAAAGAAAAGTGGTTTCTGAGTGCCACCTCTAGTGTCAAGCCAAGACGATGTCCCACTGGGTGAAAACCCAATGCCTTCCCCTTTAGCAGCGTTTTTAGGAACTGCTGAGGCATCTACTCAGGTAAAGGACGACAGCAGAGCAGCGATTTTCCTGCTACAGTATTTTCATCCCTTATTGGACACAAGTTTCCACTTCTAAGAGGGAATGAAAGACCCCAGAGGGAAGAGGACAAGGAGGGACCCGCCGTTCCCTCTGCACAGCAGCCATTTCCCACGCCGCTGGACGACAAAACCCCACTGCGTGGAGCTGGGTTCATCCCTCGAATGCAGCGCTACCAGAACAGAAACCCCAGTGTCCCCGCTCACAACGGTGCCGCGGCTCCCACTGCATGGCATTAACTCTTCGCCAACACTTCCAATGTCAACGGCGACATCTCCGGCCGGCGCGGGGAGCCGCACGCATCCCTCGCCTTGTCGCTTCGCTCTGGCCGTGACATCGGTATCTCTGCCAAGATCAGTGGTTTGAGGCACCAGTGGCCCTGCTCAAGTGCTTCCAAAAGCCTTCCAAAGCCGTCCCAAGCTGACGGAAACTCCCACGCATCCGAGCTAGAGAGGAATGGAGGAGACTGAAGAAAATTTCTGAGCACGTAATCCACATTTCTAACACTGAACGTACACTGCTCCCCAGATACTTCGTACTTACCACTGTCACTGAAGCTGGAGTTGCCTCTCATCCTTTTTATATGTTTTTCCAATCTTTCCTCCTGCCAAAGGGAGGAGGGAAACCTCCTTTGGCCACCCGTGAAGTGCTCATCAGGACTTACCATTCAAACCAGTAATGCAGGACATGCTGGAGCTGCTAACTGAAGCAGAGGAGGAGACAGAAGTCGCAGCCGATGCGTGCTGCCGGCCAACACGGAGATTCCTCAGAGCCAACGTCGAAGCGTATGCATGCTCCGAGCACTTCAGAGAGACGGTTCCCCTCCACCCACAACGAATTCCCTGTTTTCTTACAGGCACTGAGGAACACTGCCGGGACTCTGCAGCGCCGTCGCTCGTCATACACAGAGCCCAACGGTTCCTCCTCCTTGCTCCACCAAAGGAATCCCAGGGGACCTCAGCCTTCGCCAACGGTGTCAACGTGAGTGTGTGCTTGGGTTACGGATCATCCCCGAATCCTAAGGGGATTTCATTTCTTCAAAACGGAGAAGTTACACAGGCTGTATCCTGTGTAGCAATCTAAGGCAATGGACTGGGAGCAGCACACAGCCCAGGGAATGTCACCCGCATTCCACGTCCAGCAAGGATTTCTTCTGTTGAATCCACGCTTGCTGCCACCCACACGTTCTGGTGTCTTCGTAAGCAGACACGGCCACCACACATCTGCGTCTGACCGTCTCCTCCCGTCATCACATTCAGAAGACAACCATGACAATAGTACTGTACAAGAGGTTCTAGAATCTTCACAGCAGCAGTTTCCCACTGCCGGGCGATGCGCAGGCTCAGCTTCACTTGACAGCCCTCACTGCCCACAGCGCCGGGAGCCACAGTCCTGGTGCGGGTGCCTCAGCCCCCAGCGCAACCACAGGCGCAGCAGCAGCTTCCCACACACCGTGTGCATGAGCTGAACTTTACTGCTCACTGGTGGGGGCTCAGTGCAATCCAAGAAGGTTCCAGACCTGTCCTTGTGCTTCCTCATCACTCCGTAGACTGCGCCTGTTGGGAACCCAGCTTCTTTCCTCGAAAGCATCCTGACAATTCCTACCATTTGAGGACACCGCAAGAGCCTCCACTGAATGAGATTCTTCATCCCCAGAGAGCTGTGAAAATCTGTTTTACATAATGAGTTTTGCTTTCATTTATATGCCCCGGAAAGGCTTTTTTTTAGTTTAAGAAAACTAGTTTCAGACTAGAGGCAACGGTGAGCAGGATGCAGCAGCGCTGCTGTTTCAGGACGACATATTCTACTGACATTTAATGGAAAACTCCAACTTTATGACATCCTTCTCGATTTCAGCCATGTTACGCTAAAGCAGCCCCACTGTTCAGTTGCTGAAGCAACTGCCTGAGGGGGGGACACGGGGGCAAAAAGCCCCTGGTCACATTGCTGGGCACTGCTGCACCTTCCCTCAGCAGCCAGATTCCTTCTTGAAAGCCCCACGCTGGGAATTCTGGCTCCTCTCTCGCCGCCACCGCGGAACGCTGGCGTCGCCCGGAGCTCGGCGCAGCGCAGGCCAGTTTTGGGTCACCGAAGCAGCCTCAATACAATTACCCCGCAGCTAATTAGGCCTCCCCAGCACGGGGGGAGCGCTCCCACAGCCAGGGCACAGATCCCACTCAGGGTGTGCAGGAATCACCCCACACTCGGGGGAGTGGCCCCGGGGCTCAGTCCCCCTCCTGCTCCCCTCGGTGGCAGCGGGACCCGCGGGGGCTCCCGCACACACTCCACAGAGGCGCCTTTCCGCTGTTACTCATTTTGCAGGCGAAGTGAAAGCTCGTAAACAGATTAATCCATCACCAGCACGTCTGCCGTCACGGGCGGTGGGATGTGCGACTTACCAGGAATCTCCTGCCGTTCGGTGGCCGTTCAAACCCCCCAACAACACTCAACACCCCCAGCTCCGGGCATCCCCGACACCGGCGGCGAGCTCGGCGCGATCCGCCCCGGGCAGTGCCCCCAGCCGGGCCGCTCCGCCGCGGCCCCATTCATTCCGCACACGCGGGACCCGCAGCGGGAGCGCGGCGGGAGACAAGCGCACCGCTCGCTTTACACCGCGACTGAAACGGGCAGACCCGGCGCGGCGACAACCGAGCTGGGCGCTTCCCCACCCCAACCACCGGGGCGGGCGGCAGGACCCCGGGGGCGCGGGGCCGGCCAAGGTCACCACGCGGGCCGGGCCGGCGGGAGCCCGCGTCCCGCCTCGCGCTCCCTCGGCCCGCCTCCCGCCGCCGAACGCGAACTCCCGGCGGGACCGCGGCACAGCGTCCTCCGGCGGCCACAGCCCGGCGGGACTGGGCCGCGCCGCGCGCCCCCGCCGCTCCCATCCCCGGGCCTCACATGGCGAACGGCGGCGGCTCCGGCTGGCACTCCGAGGGGGGCCCGGCTCCGGGTCCGGCTCTGGGCGGCGGCGCGGGCGGGCGGCGGCGCAGGCGCGGGCAGGCAGGGCCGTTGCTCCGACGGCGGCGGGCTGAGGGCTCGGGGCTCGGCACGGCCTCGCTCCCACAATGCCCCGCGCGCAGCAGCGGCGGCGGCGCCCAGCGCTGGTGACGCAGCAAAATACCCGCCGCGCGCCGCCACCGCTGCGCATGCGCGGCCACCGCGCGCGGCCCCTGGCGCGGGGTCCCGCCCCCCGTTCGCGCAGGCCCCGCCCCCCCTCTCGCGCGCCCGCTCCCTCCTCCCTTCTAGCAGCTTCTCGCCGCGCAGGCGCGTTGCGACCGCCCGCCCCGGGGCGGGGCCCGAGGTTGCCGTGGTAACGAGGCCGTCCAGCGCCGGCGGGGCGGGTGCGGGCCTTGAACAGGCGCGTCCGGGCCTTGTCCTCGCACGGGCCACGGCCCCGGGCCTGCTCCCGGCTGTGCCCCGGCAGAACCCACCTCCAGCCCGCCCGGATCGTACCTGTCCTCTCGGGCCGGCACCTGCGGGTTTGGGGCCCGCGCCCCAGTGTGGGGAGCACGTGCTGCCCGGCGGGCAGAGCTCGGCCTGAACTGGGGCGGTCTGCGTCTAGCACCTGCTGCAGAGCCCACACCGTGCTGCCACACCGGCCCCGAGCCCTCGGCACCACTGCAGGGAGGGACATGGTGCAGGGCCTTCACATCTCACCACAAACGAGGCGTCTTCGCCTGGGAGACGCGGTGACTCACGCCAAAGGCAGCTCCGCTCATCACAGGGTGAAGGCACGTGGCTCCGAGCGAGCAGGATCCAGGAACATGAAGTGCCCACGCAACCCCTGAGCAATGGGATCGTGAAAGCCCGGCCCCAACAGGAGATTATGTCCTGCGCACGCTGGCGGTCAGGAAACGGCACCAACGGCACTGATGACAACTCTGCACTGAGCAGATGGGGCCTTCCCCAGCCCCACTCCCACCTGCAGCCTCTGGATTTGACCTCTGGGAGCCGGAAGCTGCTCTGAAATCCCATCACTGCTCCCTGTGCCAGCAGCGCTCTGGTTTCTCAATTGAAACTGTCCAACAGCACTGCAAAGCCTCCGGCTCAATCCCCCCGACTTGGGCTTGGCCGTGGCCGCTCCCTCCCCAGCCCCCTGCGCTGGCACAGGCAGGGTAACACAGAGCTCCCAGCTGCCATCGCCTGTGCCACTATGTCGCTTATCAGCTGTAATGAGCTGTTCCAGGGCCCAGTTTTGACAGTAGAGGGGAGAAAAAACACTGCTTGATGGCAACGAGGTTCCCACCGTCACAGCTCTGGCCTCTGCACTTCATGCACCTCAGGGCTGCAGGTGGGCAGAGGTCAACTCCCCCCGCCTGCAATCAGCAGCTTTCTGGGTCAGTGCAGCCCCTTCCACCGCGATCAGGGGAGGGAACCCCCAGAGGTGACGGAGGTGACACCCCACAGCAGATCCCTTGCCTCCCACCCAGGACCTCCAGCGGAGGGAGACAGCCTGGGCCTGGCCCAGTGTCCCAGGCACGGTGCTGACGCTGGGGCTCGCAGCCAGCTGACCTTGGGGACAGGAAGGAAACGAGGGGACGGGCAGGTGCTGTTCCGCTGCGGCGAGATGGGACAGGGTATCGGGACTGAGATCTTCCCGGGAGGAAGGCTCCACCCTGGGGCCTCAGCTACCGGGGAGGGGAGGGCAACAATGCCAACATGGAGCACAGAGTGTTTCACCAACAATAAGCCACAACTTTTATTAATTGATAGAAATAGTACAAATTTTAAATTTAGTTGCATTTTAACTCTTCTCTGGAACACCAAAAAAGGCTCCTCCCTCTGGCAGCTACATCGTCAACTCCTGTGGAGAGCAGAAAGGTGCCTCAGGAGCCAGCCCTGTGGAGGAGCCAGCCCTGCCGGCTGCATGGAGCCATGCAGCCCCACTCCCACACACAGAGGGATCTGTGGCACCCCCACTGCAAACTGCTCCCCCCTCCCCGCACGCAGCCCCCTGGCCGCGCAGACACTCACCATTATAGCATTTACAATGTCGTTACTGTTGTTCTTCAGGGCACGGACTGCCTTCGCTCGGGACACGTTCGCCTGGGACATCACCAGCTCGATGTCCTTCACCTCAACGCCAGTTTCGTCAACCTAAAGGGGACAGAGCCCGTGTTGGTGCCAGCCCGACGCACAGTCTGCTCCGTGCCTGGCAGAGGAAAATGGGGCTGTCTGGACTGGGGGAGCTCCCACTTGGCCACACAGGCAGAAGCGGGGTGGCAAGAGCGGGCATTGCCCAGGGAAGGACCCTGCACTCTCCCTTTGCCATCGTGACGAAGATGTGGATGAAGGAAAGAAAACCCCAGGTCTCCAGGCGCTGCATGGGATGTGCGTCATCGCACCGGGCCTGCAGCCTGGCAGCTGGGGAGGCCGTACCTCTTCTTCCTCGCTCTCCTCCTGTACGGTGGGGGTCTGTGTGTTCTCCTGGATGTTGGAAACAGCCTCTCCTTGCACTTTGAACTTTTCAGCAGCTGCCAGCTGGGCCTGCTGGGACAGGTCTTCGATCTGGAGGAGGGAAGGAGCGTGGGTAAGGGCAGAGCTGCGCAGAGCGGGATGTCGGCACAGGCCCTGAGCCGCAACTGCACTCCCCACGCTGCAGCAGTGCCAGCACATCAACGGCTCTGCTGCACAACCCAGCCGGGAACCCGGCCCTCGGCACGGACCCCGGGCCTGCCCACACCCCTGGGGGGCACAGAGCAGCTGGGACCCGCTGGCAGCAACCATGGGGCACAGGTGGCAAGGAGGAACCCAGGATAAGTGGCCCATTGCTCCGCTGCTGTAAGCACAGATCAACACAGCTGCCAGCCACTGCAGCCACCTCACCTTGGCTTCGCCGAAGACGATGTAGGTGTCTGAGGCTGGGCTCTTGTACACATCTGGCTTTGTGATAACAAAGAGGATGTTCTTGGATTTCCGGATGGTGACCCTGGTTACTCCTGTCACCTGGCGAAGGCCCAGTTTGGACATTGCCTGAAAAACACAAGGGAAAGGTGAGCAAGGGAAGGAAGAGCCACTGAGCCCAGTCTGGGAAAAGCTGCTCTCTGGAGAGCCGGGCACAACACAAACAGAAACGTGCATTTCACTGCTGCAGCGAAGCATCCCGGGCTTTCAGCCTGACTGCGCTGTGAGGGAACTCTACACCCAGGGCTGGCAAGACCCAGAGCACAACCTCGAGCCCCCTCCAGGCAAGGATTTTGCCCGTGAAGGAGCAGAAAGCCGCAGAAACCATTCAGCTCCCGAATGCCTGGCTGCTTCCCTACCAAGGTGAGGAGCTATAGCCCTGAGCGAAGACCCCAGCACTCAGGGACACCCTGCCAGACCCCGCGGCCCTTCGCTGCACACAGCTCTGGTCCATCCCACCTCACCTTCCGCGCTTTCTTTTCGCTCCGGCTCTGTTTTGCTTTGCTAACGGGTTCTTCATCTATTTCAGCTGCTGCTGCAAGCTGCAAGGAGAGAAAAGGAGAGGGAGCCATGAGAAGGCTGTGGTGGCAGTGGACAGCACTGGCAGGGACCCTGCTGCAGTGCCGCTGGACACGGGGACGTGCTGGCATGTGCCGCCTGCCCTACCTGTGCCTGCTGTGTGGTGGCCTGTGTGGAGTCCTGCTCTTCAAGCTCTGGTACGGATTCATCGCTGTCAGACTCTGTTCCGGACCCTGCAGAACAAAAACACATCACCCTCCAGCTCGGGCGGGCCCAGGGGACACAGCGAGCCCCACGAACCACACTGCTCTGGTGCAGCCTTCGCTGCCAGGGGCTCCGAGTGCTGCTGCAGTTTCCATGGTTCAGCAGGATCTGGGGGAGGGAGCTCTCTCTGCAAACCCAGACGCCATCAGCACAAGAGCATCACCTCTCCCGTGCGCTCTCACCGCGCTGGACACAGGGTGCCACCACAGGTGCCCAGAGGTTTGCTCCAGAACTCCTCAGGAGCTCAGACATGCTGGCATGGAGACAGGACCCAGCTCACCGAGTCCTGGGGGCTGCTGCGTCTTTCTGGGACTCCCCTACGGGGGACAATTGGCGATGATTGGGAAAACCCTGTCAGGGAAGGGCAGCTCTGGGCACACGGGGCAGCCTCTGCTGGGTCCTGATGCTGCAGGAGCCGGGGAGGCTCAGAGCACTGCCAGCTCCTGCACCACAGCGCGGCCATGTCTGACCATGCGGGAGGGAACGAAGCACAGCCAGGTGTCTCCAGCCACGGAGGAGGCCAGAGGGTGACCATGATGCCCTCTCATGCAGCCGTTACCTGAATCCAGTCCTGTTTCGGTCCCTGGGAAGGGCCTCTTGCCCACGGCCATGCAGGAGCCCTTGGCACAGCTCCCCGCAGGCTGTCGGTGTGCCCAGGGCAGACAAAGGAGTCTCCCCGGAGCGCAGGGACGGGCCCATTTTGGCACCGGCACTACCCGCAGCTCCCTTCCGCTGCCAGACAGACACGGGGAAAACGACAGCGGACACCAGACACATACCAGGGCACAAAACAGCTCCTCCTGGAGCCTCAGCGCCATTCCAGCTCAGGCAGCTGCTGCAATGCCCACGCCACACCGTGCTCCGTGCCCGAGGACACATGTTAGTGACACCAACCCACTGGTGCTGGGCCATGCCGAGCCCCATCCTGCCCAATCCTGTGGCCACGGGGCGTCTGCCCTCCCTGTTCCCTGGCTCACGGCTGCTCGGGCAGGATCAGTGTGGGCTGGCATGGCTCTGCCCACCTCCGTCACACACCAAGCGACTCCGGGGCACGTGGGGTCCCCTGCGGGTTAGTATCCAGTGGGCAGCCAGTGACACTCCATGCACACGGCAAACCACGGCGGGAAATACCCTTGTCATTCCTCAGGACAGGCTGCTTGACCGGAGCAGGGGCCTCCGTGGGGGCCGTGGCCACTCGGGGAGAGAGATCCACCAGGATGGGCTGCACCAGCGGCTCGGCAGTGGGCAGCTCGGGGGGTATCAGAGGTGGCAGGTCGTCATCCTCAGTGCTGACAGGGGCTGGGGCCTTTGAGGGGGGTTTGGATGGGGGCGCACGGGGGGCCAGCTTGGTGACCTTACTGGGAGGGGTCTGCTTCTTTGTGGGGGGAGCGCTTGGAGCAGAGGGGAGGTCACTCACCAGGGCAGAGCCAGGAAGGCTTGGGGAAGCCCCGGGCTTCTGGGGAGCAGGGGCAGCATTATCAGCCAGCAGCTTTGGGGGGGCACCAGGAATCCCTGTGGCTAGAGCCGGGGCTGCCAGGCTCTCAGGAGCTGCTTTGGCTGTCCCTGGCAGAGCTGCAGGAGCTGATGGGGCTGCAGGGCTCTTGGGAGGTGCCTTGGCCACAGCAGGGGCTGCTGGAGCTGGTGCCACTGGGGTGGCAGAGGCAGAAGGAGTGGACGGGGCAGTGACCAGGCTGCTCTTCACTGGCTTTTTGGCTGCAGGGGTGGTGGCTGGAGGTGGTGGAGCTGCAGGAGCTGGCGTGGCAGGGGCCGGCATGGCAGAGGCTGATGGAGCAGCCACGGGGCTCTTGGGAGCCGCTTTGGCTGTGGGAGGGGCAGAGGGAGAAGTCGGGGCAGTGACCGGGCTCACAGGAGCCATTTTGGCTACAGGAGGGGTGGCTGGAGCTGCCACCGCCGGTGTGACAGGCGGGGAGCTGGTGGGGACAGAGCTGGGGCTCACAGGAGGCAATTTGGCTGTGGGAGGCCCAGCTGGAGCTGGTGGAGGTGCCGGAGCTGTTGCAGCAGGGGCAGAGGGAGCAGCTGGGGCAGTGACTGGGCTCACAGGTGACACTGGAGCCGCCACCGCCAGTGTGACAGGCGGGGAGCTGGTGGGGACAGAGCTGGGGCTCACAGGAGGCGATTTGGCTGTGGGAGGCCCAGCCGGAGCTGGTGGAGGTGCCGGAGCTGTTGCAGCAGGGGCAGAGGGAGCAGCTGGGGCAGTGACTGCGCTCACAGGTGACACTGGAGCCACCACCGCCAGTGTGACAGGCGGGGAGCTGGTGGGGACAGAGCTGGGGCTCACAGGAGGCGATTTGGCTGTGGGAGGCCCAGCCGGAGCTGGTGGAGGTGCCGGAGCTGTTGCAGCAGGGGCAGAGGGAGCAGCTGGGGCAGTGACTGGGCTCACAGGTGACACTGGAGCCACCACCGCCGGTGTGACAGGCGGGGAGCTGGTGGGGACAGAGCTGGGGCTCACAGGAGGTGATTTGGCTGTGGGAGGCCCAGCCGGAGCTGGTGGAGGTGCCGGAGCTGTTGCAGCAGGGGCAGAGGGAGCAGCTGGGGCAGTGACTGGGCTCACAGGTGACACTGGAGCCACCACCGCCGGTGTGACAGGCGGGGAGCTGGTGGGGACAGAGCTGGGGCTCACAGGAGGTGATTTGGCTGTGGGAGGCCCAGCCGGAGCTGGTGGAGGTGCCGGAGCTGTTGCAGCAGGGGCAGAGGGAGCAGCTGGGGCAGTGACCGGGCTCACAGGTGACACTGGAGTCGCCACCGCCAGTGTGACAGGCGGGGAGCTGGCAGGGGCCAAGGGGGCAGCAGGCACAGGAGCTGGTGGGGAGATGGGGCTTGCTGGAGCTGCCTTGGCCAACCCAGCACTGGACGCTGCTGATGTCGGTGGCCCTGGGGGAGATGGGGCAGCTCCTGGAGAGCGTTTAGACAGGGCAGGAGCGATGGGAACTGCTGCAGCAGCAGGCACTACCTGAGGGTCTGGACTCCCGGGAGGGGTCCTGGCCACAGAGGGAGGGACTGGGTCTCCCACAGCTGGGGCCACCAGGTCAGGGCCCATCGGACAGGTCTTGGCAACAGGAGCAACTGGAACCAGTGGAGAGACTGGAGCACCAGGGGCTGGAGCCTGGGGTGGGGCCGCAGGACTCCCAGGTGACATCCCAGCTGGCACCAGAGGGGCAGGGGGTGACAATGGGGCCAGGGCCACGGGGGCAGCCAGGAAGACAGGTGGAGAGATGGCACTGGGCAGGGCCAGGCATTGGGGAGGAGCCAGGGGGGGCAGGGGAGAGGCTGGAACAGCCCCCAGAGGGGTAAAGGCCAGGCTGCCACAGGACATTGGCATTGCTGGGGTGGCCGGTGCTCCAGAGGGGCAGAGAGGGGCGGCCATGGAAAGACGGGGAGAGCCCGGGCTCTGAGGACAAGCTGCGGCCTCGGGAGGGGCAGCGGGAGCCAGCAGGAGACTCGGGGCTGCCGCTGGGGGAGATGCTGCAAGGGGAAGGGAAGGGGGCGGCAGGAGAGGAGCCGGGGGCGTCCCGGGGCTCCAGGAAGGAGCAGGGGCTGCTGGGGGTGCAGGGAGTGGGGCCTGGGGCACAGCTCCGGCGGGGATCAGAGGGGGGGCAGCTTTCACGGGAGAGGCAAGAGCTGTGGGGGGAGAACCGGGGACCACAGGGGGGGCAAGGGGGGCCACCGCCACTGCAGCGGGAGCAGCAGCCACTGGGGCTGGGGGGCCAGGAGACACTGGGCTCACTGGGACTGGCCCTGGAGATCCTGGGGCTGCAAATCCTGCCAGGGGCTGTGGAGCTGGAGGGGGAACAGTGGCAATGGGGACCTGCAGAGCCGCAGCAGGGAGCTGGGGGGGGACAGAGAACACCGGGATTGCCGTAGCTGGGACCACAGCGGGGGAAACGGGGGCCAGAGGGGCGGCAGGGGCTGGCAGAGCCCCGGCAGGGCTGGGGGGCTCCTCTGGGAAAGACGGAGCCAGAGGTGGGGAGGATGCAGCAGGAGGAGCTGAAGGAGAGAAACAGAGTGAAGCGGTGAGGGGGGCGGCCATCCCGGCCCCATCCCAGCTGGGCATCTGCCTGAGCGCCAGCAGGCAGACTGGGACCTTCATCCCGAGAGTGAGCTGATGGGCACCAGTGACAGCAGACAAACCCACTGCCAGGACAACAGTGCCACCCTGAACTTCCCCAGCTATGACCAAAACCCCGGACGCGCCACCTGGAATGCCGGGAAGCCGCAGTGGGCTGGGCACAGACCCCGGCTTCACTGCCACTCGGCTCTTCCCTACCACAGGGCTTGTCACAAACTTTGTGGAGCCCCAAAGGCCTGGCCAGACCCCAGTGCAGCTCCCAAGCCTGGGAATTCACATCCTGGGCTGGTGGGAGCAGGGGCGTGACAAGGACCCACCCAAGAATAGGAAGGAAAAGTCAAATTTAACCCATCGGCATGCGTGAGTGTTCCAGGAGCACCTGGCAGAGGGCGGCTCCCTCCCTCCGGGCCCGGTGTGACACAGGCGGGTGCCCTGCAGGGACGAGGACACCACGGCACAGGGGGTGGCGAGGGGATGGGACCCTGAGTCCTGGCTCCTGCAGTGCCCTGCGCTGCCCTGTGCGAGCTGTTAGGGTTAATGGAACCGCAACCATCCAGAATGGCAAACTGGTTAATGTGGCACACGAGGGGTTACCGAGGAGAGTCCGGAGTACCTGGGACAGGAGCAGAGCTGGGGGCTGCGGGAGGAAGGGCAGCAGGAGCTGAGCGGGGAGAACAACAGTTTATTAACACCATTCCCATGAAGTGAGAGTGCTCACCACCTGGCTCCACCGTGCACGCCTGCGCCAGCTGAGAGCCCGCAGAGAGCCCAGCCATTCCCAATGCCATTTCCAAGCCATTCCCACCTCAGTGATCACAGGGACGCACTCAGGGAAGAGCCAAGGAGGGCAGCACTGGTACCACCAGCATAACCGGCCCTGCTGCCCTCGGGAGGGCAGAACCAGCCCGGCCACACCACAAACTGTGTCAGCCCCACACCCAGAGCTGGCACGTCCCGGCACGTCTGCTGAAGGGAGAGTGAGGAGAAACCACCAGCACTGCAGTTCACACAGACCCTGTCACGTCAAGGGAGCCACAGCTCTGCTCCCTGCCCAGAGCCCTGTGCTGACAGCAGCCTGATCCCAGCCAGCTCCCGCTGCTCCATCTTCACCAACCCCTCACCAGCCCCCTCGGAGGTTCCCGTGATAAGCACAACACTCACAACCCCCACTTCCCGTGGGCTGCCCCACCGCTGCCCACGATGGCCAGACGCAGACTCCCAGAGCTGGGGTCACTGCTAAGGGACGTGTGAACCAGCTGGGCCACAGAGCTGCCCGCTGCAGCCTGACCTGCCAGCTCCCGCCAGCCCCCACTGCTGCCCGCATCACTCTCCCGGAGCCCCCCAGGGCGACCTGGGTGCGCCCCGTGAAGTTGTTAGAGACTCCAGAGCAGCACAGCTTTGGGAGGAGAAGTGTGAGTTGTCACCCGAGACCGAGAGAGAAGCCGTCCTGGGAAGAGGTGGGGGATACTGGGAAGTGACCCTGCCACAGAAATCCCAGCTATGCCTGGAGAGAGAGCAGGAGCCATCAGCCCAGCTGTCACCTGACAGCCGCTGCTCAGCCCCACAACACGGGGGGCCCCAGCTCCCCAGGGAACCTGTGCTGGCACACCCCGGCTGTCGGGAAGCTCCAGCTTCCCTCGTGGTCCCCACATTCACCATCACGTACCGTGTGGCTCCCCTGGGCTGGGTGACAATGCCTGGTCACCTACTCCTGCAGTGTTCCTGCGCCTGGAGGGGGACGCGCGGCACACCCGGGCAGAGCATTCACCGGGGGGACCGCAGCACCCGGGGCACCTGCCAGGGAGTGGGGGGAGCAGGGGGCAGTGCGGGCTGAGACTGGCCCCCACCCCACGGGACCCCATGCCCCCACTGTCTCCTTTGGATGGCGTGAGCTGTTCCGCAGCCCCGCCGGGACTTTCCAACATGGAGACACACATCACCTTCCCAAACCCAACGGTTCCGGAGCAGAGGGACGATTGATTAACGTCTGCACGCGTCCCCAGCTGTCCCCGTCACCACACAGCCTGGGTACAGCCACCTTCCCCTCCCACCGCTCAAATCCCTAACGGGGAAGCACGAAGGAGGGACGGAGTGGGCTGGCACGACGCTGTCCCCGGTGGTCCGGGACACGAGGGGCCACAACCCGCGGGACCACTCACAAAACAAACCCACGCGGGTTTGGGTGGGAAGCTCCAGAACCGGCACGGATTTGTTGGGCGTAGCACGGCAAGGCCGGGAAGGGACCGAGGCAGCCCCGAGCAGCCCGGGGCCAAGCGGGTGAGCCCCGGCTGCTGTCACCCAGCACCCGCCGCCACCAGACCCTCGCCTCCCGAGGCACCCCCGCTGCGCACCGGAGCCCCGCGGGACGGCCGCGCTCCCCTCTCCCACTCCCGTTCACCCCCGAACCCGCCGGGCAGTGACACCCGGTGATCGCCGACGTCCGGCCCCGACCGCCCCCCCCGCCTCACCTGTCTCAGCCTGCGGCTGCGGCAGCTCCTGCTCCGTGGCCGGGACGGTTTCTGTCGCTTCGCCGGGCATTTCTGGGGAGAGGGAGAACCGACAGGCCCGGGATCGCCGGGGTCCGCCCGGACCGACGGCGGCCGCCGCGCCGGGAATTCGCCCTTCCGCGAGTCCGCTGCCCAGACACCGAACGCCCCCGGTACCCGCCGCTCTGTACCGGACACCCCGGGCCCAGCCGGTCCCGGTCCCGGCCGGGGCTGCGGAGCTGGCCCCCCGCGACGGTCCGGGTTCTCGGCCGCCTCTCCCCCCGCACCGGGAAGCCCCTTCCCGGCGTTCGGGGCCGTCCCCACCGGGCTCCCCGGCCCTGCCCGGCGCAACCACGGCCTCAGCGGGGCCCCCGCGGCCCTCCCGCCCTCCCTCCCGGCCCGGCCGCAGCCCGCGAGCGGCGGGCAGCCCCCGTAGCGGCGCCGGGGCGGCGGATGGCGGCGGATGGCGGCGGCGAGACTCACTGTGCGGGGAGCAGGGCCCAAGATGGCGGCGGAAAGAGAGCGAGCAGCTGGCGGCAACTTCCGGCAGGGCGAGCGCTTCCGGGGCAGGGGCCGCGCTCCGCCGCGCCGGGGCTCCCGCGCTCCCAGGCCTGGGGCAGGGGCGGAAGCGCCGTGATCGCGGGGCGGGCCCTGCGGTGGGGCCCGGAGCCCCTCGGTGCCGCAGGGACCCCCGGTCAGGGGTTGGGGTCCGGGGGGCAGCGACCCCACAGCGGCGGGGCGGGGGCAGGGACCCCGGCTCCTCCCCGCGGGATAAGGCACAGACACGGCCCCGGGCCGTCTCCCTCCCGCCTCGGCGCGACCGGGGGCGCAGGCACGGGGATGGCGGAGACATTTAATGGTCTTTGTGTAGAAAAAGTACAAAATGTGCGAGGGGCCCACGCAGGGCCCGTGGGGAGCAGGGCAGGACCCAGCGCTGTTCGGCCACCAGCCCTTGGGCTCCCCGCCCCGAGGCACCAGCACCCACGGGTGGCAGAGGTGGCGGAGGCAGCGATGGTGGAGGTGGCAACGGCAGTCAGTCCCTCAGTGACCCAGCAGCAAGGACCGGGACTGCCACCGCGGTCCCCGGCAGCAAGGCCTCAGAAGTCTCCTTGCAGGTCTGCAAAGAGCAGAAACGGGGAGTTTTACAGAAAAAGTTTCTCAGCAGCAGGGGACCCCCCCTTCGGGGTCCCCCAGCCGGCCGCATCCCTGCCCGGCGCTCACCGCTCCTGCGGAGCAGCTCTCCCCTCCGCGCGCGCTCCATCTCCTCCACAAACTGCTCGAAGACCCGCACGTAGGGCGCCAGGCTCGTCCTCTTGTAGTCTGGAGGATTGTGGGGCTGAGCAGGAGGGGGAGCAGGTGGTGGGGACCCCCCACACCCCGGCCCAGCCCTGCTCACCCCGCGCACGGCGCTTCGGCTCCGTCTCCCCGCTGTCCTCCTGCTCCCCGTCGTCACCCGCCGCATCCAGCTCGTGGCACAGGGAGCTGCGGGAGACGGTGGGATGTGGTGGGGGGCTGCTGGCCCACCTGGGACCCTGCGTGCCACCAGCCCTGCTCACCTACCTGATGGTGGGGACAGCAAATGGGTCAAACTGGTCCAGTCTCTGCAGATCCAGCGGCACGGATATGCGCCCTGCAAGAGAGGGGAGTCACCACCGGGGGTGCCAGGCTGTGGGGGTCCTCGTCGGGTGCTGGCCCCGCAGGCCGCCAGACCCACCTGTTTTGGGGTGCACACTGAAGGGGCTCTTCAGCAGGTGCCCAATGCCTTTGCTGACATTGATGTCGAGGCGGGGGAAGCAGTACTGCAGCATGATCTCCCAGTCCGCGTAGCACGGCGTGCTCTTCCCAGCCCCTGGCACCCGCTGCGGGGACAGGCGGGTCAGGGGGCAGCAGGCGGCAGTGCCCGGCTCCCCTGGGGCAGCTCCACAGCCACTCACCCGCGTCCGCTCCATCCTGCCCTTCAGCAGCTCCCAGCGCTGTGCCGAGTCCCGCTTCTTGGGGAAGTCGCCCTGCAGCGGCTCGCGGTGCTGTGCCCGGGGGTCAAGGCTGGTCACGGACACTGCTGACCCCACTCCCCCCGTGCGGACCCTCCCTCTGGACCCAGCGGAGCCACTGCGGGAAGGATATCCTCCGGGATGAGCGCCAGCACCTTGTCCCAGCTCTCGGGGCTGCCCAGGATGTCCTGGCCCACCAACGCGTACGCCTCGAAGTACTTCTCCACCACCCCGACTGAGCGCCTGCGGAGGAGCAGGGAGAGGCTCAGCGCCCCACGGCCAGTGGCTGCGGGGGCCGGGCAGGGGGGTCCCCACCGACCTGATGAATGGGTGGATGGGCTCGGAGAGGTTCACCTTCTTCACAGTCTCTGCTCCGCCCTGGAGGGACAGCAGCAGTCAGCCCAGGAGGGCGGGCAGGAGGTGCCCGGTCCCCCATGCACCCACCTTCACCAGGGACAGGTACTCCACGGCAGCTGCCCGCAGCGCTGGGGACCACTTCCGCACCGCATCGTCGCACACCCAGCAGTGGACGCCCCTCCGGCCCGAGTACACCCACAGGCGATGCTTCACGCCCAGGTCCTCTGCAGGGGGAACAGCCGGGCTGCGGGAGCCTGTCGGGACGGGCTGTGGCAGCCGCCCAAGCCTGGCAGCATGGCAAACCCCCGGGGCAAACCCCGCCAGGCACCAGCACATCCTCCGCTTCCCCCAGCCCCATGAGAGCACTGCCCTGGTCCCCACTTTGGGGTCTGGGTGTTGCTGTGGGGCAGAGCACGGTCCGGACATGTCCCTGCTGCATGAGGATGGGGCTGCGGGGGTCCCCGAGACCCTCACCCACGAGCGCGCGGTCGATGATGCGGACAGCGATGGTCATCAGGGTCCAGCACTTGGAGCAGATCTCAGCTGAGCTGGAAGCAGAGGGTGGCGGGTCAGGCTGTGCCCCACACCCCCCTCTGGCCCCCAATTCCTGCTCATGCTGTGAGCACCCCTGGGAACCTGCAGCACGTCCGGACGTCGTCGTAGTCCGTCATGTCGATGTCGAAGACCAGCTCCTTCTCCTGCGGCTGGAAGGCGCCCAGGTGCACCGTGTTGTGCTGGTTGGGCTGTGGTGGGACGGGCTCAGCCTCAGCTGGGCACCCCACGAGCTGGGGACCGTGCCCCCCAGGGCCGGCCGGTGCCCCGAGCGGAGCGGGACTCACCCGGTGGGAGTAGACGGCCCCAATGTCGATCTTGTAGGGGTTGGTCCTCTGCAGCTCCCGCTCCAGCTCCTGGGGGCTGCCGAAGGACTGGAACCGCACGTAGACATCATCCCGCAGCGTGAAGGAGAACTCCCGCAGCTGGAAGTAGTTCTTCACCACTGCGGGGCCGGGGGCGTCAGGGGGCGCGGGGGGAGCCCCGACACTGCCCCGAGGGCCTGGGCCCTCCCCACTGCACTGCCTGGCTCCCCCGCCACCCCCTGCTCCCCCCGGCGCCCGTCAGTGCGTCCCCCCCGGCCACCCCCGGGCCCCGCCAGTGCCCCCGGACCCGGTACCGGTACCACGTGCCCCCCCTCACCGCCACCGTAGCCGAGCCAGCGGCCGTAGGCGCCGTGCGGGAAGAGCCGCCGGTAGAAGACCGGGAGCAGCTCGGGCAGCGCCGCCGGCTCGAACGGCGCCATGGCGGCAGGAAGCGGCAGGAAGCGGCGGGAGGCGGCGGGAAGCGGCGGGGCCGGGCGCCCGGGGGCCGCCGGGAGCTGCAGTCCGGTCCCGGACGTGGGGGGAGCGGGGCGGGGCGGGGCGGGGCGGGGGCGGCGCAGGGCACCGGGAGGTCCGGGGGGGTCCCCAGGTCCGCGGGTCCCGGTGGGGGTCCGGGGGTCCCGGGATGCTCGGGGCGGCAGCGCAGGGGTGCGGGAAACTCGCGGGCGCTGCTCCGCTCCGGGATAACGATTCCCCGGTGGCCGCGGCCGGGGCGGAGCCCGGGACCGGACACCCGACGGGCACGGCACAGAACCGGTCCGGCGGAGGGAACGGGCAGGGCGGGGCTGTTCCCGGTAGCAGCGGGCGGCTCCGCGGTCTCCCCGCGCCCGTGGCCGCGCTAATTAATGATTAACAGCCGCGGGCAGGGCTAAGGTCGGGACAGAGCAGCTCAGCCGCGGCGCCCGCAGCGCTCCCGGTTTCGGTCCCGGTGCCCGAGGATGTGGCTGTTCCTGGCGGCGGTGCTGGTGGGGCTGTACCTGCTGCGGCGCTGGTACCGGGAGCGGCAGACGGTGCCGGGGCTCTCGGAGAAGTACGTGTTCATCACGGGCTGCGACAGCGGCTTCGGGAACCTGCTGGCGCGGCAGCTGGACGCGCGGGGGCTGCGGGTGCTGGCCGCCTGCCTGACCGAAGCGGGGGCCGAGCACCTGCGGGCGGCCGCCTCGTCGCGGCTGCAGACCGTCCTCCTGGACGTCACCTCCAGCCAGAGCGTCGCCGCCGCCGCCGCCTGGGCCCGGGAGCGCGTGGGTGACCGAGGTAGGATGGGGTGGCCGCCCCCATCATGGCCTGTGCCAGCCCTCCTGCCACCCGCCGACCTGTGCCGGCACAGCCAGGGCCGGCGCGGGGCCGTGAGCAGGGCAGCAGCTGCGGCTCACCGTGTCCCCTCTCCCCAGGGCTCTGGGGGCTGGTGAACAACGCAGGGTCTGTTATCCCCACCGCCCCCAACGAGTGGCTGACCAAGGACGACTTTGTCAAGGTGCTGAACATCAACCTGGTTGGCCTCATCGAGGTGACGCTGAGCCTCCTGCCCCTGGTGCGGCGGGCGCGGGGCCGGGTGGTCAACGTGGCCAGCGTGATGGGCCGCATCTCCTTTTTCGGCGGCGGGTACTGCATCTCCAAGTTTGGTGTGGAGGCCTTCTCCGACTCCCTCCGGTAAGGCCGACACAGCCTCTCATTTCCCCATTTCCTCTTCCCGGCTTTGGGCAGCAGAGCCTCCATCTGCCGACCCATTCCTTGTGCAACTGTGAGCGAGCGCCGGCAGAGTTCTCTGTAGCTGCTGAGAGGAGGGGCTGTGGGGCTGCTTAATGCCTGCAGCAGACACCGGGATACCTTGTGCCACAGCTACGGGACTTGGGTCCCTCAGGAGTGATCCCCCCCAGGGGGACCCTTGCCTGCCGTGGGCAGCCTCTGCTCCCAGACTCCTGCAGAGGCAGCCGGAGGTCAGGGAAGGCAAAGGGCTTGGCAGAGCTTTGATTTCATTCCCCTGCCTGGTGACTTCCTGGTGGCCACACCAGCTGGCACTGCCTGCCTTGGCACTGAGCCACCCCCATCGGACCTCGTCCCGTACCAGATCCCGCGGGCAACGACCCCGCAGCCCGGAGGTTTGCTTTGGGCCCGTCCCATGCACACTCAGCAGCTGTTTGCTCACACACTGCCGCAGACACGTGCTGGGGCTGGCACGGGGTCTGCTGGGGTGGTCAGGCTCCCCACCGCGTCCCGCTCTGCCGTGCATCCCGCACCGGAGTCGGTGCCCACGCACAGTGGGTGACGGACACACTTGGGTGCTGCTCCTGCATCACACGGGGCTTGATCCCTTCTAGGCTTGAGATGCGCAGCTTCGGGGTGAAGGTCAGTGTGATCGAGCCAGGCTACTTCAAGACACTGATCACCAATGCTGGGAACGTGGAGGAGAATGTTCTTTCCAGCTGGGAGAAGGCCTCGGAGGAAACCAAAGTGACTTATGGGGAGAATTACCTGAGGGAGTGTAAGTACCTCACCTAAAGGCTGAGCAGTGCTGTTTCTCTCCTGACACAAGGCACATCCCTAGCCCAGGGGGTGTCCCGCCACCCCCTCGTCCCACCGAGCTGCTCTGGCACTTGACCGGCGCTTTCTGCCTCCGCAGACTTGGTAGCACTAAGGATGATGCAGAAGAAATGCAACCCCAACCTGACGCTGGTGACAGACTGCATGGAGCACGCGCTGACCAGCCGCTTCCCCCGCACCCGCTACTCGGCGGGCTGGGACGCCAAGCTGCTCTACATCCCCCTCAGCTACCTGCCCTCCGCCCTCAGCGACGCTGTGCTCTCCCGGTCCTACCCCGCACCTGCCCGTGGCAGGGACACAGCGTAGGCAGCGGCAGCCAGGGCCTGGCAGCGCAGGGTGGGTCCAGCACCACCCGCGGCCGAGGCCGTGCCGTAGGCTCCTGAGTTTCTGTCTCAATGTATGTCTGTCCCTGCTGTCCTCTGCTTGCAGACCTGTTTGCTGCTGAATAAAGACAGTTCCTCTCCTCACCTGGTTTGGGTTCAGTCTCAGCTGGGGCTGCAGTACTGAGGCCGTGTCCCTGTGCTTGACTTTGTCAAGGTGCTGAACATCAACCTGGTCGGCCTCATCGAGGTGACGCTGAGCCTCCTGCCCCTGGTGCGGCGGGCGCGGGGCCGGGTGGTCAACGTGGCCAGCGTGATGGGCCGGCTCGCCTGCTTCGGGGGCGCATACTGCATCTCCAAGTTTGGTGTGGAGGCATTCTCCGACACCCTCAGGTACGGCAGCGGTGGCCCCTGGCGCTGCCCATGCCGGGACTCGTCCTGCCTGCGTTGGCAGGCACAGACACGCCGGGTGGCTCTGCCCCACATTCCCCACACAGCCCAGTTACATCCTTCCCAGCAGAGGAGAGGAGCAGCGAGCCAAGGTGGGGGCTTGCGAAACACTGACACGGGCACCCACAGGTTGGGACACTGGGGCACACAGTGGCAGTTGTGCAAGCAGAAGAAGGGTTTTGAGAAACCCTTGAGCAAGGAGAGGGCTCCCCTGCATCCACCCAGGGGATAGCAGGGTGCCCAGGGGGGTCACAGGCTCCCCCTTGCCCCACGTGACTCGGGATGGCGGCTCTGTCCACGGGGCTGACAGCTCCCCCCTGGCCAGGCGCGAGATGCGCCCCTTTGGGGTGCACGTCTCCATCATCGAACCCGGTGGCTTCCGGACCGTGATGATCGACCCCACGACGGTGGTGAAGGGCTTCAAGCACCTCTGGGAACGACTCCCAGCGGAGACCCAGGCAGCCTATGGCCACTGTTACCTGGAGACCTGTGAGTACATCCCCACGTGGCCCCGGCACTCCCTGGTGACCCCACTGCCGCCGCCGTGCCAGGCTGACCCCCTCTGCCCACCCAGACGCCAAGAGCACCGTCCTGCTGCACCGCGTGAGCAGCTCCCGCCTGTCCCGCGCCACCACCACCACCATGCCCGCGCTGCTCACCCGCTTCCCCCGCAGCCGCTACGCCGTGGCTGGGATGCCCGGCTCGCCTTCCTGCCGCTCAGCTACTGCCCGGCGCGGCTCGGCGACGCCTTCATCGGCCTCTTCCTGCCTGTCCCGGCCGAGGGGACGCCCGCGCACCCCTGAGGACAGCCACCGGACTGGGGATGCGGACACAGCGCCCACGGGCACCGCTCGCCTCGGGGCCCTGTTCATGTGCTCAGCAAAGCTGGGGCAGAGCGAGGGGCTGCCCGCGGTGAACCCCAGCCTTGGGGGTGTCTGGCAGCCGCCCGGCCGTGGTGCGGGGTGGCTCGGCTTCGTGCTCTGCTGCCAGAGGACGGGCTGGAAAAGGCACCATCGTTAACCAGCCCGTGCCATTGCCATCACAGGGAGCCAGGCACGCGAGCGTGACTCGAGCATCGTTATACCTCTAATTAAGGGCTGACCAGTGCTCACTTGCTGGGGGTTGTGCACTTACTTGCAAGACAAGCGCAGCATTAGCAGCAGCCCTGCTCCCACCAGCACCACGTGCAGAAGCCGAGCGCACGTGACACCAAGGCACCCCTGGGCTGCGACGGAGCTTGGGGGGACGTGGAGCGACCGCGGGACGGGAGGCAGCACGTAGGGCCCTTGGGCAAGCTGCGTTAGAGCTCGCCGAGCTGTTTACCCAGCCAAGAGAGCTTTCCTAAACACTCAGCAAACCAGTAAGGTGTCCCCAGCAGCCCCCACACATCACGTTTCAGCCCCACGTGTCCCCGCAGGGACAATCAGCTCCCGGACTTCGCTGTCCCAACCGGGACCGGCAGCCCCTGGGCAAACCCGACACCAAAGGTTTGCAGCCCAGGTCGCTCTCCACACGAGAGTTCAGTGTGGGAACCTCCCGGCCTGTTAAATGGAAACAGAACGGCATTGAGGCAAAGGCCCCCAGCCCACCGGGCAGCCCCTCACCACCCCCGCGCTCCCCGTCCCGTGGCCGAGCCGAAATGCACCCCATCACGCTGGGGGAAGCACAAAGCCACCCCGAGTTCCTGTTTGGAACCGGGGGCCTCGGTCCCGCCGGGGCTGGGTACCTGTGCGCGGGGTCACCGGCGCCGGGCTTGTTGTTGTGAGACCCGACTTATCAGTGCCCTCGAGCTTCCCCGCGCCGGCCGTGCCTTCCTTCCGAGCCGATTGTTGATCACAAAGTCTTGTCTGCGCTTGAAAAGGAGATTTCCTGCAATTGTTCTGCAAGACTTGCAACTCCATGCAAAATTTTCTGCGTATCAGCCCCCTCCCCAGCACGGGGGCAAGGCTCAAGCCCCCTCCCTTCCCCTGCAAAACTGCCAGGCAATCATGGCTCGATGATTAATTGCTGCCTGGCCAAAGGTGTTTCTGCAGCGATAGGCATCTGCTGTCAACGCCAGCGACAGCTCGGAGCAATGGGCAGTGCTGGCCTGGCAGAGACATTCAGCTTTCAGCCCTTTTCCCCCAAAAGAGAACCCTGAGCTCGCCCCAGCACCACCTGAGCTTCAGGGACAGTTGGTGGCACATTTGCCTTAACCCACCTTAACCCCTGGGGACTCCCAGAGCCGGGGATGACCTGGCTCAGCTGGGTCCATCCCAGAGGATGCATTTTCCCCTCCTGCCTGCAGTCACAGCGGGAGGATGCAGCCCCCGACACCGGTGGGGCCACAGCAGCCAGGTCCCATGGGGGTGACAGTGGAGGGGAGCCCCGCTCCGTCCCCAGGCACCTGCGGCTTCCATACTGACACCTGCCCAGGGCCTCCCCGTGCCTGTCCCCAGCCCTGCGGCAAAATCAAATGGGAGCCAAGCCCCGGGGCTGGAAATCGAGTCAAATGTCACCCGCGCTGGGCTGCCTCAGGATGTCGGACCACGACGGTCACTTCCTGCTGGGAAGCAGCCAACAAGCCCACCCCGAGCTCCGCGCCGCCGCGGCTCTGCTGTCCCAGAGGCACGCGAGCCGCCCAGCCGAGAGGATCGCCGCGCTCTCCGAGCAGACACTCCTCCGCACAGCCCTCAGCTCTGCCGCCGGTGAGCCAACGCCTCTCCCTCCCCACCTGCATCCCTCTCCCGTCCCCCTCCCTCGGGACCCTCAGGTCTGGGGGGCTCCAGCCCTTGGGGCTCGCTCTCTTCCCCTCCGTGGTTTCGGGAGTGGGCAGGTGACGGCCGTTTGCCGCAGGGCTGATGCTGTTTTGGGGAGTGCCCGGCTGTGGTGCTGGGCTCCAAGTGCCATGGCAGTGCCCCAGTGGCATGTCACACTCCTCCGGCTTTCCCGGGGGAACGGCTGCTCTTGTGAGCGCGTCCAGTGGCACGAGGCTGAACGGGGTCTGCGGCATCCTCACCGCGTGGGTGCAGCTGGGCTGGGATCAGAGCTCTCACACTTGGGGCAATAAAAGGATGTTAAGGTCAATTGCATTTCCCTTCAGTTTGTAATTTTGTCACCTACCTGGAAGTCCTGATGGCTCCCAGCGCCGCAGCTGCGGGGGTTGATGATGCGACCGCACACCGAGGGCTCCGGTGGGGGACGGGGGCTTTCCCACTGGCGTGGAGCAGAGCTGGCGCGGTCACCGGCGCGTTTAAAGGTCTGGGCGCCTGCCCGTGCCCCAGTGGCTGCATGCAAGGGTCAGGTTCCCACAGGCTCTGCGGTGGCAGGACCAGAGTGCCGGAGGGGTCGGGGGGGACAGCATGAGCCTCGGCAGCAGCAGGTCCCACCCAAAGGTCACTGCGCTCCTGGGTCACCAGCTCTGTTTCTGCAGTGTCTGCTGTCACTGAGCCTCGGGGCTCATGGGCACCCGTGGGCACTTTTGATGCTTCCCACGAGGTCTGAGCTCTGACAGGAGAGATTGGCTCTTTCTCTGTATTTCCAAGCTGTCCTGCTTGGTGCAGCTGCTGAGCCTCAGCTCTGTGCTGTCCCTTTCCTTGCAGCTACCAGGATGGCCGAGACGACCACCACCCCCCCTGAGACACACACCCTCCCGAACGAGTACGGGGACTACCACAACTGGTCTGAGCTGGTCCACCTCCTGAACTACACCTACACCTTCTGCGAGTTCGGCCTGGATGAGAACGTCAAGCGGGTGATCCTCTTCATCCTTTACCTGGTCATCTTCGTGGTGGGCTTGGTGGAGAACCTGCTTGTCATCTGGGTCAACTGGCAGACACGGGGCAACAAGAGCTTGGTCAACCTCTACATCATCAATATGGCCGTTGCTGACCTGGGAGTGCTGCTCTCGCTGCCCATCTGGATGCTGGAGGTGATGCTGGATTACACCTGGCTCTGGGGCAGCTTCCTCTGCCGCTTCACACACTACTTCTACTTTGCCAACATGTACGCCAGCATCTTCTTCCTCACCTGCCTGAGCGTGGATCGCTACGTGTCCCTGACCAGCTCCTCCCCCTTCTGGCGCAAGCACCAGCACCGCGTGCGCCGCATCGTCTGCGCCTGCAGTTGGGTCTTGGCAGCGGCGATCCCGTTCCTGGAGGTCGCTCACATGCAGCTGGTCAATACTGGAGAGCCCATCTGTATCTTCATGGCCCCCTTCGAGACCTACGACGAGTGGGCGCTGGCGGTCAGCTTGGCCACCACCACCATTGGGTTCCTCATCCCCTTCCCCATCATCGCCGTTTTCAATATCCTGACAGCCAGGTTCATCAAGCGCGCCAAGCCGGAGAGCAGGAAGCACTGTCTGCTCATCTATGCCTACATCGCCGTGTTCCTCGTCAGCTGGCTGCCCTTCCACGTCATGCTGACACTGCTCACCCTCGACGGCAACCACATCATTCTCCACTGCACCTTCGCCCACTTTCTCTACTTCTTCTACGATGTCATTGACTGCTTCACCCTGCTCCACTGCGTGATCAACCCAGTCCTCTACAACTTCCTGAGCAAAAACTTCCGCAACAAGCTCATCTCCGCTGTGGTTAAGTACATCCCCAAAGACCAAGGCAACCAGAAGGGCACAGATAATTCCTCCTCCACCACGCAGCACTCCATAGTCATCACAAAGGACAACAGCCCTCCCAATTAAGGGAGCTGGGACTCGTGCGCTCCTGCCTGGCACATGGCTGGGGGGCAGGCAGCTCCCTCCGCACACTGGGGTCAGTGAGATTATTTTCCCTGGTGATAAGCAGACACTCTGCTTTTCAATGACACTCCTTGGCTGGACACCTCTCGAGCTCCGAGGGCAAGTGCGAGGAGACGCTGCCCTCGACGTGCAGCTCTACCCCATTTATTTAGCTAAAGAAAGAATACGAGAAAGAGATATTTCCTGTTTTCCACAAGAAACGCTTGCAGTAATAAAGTGCATTACTCCACTTGCTCAGAAACCTGACCCCAAGTCCAGCCCTGGAACCTGACCCCCATCCTCCCGTGCTGGGGGCACACAATCCTTTCCCCTCGCAGGTTTTCCTGCAGCCCCCAACTTCCCCGTACACGCACACCTGGCTGTGCCACAGCAGAGGCACGCGGTGAACGCTGCCGTGACGCCACCCGAGATTCACTCCTCCGAAACACAACCCCCTCTGCCCCGTGCCCCGCCGAGGGCCAAAAGCCTGATTCTACAGAAATGAAGGCAAGGTGTCCCCAGGGGGCTGAGCAGAGTGGCAATGAGGGGAGGAACGATTCGAGACCAGCACCTTGTTGAGAGCAGTTTTACAAACCCAGCGGTAAATTAGCGATGGTTAAAATGGGGTTTGAGTGGGCACAGCTGCTCCCAGACGGTGGCAGCAGCAGAGGGGTTCCCAGTTTGTGCTTTGCAGCAGCACACCCATCCCATCACACCCAGTCTCCTTCAGAGCATCTCCCACAGGTTTCTAAGGCCGCCGGGCGCGTTTGTAGACACCGGCAGCCCTTCGCGCGCTCCCTTTCCATCAGAGTCGCACAGGCACGCCCCGAGGGAATGCGGACGCGTGCAGAAACCCTCGGAGCGGGAGCGCGGGACGGGCTTTTGGCTGTGTAAGGAGCTGGGGCATCCGGAGAAAGTTCATCATTGTCCGGCCTCTGCTGTCACGTGCTGCGGCTCGAGCCCTCGGCAGGGGAAGGTGAAAGAGCAACAGTCACTGGAAGGGCTCCATAAATCTACCCAAGGCCTCGAGCTGCTCGAGAAGCACATTTTTTAAAAAGCACAGCATAAGCAAATCCAGGGACAGGATGCCGGCGGCACGGAGCGGTGGGTGGGAGCAGGATGTCCCGGGCGGCGGGAGGAGCCCAGGACCGGGGGTTAACACGGCCGCTGGGTGTCAGGGGACTGGCTGTGACGGGGCGGGCACCGACCACCACGGGGGTCCCTGGGCACCGAGACGTTCCTCCTCTTACCTGGGAGAAAAAGGCAAACCCGTCTGTCACCAGAAACCTTTGCTGCGCAGCTGGGAGGGAGCCGGTGCCCTCAGACACAACTGTGCCGGCCCAGGGAAGCTGCTCCAAGGTTCCTCTTGCTAAAACCCTGCCATTGCCAGTGAGGAAACCGACGATGAGTGCAGCCACAGAACGCTCGAGGCGTGACATAACCAGGACAGCAACAGACTCCAACTTACTTAAACATGTAAAACTTGGTATCTGGCCGATTAAACTTGTGGGTTTTAACTCTCCTCATGCATCTGCAGCTTTGTTTATAGACTGCAGGGCCAGAGCAACCTCAAACCAACGCTCCAACAGCCCCAGCAGCGGTCTGGGCATGAGACCACCTCGGTCTCCCTTCAAAGCCTTCCCCGGCCCCGAGGGCAAGCTGTCCCAGCCACGGGCTCCTGTGGCAGCTCCTGGCTCTGCACCCCCATCTTGCCCACTGACCTGGCGCCAGCCCACGGCTCCAAGCCGGCGGAGGTCCAGGTCCCAGGGAAACACGGCGCTGGCAGCACAGAAAGGGCTTAGCAAGGGACACACACCCTTAGGACGGTTTCCTAAACGGTTTCTAGCAAGGATTCTGCTCCCAGCCTGGCCCGCAGGAACGCGGAGTCCGTCCTCCGGGTGCTGCAGGAGGCAGCGAGGAAGAGCCCGCGGCTGCCTGGACTCGTGCCACAAACCCTGCAGAGCACCGGACGGGAGCAGGACAGCGGGAACGGCCACGCGCTTTCCCAGGAACGCCGAGCTGCACACTTACAGAGTCAAGTTTTATAAAGAAGTGAGGCACAAGAGGTCAACATTTTCCATTTTATTATTCTAAATAAAAACCACACTTTGTGCTGAACAATGGAGTATAAAAGAACCCGATGTACAACGATTTTGGACATCTACGATTTGGGGGGGAAAGTTTACAAAATATACAAAACTTTACAGCAAATAGATAGTAAACACTTAAATATCAGGAGGTCAGTACCTACTATTAACTTAACGAAAAGGTTAGACAGCAATTCAACTCTTTTTCTTTCTTCTGCTTAATTGGTCTGACGAGACCTGGATCCTCGGAGGGAGGAGGAGCCGAGCCGCGCGTTTGGGAACCGGGGAGCGACGGGGCTCGAGGCGCTGCCTTCTGGAGGGGATTTGTGTCGGGGGTTCCCGCTCTCTGCAAACGCCGCCGGCACGGCTCGCGGGGCAGCACCTCCCCTCTGCGCTCCCCCGCGCCCCGAGGATCCCAAAGCACTTTGCAAACACGAGTGAAACCTCAGAGCCGCCCCGGCGAGGTAGGTCAGTGTTGTCCCCCGGTGCAGGGGGCAGCGAGGCCGGGAGGTGAGCAGCCCGGTGAGCAGCCTGGAGCTTGCCAAAGGCCCCGCTGCGAATGCGGCGGAGAGAAAACAGTCCCAGGCGCGGGGTTCCCAGCCCAGCTCCCCTCCGCTGCCAACAGCGCGCGGCCTCCAAAGAGGAGCCGTGCACGGCTGCGCCCCCGGCACACACAGCCCCGCGCCGCGGGCCGGGAGCCCCTGACGCCTCCGGGTGCCTCCACTGCGACGCAGCCGGGTCGGAGCTGTGGTTCCACGGGGCAAGGCAGCTGGTGGGGGACTCGGGATGAGCCCCACTGCTCCATCCCCAGAGCTTTCCGGAGGAATGCTGGAGCTCCCAGCCAGGCTGGCCACACCTGGGGACAGCCACGCTGCCAAGGGGACAGGGATGACAGAGCCCTGACGCTGGCCGCAGGCTTGGAGCGCCCAGGACCCTGCCAGGGCAGGGGAGTGCAGGTCTCTGACGCCCCTGGGAACGCCAGCTGGCACGGCGTGGGAGCACTGCACGTCCAGATCTGTCCCTGCATCCCCTCCGCAGACGGGACCCGCTGCTGATCTCGGGATGTTTCACATGGCAATAATTAATTATAACACAGGAAAGAATCCAAGACACAGAAACGCCAAGGACCCGGGCATCGTCCCCCTGTCCCCCACCCAAAAACAATGGGCAGAAGATGGAGCGGGCTTTTCCTTCCCTGTCCCCGTGTCCAGAAGGGTGGGCTGGCTTTGCCCAATACTGCTTCAGTGTAAAAGCTTCACTTTTTGGTTTATGTGCACAAAAGGCTTTTGCTTCACAGCTTAGGGAGATACGGGGCTGCAGACAGCAGCACCCCAACACACCCAGAAGCTCATCCCAGCTTCTGGGACATTTCGGGAGGGTCTTGAGGCTTTAAGGACTCGACTCTCCCAGGCCTCGCCTGCCCCTCCCATCCTTCATACCCATCTCCGGAGCAGAGCGGGCTGCATTCCTGCCCCTGGACGCCCCTCGGCACCAGCAGGACGTCGGAAGAAACCCCACAGCTTAAAGGCAGCAACTTCCCAGAGGAGCCGCCAGCGAACCACCGACAACTCCCACCCTACCCTAGAGCGCCGTGCGGCCTCAAAATGGTGTTATTTTTTACAAGCCTAAGAACACTAGGCCAAACATGGCTCCATGGACCAGCCAGCCGTCACAGACCACGACCTGACACCCAGCACGAGGCCGGAGTCTGGAATCCAGAGCTCCAGCGGCGCAGCCTGGGCAGCCCAGTGGAACCCTTTGTATTTCAGATTAGTATTGGCATTGCTATTAGTTATTTATCATTATTTCATTAAATCCATTTCCATTTCAACCCACGGGTCTCCTTTCCTTTTCCCGATTGCCCTCCTGGGGTGGGGAGGGATCACCAGGGGACAGAACAACCGCGTGAACCAAGAGAGCCCTGCGAACCCCGGGGATGCGGCAGCGCCGCGACCCCCGGCACACACATTCCCGCTGCCCCCACCCCTCTGCAGCCGCAGCGCTGCGGAGCCATCGCCCACCACTTCTACCGCTGCGGAGCTCGTTCTGCCGCGCCGCGCCAGGGACGGGCTGCAGGGACGTTTGCTTTCGGCGGGGACGCTGCGGCAGAACGACCCCGCCAGGGCCCCATTTCCCTCGATCGGGACACCGGGATCCACTCGGCGCTCTGCAGGGACGAGCCAGCAATCCTCGCCGCGCTCCCAGGAGGTAGTAGGTACCACAAGTGTTATCGCCCTCATTTTACAGATGAGGAAACTGAGGCAAAGTGGCGAGGTGACTTGCCCAAGGCCACAGCGGGGTGGGGGCAGCGACCCCCCGGAATTCCTGGCCCGCCAACCACGCGCCCGGCCCACGCTGCCCCTCTGCCGCCGTCGTCCCTTGGAGAGGAGGGGAGAGGGGGACGGGTTCACAGGGTTTGCGAGTCACTGGTTCTGTTTGTAACAGCACGTCTGTACCGAAGCGCAGGCGCCGATTCACGACGCCGGTGGCCTGAACACCCCGAGTGCTGCCTGTTTGTGAGGTAGAACGAGTTACCCGAGGGCGGTCACAGCCCCTGCTGCGGCGTCCGAAATACTTGTTCCTCTCCACCTCAGCCCCACAGCAGGATAACACTGGTGTAAACACTGACCTTGCCAGCGCAGTCGGAGAGCCCACCGCACCGAGGAGCCCCCAGCCTGCGCCCGACGTGCGCCCAGGAGCGGCTGAGCCGAGCTGCGCATCGGCCGCTCTTGCTGCCAGCTCCCCCAGCCGGCGCCGGCTGAGGCGACCGCACGGTTCCACAGGAGATGAGGGAACTCACGTGGCACCACCAACATCCTGCAACACACACTGGCCACGAGACACGGCTGGGATGCAGTGGTCCACGGCGGCAGCCGTGGGAGGGGCTCTCCCTTCGGCAGAGGGAGGATTCCTTCTCAAAGTACCTTCCTGGGAGCTAAGGCAACAACTTCATCACGTCTGGTCTGCAGGGATCCGCGCAGCCGCAGCGCTCTGGCATCCAGCACTCCCAGCAACTGGTGGCGCTGGGACCCACCGCGCTGGCAGAGCACAACGTGCACGGCTGCTGTCGGTGGAGGAGACGTCGGCACGCTCGCGATGGCCAGCTTGGGCCGGCAGAAGTTAGGCGGGATCGTGCCACCACAAAATCCCTCCCCAGGGGCGGTCGACAGGAACCTGCCTCCCCTGTCCTCCCCAGTTCAGCGACACCGCCAAGGGATCCCTCTGCTCCCGCATCCGCCTCCGTCTGCCGCTGCTGCTCAGGCTCTGAGATGGTGTCACTCCTTCAACTCCTACGGGGACGGGGTCTCGGGGCACGAATGAGCGGCGTGTCATGGGCACGGCAGAGACACTGCCAGCCATGCTCCTGCTGGGGCTCCCGGAGCGGTGGCACAGCCTGGGAACAGCCCCTGCCGGCGACCGTCGCCCTCCCGCCCGTGCAGCGCCAGGAATCCCTCCTCGCCTGCACTCACACGCTGCTGCTCACCGACTCTGCCACGGCGCAACGGCTTCAAGGCTGACCTGTGGCGCGGACCTTGCGTGTCTCCTCGCAATAGCAGCAGGACCCCAGTGATGCTCACGAGTCTTTTTTTTCCTTTTTTCTTTCTTTTTTTTTTTACTCTTCTTCGAGTCCAGCACCATCCTGCTCTGGCTCTGTCCCTCGCTACTGAGGTCGGGTGTGAAAAATCTTAGCAGCATCAGTTTGCAGACAAGGTCAAACTGAGGGTTAGCCTAGTCAAGTGGCTAAAAGGTTAAAAAAAAATATAATCTAGATTCAAAAAGTAGTGAGAAATGCTAAAAACACAGAACTCGACGGCCTCTAACAGGACCAGAGGTAAGTAAACACGACAGACTTCTTGGGAACAGTGATGTAGCTTACGTGCTGTTAATTTTACAATGCCACCAAGCTAAAAAGCCTGAGCAAGGCCAAAGTAAAAATTAAAAAAAAAAATAGAAAAGGAGGATTCCATTCGTGATGCCTCACCATTAAATAAAATAAATGACATCTTTTCCACAGCTTCTGCAGTCAGTCTTTGCTCCTGTGCTGGCCCTGCCCTGCCTCACCCCATCAGCTGTCCGTGTTTTTCTCCGCGTCTTTGGAATGGATGATGTACATGAAAGTCTGTTCGATGGTGAAGTCCGGCGGGAGGCTGCCCTTGTGCACCCCTATGTGCTTGCTCATGAGGTTGAGCGTGGAGCTGTAGTGCCCGCACACGGTGCAGCGGTACATGAGGGCTCCCGAGTGCGTCCGCAGGTGGCACTTGATGGTGGAGCGGCCGCGGAAGAACCGGTGGCACACCTTGCACTGGTAGGGCTTTTCTCCGGTGTGGATCCTCCGGTGGTAGTTGAACTCACTGGTGTGGGCGAACCTCTTCCCGCAGACCTTGCAGCTGTACTTGCTGTTGCCCGGCTGGTTCTGCAGCGCCAGGTCTTCGCTCAGGAACTCCTCCGTCAGCTTCCTCTTCTGCAGGCCCGGCTGGTGGAGGCGGTCTCCGAAGCCGGGTCGGATGTCCAGGCTGCCCCCACACTTGTGCTGGCTGACGTGGTAGCGATACGCCGCTTCCAGCTTGAAGCTCTGGCCGCAGAAGTGGCACCGGAAAAGAGCCTCCTCCACGTTCTGGTGAACGGCCAAGTGCTTCTCCAGCAGGTGCCGATCCACGAAGCTGTTGGCACACACGGAGCAGGAGAAGACAGAGATGCCCAGGTGGGACAGCGTGTGCCACATCAGGCTGCAGAGACTGAGGTGCCTCTGGTCACACACGCCGCACGTCTGGCTCTTCAAGTTCACGTGGTCCAGGATGTGGCTGCGGACGGTGTGGAAATCTTTGGCCAAGGGCTTCCCGCAGGCAGCGCAGGCCAGCTCCGAGCCAGGGCCCCCCCCAAACACGGCAACCTTCCCCGGCAGCGGGTCGCTGGGGTGGACGATGACGTTGTTGTCGAAGACCCCTTCGCGCCGGTGGAGGGTCAGCTGCCACTGGGTGAAGAACTTGGTCTCGCACATGTCACAGGAGAAGAGGAAGATGCCGATGTGGGACAGAACGTGCGTGACCCTGGAGTTCCGGTCCTGGAAGTGGGTTTCGCAGACCTTGCAGTTCCCGGTGAGCAGATCGACGTGATCTCTCGCGTGCTGGCGGATCAGCTGGATGTTGGGCTCCAGGACCTTCTTGCACACCTGGCAGGGCATGGCCTTGCTGTCCCGGCCGTCGCTCTCAAAGGTCAGCTCTTCTTCGCTGTCGTCACTCAGCTCAATAACTTCTTCCGACGGGCCCAGATCTTCACTGGCATCTTCGAAATGCAGCTCGTCCTCGCCCAGATCCTCCAGCTGAAGCTCATCCATCTGCCCAAAACCTTGCTCTTTGGAGTGGTCACTGTTGCTGGGACAGGAGTTGCTCCCCGTGGAGACATCCAGGGAAGGATCAGTGGTAAAGAAGCCACCCTTGCCATAGTCACCGTTGCTCTGGACCTTGTACTGCTGGCAGGAGCCTGCAGCGGTTTGCACAACGATGTTCACAGCGCCCAGGCTGGGCTGCGCCACGCTCACGGCGGGAGCAAACTGCCCTTGATCCGATTCCTCTTCCGTCTTGGGAAGCTGCTGTGGGTGCACCAGGGGAAGCGCCTGGCTGGCTTCACCCATGGGATTCCTATCGTCCTCTTTGTAGCCGCCTCCCACTTCCCCGTGCAAGATGTAATTCCGTTCAGGGCCAAAATGTTCCCCGCTGCTCCGGGTATCGCCCACGGGATGGCTCGGCTCTGCGGAGGTGCTGCTCAGAGGACCCGAGCGGCCCTCGCTCACAGCCAGCGAGGGCTGCTTCGTGATGGCCGAGCTCTCCAAGTCAGGGAAGGTGGAGTGGCACGCCTGCAGCAGATCTTCCATGCCCAGCCGCTCCGCCACCTCGTAAATGACACCCACGTTGATCAGGTCCGTGAAGAGCTCCGAGGTGTACACGAAGCTGAGGATCTTCTCGAAGTTGGCCGGCGTGATGAAATCCACTACGTAGGTCCTAGCGGCATCCAGCCCCGTGTTCAGGAAGAGGTTCTGGAAGTAGCCGGCAGCGCAGGCCAGAACAGCCTTATGCGCAGCGAAGGAGCGGGTGCCCACCAGAATGGTGACGTCGCACATGGTCTCGGAGAGCCGGCACTTGTTGAGTTCCTTCAGCAGGTTGTTGGGGTGATTGGTGCTGTGCAGCTTGATCCTCATGCCCATCTTAGCAGCTGCTTAAGAGTCCCTCTCCTGGTCAGCTTCTTCTTCACGCATTCATCAGCTGCGTGTGCAGGAGGCACTTGGCATCCAGAAACTGGCAGGGCAAAGGGCTCTGGGGAGAGGAAAACGCAGATGTTAATACCTGAACAGCCGAGAGACATCGCTCTGGTCACACCTCAAATTCCCCACCCTCCTGAGCAGCAACAGAGCAGCAGCAGCATCGGTGCTTAGATGGGGACTGAGTAAAACCTGACTTGTAACTTCGCAGACCGAGTCTTTGGGGAGCGAAGGGAAAGAGGCGCAAGGGAAAAGGCACAACAGAGAAATGTAAGGGCGTCTGCTCTGCCAGCAGCAGCCTGAAGTCCCCGCTTCCCTCTGGGCAGGACGCTGCTCGGCTTTGCCTCCGGTCCCCTCCAGCCTCCACCGCTTCGCACCTTCCCCTCTGATCTCTCCCGTGCCCACGCAGGAACTTTCGGTTTCCAGGTGGGATCTCATTTCAGACCCTCCCAGCACGCCAGCTCCTCCGGTTCCCCTGGGACTCCTCCTCCCTCCTCCTCCTCCGGTGCCTGCAGCACCTCTGGGTGCTCTCAGCTGGGCAGTTTGTGCGGGGTTCCCAGGCTGCCACCCGCGTGCTCTGAGGGTTTAACGTGTCGTTAACAGCTGGGGCGGGGAGGTCGACAGTGAAGACACCGGCACCAACGGAAGGAATAAAGCTTATTTTACTGAACACTATGAGGCAATGTAAAACAGTGTGAGCAAGCCAATCCTGCTGCAAAGCAACAATACAAGGTTAGGCAGTGCATGGAACCATTACTCCGTTAGTGAATGACAGTGATAAGACAGGGGTACATCACCGTCACCCCGACCCGCAGGCGCTGGGGAGCCCCGGTTGCAGCGAGGGTTTGGGGAGCCTCTCCCGGCCGTCCTGCGCGCTGCGTCCATCCACAGGCGAGGCGTCCAAACTCGCTGCAAGAGGGTCCCAACCTCCATACCCTAAGGCTGCCAAGCCAAAAGGACTCGCGCTGCGGAACATCTGGCAGAGTCCTCCCCGCGCTGGGCTCCGTGCGTGGCCGGCCAGGCCTCAGCCAGGGGAGCCACGGGAGTATTTTTAGTGCCTTTCTGCTGATGCTGGTGAAAAGTCGCTAACGGCTGTCTCAGTGCAGGCACTGCTGGCAGCTGTCTCATTGCGAAGTGTAACAGCACACGCAGCTTCCCAGGGTCTGTCTAGAGGTCAGCTGATGTCTGGGGCCCACTGAGCCCCGACCACGCCGCCCCCGGACACCCGTCCCGCAGCACCGCAATTCCCACCTGAGCTCGTCCTTCTGGCCTGTCCCACTGCCCGTGTCACCCCCCCACTCACAGGTGCCCAGCCTGGGGCTCCCTGGGGCTCCACGAGCTGACCCGGGGAGCTCTGCCCCTGATCCCCCCGTGGTGAGAAAGACCCCAGACCCAGCAGAGTCTGTGGGAGACGGGGAGGACACCGGGTCACCGCGGGACGGAGGAAGGGACAGCCCGGGACCGGGAGCGCACAGAGGGGAGGGGGATGAGGATGAGGATGGCCGGGGAAGGCTCCACAGGGGAAACGCTCACCAGACCTTGATATGGGGGGGGGCTGGGGATGGGACAGAGGGGGAAAGAGACAGAGGGGGGGACACTGGGGGTCGCAGGGGTGGGAAGCAGACCCGGGGGGTGAGGGGGACGGCAGGCCCGGTCCCCTCCCCGCGGGGGACAGGGAGTCCCGAAGCTGTCCCAGGAAAAAAGGGAGCAACGGGGGGGGGGGGGGGGCGGTGTGTGCTGCTGGGACCCCCGGGGGGCTGAAGGAGCCACGCGGGACAACAGGTGGGGGGGCCCACGAAGGGACCCAAGCGGTGGCGGTGAGGGGAGCCACGGAGGGAGGGTGGGGAAGGGGCCCCCGGGGGGCGCCACAGGGGGCAGCGGGAGGCCCCGCGGGGCTCGGGGGGGAGGCAGCTGCGCGGGGCCCACGGCGGGGGCGGCGCGGGGTCCCCGGGGGTCCGAGCGGGGCCCCGCGGGGGGCGGCCAGAGGCCCACGGGGCTGCGGACCGGCGGCGCTGCTTACCCGCCCGGCGCTCCGCACCATCCCGGCTCGGCTCACACAAAGGCGCCGACCCGCCCTCCGTCCGCCCCCAGCCCCGGAGCCGCCTTCCGCCCGCCCGGGGCACAGCGCCCCCCGCGGCCCGGAGGACCCGGCGTGGGGGGCACGGCGCGGCCCGGGGTCCCCTCCCAGGGCGGAGGGGGAGCAGGTCGCTGCAGCCCAAGAGCAGGCGGTGCCCGCTCCGGTTCCCCCCGGCCCCGTGGGGTGCTCCCGTGGGGTGTCCCCGTGGGCTGGCCCCGTGGGGTGTCCCCCGTGGGGTGTCCCGGGCGTGCAGCCCTGAGCACGCCGAGTCCCAGCGCGGCGCAGCCAAGACACAGAGGCGGTCCGCACGCGTGTCCCGCACGGTCACGGGTGGGTGTATAGAGGTGTACGTGTACAGGTGTACAGGAGCGGGTGTCCGCACGCGGGTGTACCGATGCAGCACGGGTGTCGGTGCAGGGCGGGTGCAGGGACACGCGGGGGCCGGGACAGCTGTGACGGCTCCGGTCCCGCGGGTCCCACGACGGCTCCGTGGGCTGTGACGCGCCCGGAACGCCCCTGCAGCCGACACGGCCGCAGCACAACCCCCGGTGCCGGTGCCTCGACCCAGGGCACCGGCCCCCGCGGGTGGGAGTGGGGGCCGCGGGGCGCGTCCCGTCCGGCCCCGACCGCGGCTCACGCCGCCCGCAGCGGGGCCCCGCCGGCCGCGGGAGGAGCCGGGGAGCACCGGGGGGACGGTCCGCTGCTCCCCCGCCCCGCCGCCCGCTTCCCCATGAGCCCCACGAAGAAGTCGTGCATGTCCCCTGCGGAGAGACCCGCCGTCAGCGCTGCGGGGCCCGGCTGCGGGGCCGGCACCGGCACCGGGCGGGACTTACGCTTCTGCGGAGCGGCGGGGGGACCTGGAACAGACCGCAGCGGGTGAGCGGGACCGGGACCGGGACCGGGACCGGCCGGACCGACCGACGCTCCGCAGCCCGCCCTGCCCTCGCCCCCCGGCCCTCCCCGGCCCCCCGGTTCCCCCGGTTCCCCCGGCCCGCACCGGCGTCCTCCCCCCGCAGCAGCTGCAGCAGAGCGGCGTAGGCGGCCCCGGCGCTGCCGCGGTCTCTCCAGGGCAGCGGCTCCGGGACGGGCATCCCCTGCGGGAAACGAAGCGGGTGAGCGGCGCGGGAGGGTCCCGGGGGTCCGGGGTCCGCCCGCTGCTCCCCCTCGACGGCCCTACCTGTGCGGGGGCCGCGGGTCCCGGAGGAGCGGTGCCGGCGGGGGGGCGGCGGGCGAGGGCGAGCGGCAGCGCCAGGACGAGCAGCACCGTCAGCACCGGGCGGCTCCTCATCCTCGGGGGGCTGGGGGGGGCGGTCAGCGGCGGAGCGGCGGGGCCCCGGGGCCGCCCAAAGCCAGCGCACCCTCCGCGGGGCGGCCCGGGACGAGCCCGGGACCGGGACGAGCGCTGGGGAGGGAAAGCAGCAACACGGGAGACGGGGGGTCCGGGGGCGGCGGAACCCCCACGCGTGTCCGTGGCCGGAGGGGGCAGCGGGGGCGTGACAGCGCGGAGGCTGCAGCCCAGGGTGCAAGGGGGAGCATGTCATGGGGGATGCATCGCAGGGATGGGGGGGGTGCTGGGGGACACCCGCAGGTCCCGTGCCCCAACTCGCGCCCATGGTGCCGCGTTTGTGCAGTCACACACATGGGACCGAGCATGGGCACAGGCTGGGACACAGTCCTACATGTTCACCCATGTTTGTGCACACACGTGTGCCCTGACACACGTACTGACACACACACACGTCCCCTGACACACGCACGGGCACACAGAGCTGACAGCCAGATTCCAGACCCCCACTTACTTCCAGAGCCCCCCCCAAGCCCTCCCCAAATTCAAGCAGCATCTTCACCCCATCTCTCCTCCCGCCCCACGCCCTCCCGTGCCTGCACCCGAGGATGAGGCCAGCAACCCCCAGGAAGCCCCCAAGCTGGGTGCCACAGGGCACAGACCTGCTGAGCCCTCTGGTGTCACCCGGTGCGGAGCCAGGGGCAGAGCGTCCCTCGCTGCTGGCAGCTGCGGAGCGGGAGACCCGGCGAGGCGAGGCGGGCAGCGGGCACAGGCTGCGAGGGCCCAGGCAGGAGGCGAAGTACCGGGGTGCTGGCTGCTGTGCGCAGTTAAATAAGGGGCTCTGCTCATGGCACGGCGTGGGTGGGTGAGAGGAGAGCCGCCAATGGGGGCCGGGGGGGTGGCACCCCCACCCTGCAGCTTCACGCCCACGCAGGCACCGTGTCACCGACAGCCGCCCGTTACACACGCAGAGTCACACCACGACACAAGCGCGCCCACGCAGGCACGCCGGCTCCCCGCCGCGCCGCAGCACCCCATGGTAGGGGGCCAGCACACAGGCGCTGTGCCCACGCCACCCCCGGCCCCTCCTCGTGCTGCTGGCATGGGGGGACGTGCACACCTGAGCACGATGCAGCCATTGGCACGTGTGGGGACACATGGTGGGAGCGGTCCTGTCTGCCTCACTCGCACCGCTGCTGGCGGGTGCTCCGCAGCCGGGCGCTGGGAGGTCTGACCGCGCTGTGGGGATCAGCCAGGCTCCCGCCACACATACGTGATGTGTGACAAGTACACATGTTCACCTGCACACACTGCACACACTGCACACACGCGTGTCCACATGCTCTGTACACACACGCTGCCTGTCTCCCCTAGCCCCTGCCAGGGGTCCCAGCCCGCCTGGCCCTGGCAGCCCCAGGCCCAGCTCCAGGGGGCTGAATTCCGCAGACCCCTCTGTGACCCAGGCAGGGCTGGCATCATTCCCCCGGGAGCCTGGGCTTGATCCTGCATCCCAGTCCCCCGGGTCTGGGGCGTGCAGAGATGGAGGATGGGGGAAAAGCTGGGGGGAACTGGAGGCACGTGCGGGAAGGGGGAATGCTCGGGCCGACAAGCGGGAGCCACCGACTTCATCCCAACCCTGCGGGAAGGCGGCCGGCAGCAGCGGCTCACGTGGCAGCGCAGCCCGGGGCAGGGCAGCATCTGCAGTGCCGGGGACGTTAATTAAATCGGAGCCTGGCCAGAGACGGCCTAACTAATTAATAACACCTACTTGTGTGGTGCCAAGCGCGACGCAGCCGCGAAGAGCTGCGGTGCCCCGGGCTTGTTTACGGCTTTCGCCCCTCGCCGCGCACGGGGAGGAAGGTCCCTGCGCTGGGATGTGACACAGCCCGCGGTGGGAAGGTGGGGGGGCCCTCGGAGCCAGAGCACGTCCGCGCCATCAAGTGCCCCCGTGCACACACACGTGCCCCCCCACATGCATGCACTGCCCTGGCACACGTGCCCACACATGCCCCCCGTGCACGACAAACCGCAGCGGTGCTCCAGGGCCCACCTGGGAGCTGGTACTGATGCTGACGTGACGGGGAGTTGTCAGCTCCCGAAGGTGACGCAGGTGATGTGTGGGGACAGGAAAAAAACCCCTCTCTGCGAGCTTGATGAGCGCAGGAGAGAAAAGCCAGTGGGGGGGGGGGCGCTGCAGGGACCTCGGCTCCTGGGGGCTACAGCGGTGGTACTGGGACTGCATGGTGGCCTCTCTCTGTCCCCTGCTCTGCAGCCCTGTCCCCAAACGCAGCTCCAGTGCCAGTCTGGGCATCGCGGCGCCAGCCTGGGGAGTGCTGCCAGCGCAGGGCACAGCTGGGCGAGGGGGGCGCAGCGGGGAGCGCCCTGCACAGGGGGTCCTGCGGCAGGGCGGGGGAGCCTGGGCAGGGGGAGCCAGGGACGGCCAAGCGCAGGCAGGCGGGTGCCGAGGACCTCACGTGCCAGCCACCCGCGGCTGCCCAGAAATTGCCTCTGCAGCAGCCGAGCTGCTTTCCCAGTTAATGGGAAAAGTGGCCGCAATTTGGGGCTTTTCCAATCGCTGCCGCGCCGAGCGCCGGCTGCAATCAGGCGGCAGGAGAGGCGGGGGGCCGGGGTGGGGGGGCTCCATCCCCGCAGCACGCCGGGCTCTGCTCCCCCGCTCCAGCACCGTGGCGCAGCGTCCTGGGGCTCCCCATGACCGTGTCCCCCTGCCCCCCCGCAACAGGGGCACCCACTGTGACACCGCCCGGGGACCGACACCACGGCGTCTGTTTAATGGGTTCGTGGCAATTCCTGCACAGACACAGTGGGGTGCGGGGATGACACGCGGGGGGTGGGGGGTGACGGTGCATGGGTGGGGGTCCCCTCAGTGGACCAGGACCTCTAGCTTGTGTCTGCCTCGCTTCTTGCAGACGGGGCCATTGCTGCCCGCCTTGGCCGACTCCACCACGGTGACGGCCACGTCGCCCTTTGGGAAGCGGGTGGAGAACCTGGGGGGGCAGGGGGGAGGGGTGGGGTGAGGACACCCCCAGCCCTGCCCCACCTCCTGCCCAAGGAGCCGCCCTCACTACCCCCCCCCCCCAGGGGCTGCCAGCTGCTGCCAAGCCCTGGGGACCCCACCCACAAACCACACCCTGCCCCCCCCGCCCTGCAGGCCCCGCCCCCGCCCCGCCCCCGCCCCGCCCGTACCGGTCAGTGATGTGCAGGGGCAGGGCCCGGGTGGTGGCGTCCATGAGGGTCTGGTGCAAGCGGGTGACAAGCTCAATGAGGTGGTCGCTGACGAGCAAGAAGTCACCCTTGGCCCCCCCCATGGAGGTCTGCAGAGAGAAGGGGGGGTCAGCCCTGCCGGGGACCCCCCGACCCCTCAGGGACCCCCTCCCGGGTACCTCCTTGAGGTGCAGGACCAGGAGGCCGTCAGAGAAGCGGGTGACAGAGACGCCGCAGATGTCGCCCAGGCTGAGCACGGTCTTGGGCTGGGCGGCCTTGGGGTCGGCCAGGACGAGGTGCTCGGTGGTGAGCAGCAGCAGGCGCGGGACCGTCTGCGGGCAGGGGGTCAGCGCGGCCCCGCGCGTCCTCCCGGTGCGGCAGGGGCGGGGATGGGGACGGGGCTCACCTTGCCGCTGGCTCTGTTCACCTTCCTCACGGTGTCAGCCATCACCAGCTTGTCCTTGGCCACGGCGTGGAGCTTCTGGTACTTGGGGTTCTGCGTCAGCCCCAGGTACTCGCCCCGGAAGGGCTGCTGCAGGCTGGGGAGGGAGGCAGTCGGTGGCACTGCCCCGCGTGTGTCCCCCCAGCCCCCAGCCCTGGCACCTTTTGGAGTAGAGGGTCTTCTTGTCCTTGAAGAGCTCGCTGGCGCAGAGCTTGGCCTGCAGCAGGGTCCTGCGCTGCGGCGGCAGCTGCTCCCGGTACTTCTTGCACTGCCGAGAGAGGGGGCGGCTCAGATGGAGACAAAGTCTTTGCAAGGTCCTGGCTGGAGCCCCCCCAGCTCCTGGTCCCACCCTGCTCCCACCTTCCAGCGGGTGAAGATGCTCCTCAGCTCCTGGTTGGCATCAGCCAGGAACGCGTACGGCGCCGGGGGCCAGGTCCGGTCCAGCACCGACAGCGGCGGGAGGTTTCTCCCCAGCTCCACCAGGAACTTCTGCACCTGGGGGTGGGGCAAGGGGTGGTGGGGTTGGAAGGGTCCCCGGTCCAGCCCCAGCGTGGGGGGCTGGGAAGGTGCCGTGACCCTCTCCCCCTGGCCCCGCTCACCAGCCGCCGGTAGATGAAGTTGGCCAGGCAGGCGCTGGCCCCGGAGCGGAAATACCTCCGGTACGCCCTGCGGACCTGCGGAGACGGATGTCAGCGGTGGAGACACGGGATGTGGAACCTCACCACCCTCCCGCTGCCAGCCCCCATGGGACACCAGTGTGTCCCCCCGTCCCCGTTCAGCCGCAGCGGAGAGGACAGCTGCTCCAGCCCCACAGGGTGGGCAGGAGCCAGGGTGGGCAGACAGACAGACAGCCCGGACACAGCGGCACGGACAGCAGGACAGAGGCAGCGGGCAGAGTGTGCGGCCCCGCGGCAGGGCTGGCCCCAGTACCTGGTACCCTCTCCAGTACGCGGCGATGGTGGCGGCGGCCACATGGCGTTGGCGCTGGGCCTTCAGCTCCCGGAGGAGCCGGCGAGACTGCGGGGAGGGAGAGCCCGGGAGCCCGAGGCGGGGGGCACCAACACAGACAGGGAGCAAGAGGGGGAGAGAGGCAGGAGAGAGCAGGAAAGGAGGACAGAAGATGGGGAGAGGCAATGAGCCTGGTCCCGCCATGGGGCATGTGGAGACCCCGTCCTGTCCCCACCGCACGCCCCCCACCCCACTGCCCCTGCTCAGACACTGCCAGCCCCGGCCAGCGGCCCCGGGGTGCCCAGCCCTCACCTTCCAGCCCCGCACGTACGCCTGGACGATCAGTGCCGACCGCTTCATCTGCCTGTACTTGTTCCTTTGCTGCAGTGGGGAGAGGTGGGGTGAGCCAGGGACCCTGCGCAGGGCGTGAGGGGCGGGCAGGGGGAGCGCAGCTGGGACCCCCCTTCCTCACCGCATGGCCCCGGAACCAGGCGGAGACGATGATTTGGCTCTTGCGCATCAGCTGGTACTGGGTCCGGCACCGCCAGCCCCGAAAGATCTTCTGGATGAGGGTGGCAAGCTGGGCCACGCGCTCCTGGCGCTGCCGCTCCAGGTCGAAGAGCTGGGGACAGCCAGGGCGAGCGCTGGGCGGCGAGCGGGGACAGGGACCCCTGGCCGGGAGCCACCCCCAGGGGCTGCGGCATCACCCCCGTGATGGGCTTGGGGCCACCAGTGTGGCCAGCACCTGCTTGGGGTCAGATCCTGCCCCCCCAGCAGCCTGACTGCCCCCCAGCTGGGTCCCCCCCACTCCCCCATCCCCAGGCTCACGGTGCACGGTGAGCGGATGAAGATCTTGGTGTGGCCGAACGCCAGCTCCTCGCGGGGGAACGCCAGCTCCGCCAGCAGCACCTCGGCCCCCTTCCTGCACCGTGGGGGGAGATGAGGCCGGTCAGAGCCCCTCAGCCCCCGGGCTGGGGGTCACTGGATGCGCCCGCAGTCTGTCCCAGCCCATACCTGTCGCTGCCAGTCCAGCGGGGCCAGGTCTGGGGGCTGAGCATCTTGTAGCGCTCCAGGAAGGAGCCGTAGAGCTGGCGGAAGGCGTAGCCCGCCCGCCGCACCCGCACGTTCTCCATCAGCCCCAGGTACCGCACCTGTGCCAGCACCAGCTCCGGCGTGAAGAGCATCGCTGTTTTGGTCTCGTTGGGTTTGATGCACCTGGGGAGGGCAGTGGTGGGCTGGGGGGTCCCGCTGGTGCCAGAGCTGGGGCCAAGGCTTCCCCCCAAGCCAGTACCTGATGTAGTTGGGGTTCTTGGAGTAGAGGTTCTTCATCAGCGTCGCCACTGAGGCCTTGAACTGGAAGCCTGCGGTGGGGGGCAGCTTGAGGGAGACCTTCTGGGGGTCTCCCTCGGGGAAGAGGGAGCGCAGCAGCGCGTGCCGGGCGGCCCACATGGCCTGCGAGAGGTCGCGGAAGAGCAGGTCGTTGTTCTTCTCGATGAAGCCCGTCACGTTGTAGGTCACCTAGGCACGGGGGGAGGTCAGCGCTCGGGGGGGCGCACAGGGAGGGAGGGGGGGGCAAGCGGGTTACAGTCCAGTGTCTCCACGGCCATTCCCAGTCCAGCCCTGCATCTCCCATGCCAAGCTGGGAAGAGGACCCAGGGGTCCCAGCTGTCCCCGGCAGGGACGGGGCTGCGGGTGCCGGCGGGTGCCCGTGGCCGCTGGCAGACCTTGCCAGCGTAGTGGTGGATGCGGAAGCACTGCGGCGGCAGGCTGGCGTCCATGACGTGCCGGGCATTCTGGGTCTCCTTGCTCTCGTAGTGCTTGTGGGTGGCGAAGAGCTGGTTCAGCTTGGTGAGGAAGGTGTCCTCGTTGACCACGCCGGGCCGCAGGCACTCCTCGTCCAGCATGGCCAGGATCCCGCACTTGCTCTGCGCCACGGTGGACAGCGTCACCCCAAAACGGCCGCGTCCCCAAGCACTGGCTCCACCAAGCCAGGGCCACGCCGGGCTCTGCTCAGCCCGAACTTGCACTGGGTGCGATGGGGGGAGCTGGGACCCCCACCCGGGCCGCGGCACTGGGGGGCAACTCACATTCTCGATCAAGTTGCAGATGATGCTGTTGTCAAAGAACTCCACCGGGGTCCAGTGGATGCCCTGGGAGCAGACAGGGGTCAGAGACACGGACCCCCGGCCACACGGCGCACAGACCCTGCCCCACGGACACCCCCAGCTGATGTGGGGCAGGAACCGGACGTCCGGCCACAGGGACGGGGATCCCGGATCCCCCCGCCTTCCTGCTATTGAATCTGCTCCCGGCAGGGAGCGGGGCGAGGGCAGGACGTGTTGCGTATCGTCTCCAGCACTTCCCCATCCCTGGGGGGCCAGGGCCACTCGGGGGCCATGCTCTGGGCATGGGTTGGGGGTACCTCTCGGACGTATTCCTCCTGCTCCTCCTTCAGGGTCATCAGGATGAAGATCTGCTGCAGCTTCTCGTTGCAGTAGTTGATGATGAACTGCTCAAAGCCGTTGTCCTGCGAGAGAAGGATCCTGCGTGGCAGATCGTGCCCGAGCCCCTGGCCCTGCCCCATGTCTCACCTGCCACCCCCAGCCCCCCCAGCAGCAGGATGGGGCCAGGTGGGCCCTGCACTCACCTGGAAGATCTCAAAGCCGTAGATGTCCAGGACACCCATCACCTTCCTCTGCTTGCCCGGCTTCACCTGGGGAGGCAGCGAGGCACTGAGCTGTGCCCTGGCCCTGGGTGGGGTGGGGGTCAGGGCCCTGTCCAGGGTGGGGGTCAGTGCCTGTGACCCCGGCGCTCACCTGGATGCTGGTGTTGATGCGGCTCACCAGCCAGTCAAAGAGGCGGCTGTAGATGTTCTTGGCCAGTGCATCCCGGCCGTAGTAGCCCTGGGGAGAGGGGCAAAGGGCTTGTGACGGCTCCCAGGGGGCTGCTGGGCACCAGTCTCAAGGCAGGGGACGGTGCCACTCACCTGGGGGACGCTGAGGGTGGTGAGCACCATCTCGTCCCGCGCCTTCACAGTGCGGGAGCACAGCGCCTGCTCCAGCACGCCGGGGTCCAGCCCGATCAGCTCGCAGATCTCCTGCAGCTCTGCACGGGGAGGCAGCAGCGCTGGGGCTGAGCTGGGGACCAAAGGGGGACCCCACCCGCCCCAGGCCCATCCCGTCCCTACCCTGCGGCTCGGCGATGCTGCAGGACGCCATCCCGCTGGCCTGGTAGCTGCTGCTCAGCTGCACATTGCCCAGCTTGAGCACCACGGCCGTCACCTCCAGCAGTGCCGTCACCTCGGCAGGCGAGAAGCCGATGACCCTCATGGCATCCTGGGGATGGACAGCGGCAGCTGAGGGGGACAGAGATGGCCCCAGGGTGTTTTGGTAGGGGGGGTCCCATGGCTTCCCGGCCCCCCAGGCCCTCGCTGGCGGTACCTGCATGGAGCGAAAGTTGGCTGCGTCGTCCGTGCCGGGCAGCGCAGAGCTCTCCCGGTTCAGGTAGCCGTAGTGCCGGCAGTCCTGGCGGAGCTTCAGCTGCTCTGGGGGTTAAGACAGTTCAGCCATGGCCCCCAGGCTCCTGGCCCCCCTGACCCTCCGTGCTGGGGGGCCTGAACCTACGGAGCAGCTGTGCCGAGCCCCCGGCCAGGAGCTGGTAGAAGATGTGGAAGTTCCTCTCGCCCTTCACGTGCCGGACGATGCGGGATTTCTCCAGCAGGTCTGTGGGCAGGGGTCAGCGTCACCAGGGCATGCAGGGCCCCCCGTGGGACCCCCTGGGATGGCTGATCGGTACTCACAGTTGCTAATGACCCCTCCCAGGGGCTCCCCCTTGAAGTCGAACTCCACATCCATGTACTTGCCCTGAGGGATGGGACTGGGGTCAGGGCACGGGGATCTTGTGAGGGGCAGCAGCTCTGCTCCCCATGTCCACGCCCCTGTCCCCTGCTGCGCCTCCAGCCCCATCAGGGTCCGCGTGGCCCCCGCGGGGTCCGGCCCCACTCCCCACGGGCCGTGGCTCCGCCACCCCGGCTCTCCGGACACTCACGAATCGGGAGGAGTTGTCGTTGCGGACAGTCTTCGCGTTTCCAAAGGCTGCGGGGGGAGGACGGGGTTACAGCGTGGTCCGGGGGGGCTGTGCTGAGCCCCAGGATGGGCACGGGGTGCGAGGTGGGGTCACGTACCCTCCAGCACGGGGTTGGACTGCAGGAGCTGCTCCTTCACCTTGTCCACCTCCTCCCCTTTGCTGCACACAGCCGCCACGTAGGACATCACGAGCTTGCTGGCCTCTGTGAGTGGGGGGCTGTGGGCGCCAGGGCCATGCCCACCCTCCCCGTGAGCCCCCCGCAGCCCCGTGAGTGCCCTTGGCAGCCCTGGCTCTACCTGTCTTGCCAGCGCCGCTCTCGCCAGTGATGAGGATACACTGGTCCCTGTCCCGGTCCCGCAGCGAGCGGTAGGCATCATCAGCGATGGCGTAGCTGGGGGCAAAGAGGGGTTAGAATGGGGCTGAAGGGGTCTGGGGGCTTCAGGAAACACCAAGGGCCCCCATGGTGGCTGTGAGGCCGCCCCAGTTGGACTCCCCCAGGCCCTGAAGGGGCTCCCCACGCTCACATGTGGGGCTTCACAGCGAAGAAGTTGCAGTTGTGGTACTCCTGCACCTTCTCGGGGGTGTAGATGGGCAGCGAGCGGTAGGGGTTCACCGAGATCACCACGTTCCCGATGTACGTCTGCAGGACAGCAGGACGGCGTCGGTGCGGGGCTGGGAGGTCCCAGCCCAGACCCTGGTGCTTCCCACCCTGAACCCCGCGCCCTCCCCTGCTCCCCAGCCCAGCCCCGCGCCCCCGGCCCCGTGCCCACGTAGATGTCGCTGCGGCGGAAGCGCTCCTGCAGCGTGCGGAGCAGCGACTCCTCGGTGAGCGGGTCCAGCAGCACCAGGTCCCCAACCGCCGCGGCATCCAGCAGCGAGGTGGTGGCTTCCATGGCTGGGCGGCTCTGGGGCAGAGCAGAGAGGGGGCTGCAGCCCACAGACACACAGCCCCTTCCCCAAAACACCGCCCTGGTCCTCAGCAGCCCCTGCACCCCCAAGGCCCTGGCTGCCCCTGCCCTTGGAGGCTCAGAAGAGCCCCAGGGAGAGCAGGGTGCCCCAGCACCCCAGGGCACCGACCCACCGAGACACGTGGCAAGGCTTGAAGCTGCACAGGGCAGGATGCAGCCCTTGGCCAGGGGGATGGAGCTGGGACCTCGGCTGCTCCCTGCCCCTGCCATGCTCAGCTCCTCCAGGCTCTGTGCCGGAGCTGGCAGCCTCCAGAACAGGGGACAAGGCAGCCCTGCACCCGCAGAGGGCTCCTTGAGGCACCCTGGCACCCAGAACCCCATGGTGGGGATGGGGGCTCGAGTGGGGGTGGGATGCTGGGCTCCTGCCCACCACAGCGAGGGAAGCAGAGCCCCGGCCAGGAAACACAGACACCTGGATCCTGTTCTTGGGGCTGGGATGAATTCAGCCTCCGCTTCCTCCCTCCTTCCTGGCAGGGGGAGGGCAGGGCGGGCACGGGACAGACGGGGGGCCGGGGGACCTCAGTCCCCCAGCAGCACCCAAGGGCTCCCATGGGAGACTCCCCCATGCTTCACCCAGCCCTCACCTGTCTCGAAGCAGCACATTCCCAGGGTGACCTTCACCCCCACTTTACAGCCCAGGCTGTAAACCCAGCCCCACTGATGGGTTCCCTGGGGAAAGGTCATGGGTGAGGAGGGACGGGGGGAATGGGGCAATGGAAATGGCTCCATCAGGAGCCGCCCGCTGGCACCAGGCTCCGGGGAGGATGGCAGAGCCTCCCGTGGGTCCCTGCAGCCTCCCCCAGTGCAGGGCACCGGCCCAGGGACTCCCATGCTGCCGGGTGTGGGACCCCAGGGTGAGCACGGGTAGGAACCAGAGCCCCCCATGCAGCCCCAGCACAGCCCTGGGCTTGCCCCAGTCTTCCCCATGGTGCCAGGTCTCAGAGCTCCCCACGCCCTGAGGTGGGGGTCCCCTGGGGTAGTGGCTGTAGGGATAGGGTGCCCCCAGCCAGCCCTGGGGTGTGGGGGGCTCAGGTGCTTCAGGTGGGGAGCAGAGGGGTCTGCAACTCACCTCCGGGTCTCAGAGCAGCAGCTCCTGCAGTGGCTCCAGCTGGGGCTTCGTGGGGCTCAGCGCCTGGTGCTGGCCCGGTCCGGCCCACGGAGGGGCGGGGGCCGGAGGGACCTCCCCGCTCAGGGCACCACGCCCACTCACCGACAGGGAAACTGAGGCACTACGCACTCCACTTGGCTGGGAAGCGGCCCCAGCTGCCGCCAGCCCCCAGCCCTGCGGGGTCCCAGCCCGGCCTGGCTGCCGCTTTCCCCGGCCGCTCGGAGCAGGAACAAACAGAGAACGGCTCCTGCAGCCACGCAAACAAAGACAGTTTCCTCCCAGGGTGGGGGAAACCGGGGCAAGGTCCAGGGGCTGGCAGAGCTGGGAGTGCCCAGCGCTGGTGCCATCACCCAGGGGCCTGTTCCGTGTCCCCCAGGCACCACACTGCATCCTCGGCCGAGTGAGCCCCCATGGGTGGATGAGCCCTGGGGTCACCATGGGACGGACAAATGAGCCTCATGACCTACAAAATACATCTTTATTAAAAATATAACCAGTCATTACCCATGCGGGGATGCCATGACAGACGCCGCTTGCAGCAGAGCGGGGAGGGAAGCGCAGCGAGGGCAGGGGGGTAAAACCTGGAACAGAAACAAACCGAGGGCAAAAGCTCTGGGGGTGGCGCGGGCTGCGGGAGCCCAGGCCCCGGGCGGCAGAGCGGCCATGGGATGGCAGCTTTATTGCTTAGAAAGTTGCATAGATCGGGGCGTCCCTCTGTGCTTCGGCAGGGCTGAGCCCCCTCCCCACTGTGGGGAGTGGGAACGCAGGCAGGGCCACCCACCTCCCCTGCCCACACCAGCCAGGAGAGGAGCACGCTGGGGACAGACCCTGTGTAACAGCAGGTTAAGGGCTGAGGGCACCAGGTTCAAGGGGGGGCTGCCAGCGAGGCAGGAAGGAGGAAGCACATCCACACTCATCCTCAGCCTGCGGACTGCCTGGCAGACAGTGGCAGGAGAAAGGGGGCTGCCCACGGCCGCTGCCACGCCACGGTAGCCACAGGGTGCGGGGCGAGCGTGTGGGGGACCGAGCAGCCTGCCAGGCTGCCCCCTCCCGAGCTCCACGACCTGCACGCGAAGGGGCTGGTGTCTGCGCTGGGTTTTTGGTATCCACAGGGATTTAAGCCAAGGCAGAGGCACAGCCCAACCAGCTGGAGCCCGCTGGCATCTTTGGTGACAGCAGGAGGAGGAGCAGGGCACGGCAGGTGCTGAGCACGCAGGCACCGGTGGGACAGGTCCAAAGTTCCTCCCGTGCACATCACCCTCACAGGCACCTGCGCACAAGACGGACCTTTCGCTCCGTCCCCACCCCGGGACGCTCCCGGCAGAGCCAGGGTGGGTGCTCGGCAGCCCTGAGGCAGCGGGGTGGGGAAGAGGGGCTCCCGAGGGGCCGCAGCAGAGGCGCTGGGGAACGGGGCTCAGGGGGCGCACCGGAGCCAGAGCAGCGCCCAGGCCTGGGCAGGGGGTCCCGGCCCCTACGATTCACGCTCCAGGAGCTCATGAGCTCCCACACCCACAGCCCAGGTGGCTCCAGGCCACCTCCCGACAGGACCAGTGCCCCACACCCTGTGGGCAGCACAGAGCTCGCCTGCCCTGCAGTCCCCGGCCGCCTGCCCTGGCTCCCTGCCTCTCCCCTGCCAACACCCAGAGCTGCGCGGACGAAACCTTTACGCCTCAGCCTGGCAGGAGCTGCTGGGGGCGGAGGAGGGTGCCAGCCCCCCTCTCCTCCTGCAGAGCTCACAGCAGAGCCATGCCAGCTCTACCCAGCAAAGTGGGGCGTGAGCAGCTGACCTCAATCGGCATCCAGGTGGTTGTGGGTCAGGGAGAAACTCCTGTGATTCCTGTCAAAGTCATCCTCCTCCTCCTCATCCTCCTCCTCCTCATTCTCCTCCTCCTCCAGGAAAAGGGCACCCAGGCCATACTCCTGGTCGTGGACAGAGACCTCGTTGGGAGTGACATGACAGGCGCCACCCACAAAGTCAGCAAACCTGGGGAGAGGGCACAAAGAAGCACATTGTGCACACGCCCGGCGGCCTCCTGCGAGGCTCCGGCGCACAGGGAGCCGGGTGGGAGCGGCAGTGCCAGGACCGGGTGTTATCTGTCCTTCCCACACACACCACAGACCTCCTGTGCCCCCCTCTCCCTATCTCTAAAGCCAGAGGTGACACCACAGAGCGACCGCAGGCTTTCAGAAGCATTTGGAGACACAGGTTGGCCACCCCGAGCACACTGCCAGGGGACATTACCTCTTGGGACACTGGATGCGGGAGACAGCAGTCCAGGCGGAGAAATCTGGGCTTTGGCAGTAGCTTCGAAGCTCCTCGAGGGCCTTGCGTGTCTCCACCTCGGCCTGGACCCGGTACTCCTCCTCGGTCAGCAGGGCACGGGGGCTCGGCCCGGCCCTGGCACTCCGCACCCTCCTGCCAGCAGAGCAGCAGTTACTGCCTGCACAGCAGGGATGGCACCCCCAGACAACACACCCCTCCGGCCACGGGGAGGAGCAGGGCACTCTCCCGCACCAACCCCAGGGAGAAAGAGACACAACCCCCCCCAGTGCACCCACCCAGACCCAAACCCACGCAAAAAATGTCACGGTCCCATGACAGACCCCATCCAGCAGCTCATCCAGGCCTGATGATGGCTGGGAATCAAGAGCAAGCCGAGGCACTCTCAACCCCCACCTGTAGGCAGCGAAGGCCCACTGCAAGGGGTAGTCCAGGTTCTTGGTGCAGATGGCGATGACCACCAAGGCTAAGGAGATGGGATGGACCTGGATGCCCGAGTACATCAGCAACAGGCCCAGGAGCTGCAGGGCCCAGGAGAGGAGGTTGATGCTGCGCTCGTTCTCCAGCGGGCCGTACCTGTAGCACACGCCGAAGCTCACGAAGCCAACGAGCAGCAGGTAGCCTGCGGGAGAGCAGCGGGATCGGGCTGGCACGAAGCAGTGGGCTCAGCCAGGCTGACAGGAGCTGCCTGAGCAGCATCTGCCAGGGCTGCAGTTAAACCCAGTGCCAGCCGCTTTCAGGGGCATGAGGGCAGTGTCTGCAGCAACGAGGGGGGCAGGAACCCTCAGCACCTTCCACCAGCATGTGGCAGCTCCAGCAGGAGACACGCAGACTGGTGAAGCAGCGAGTCCGAAGGGTTTGCACCTACCTAGGAGGTACTGCCAATAGGACTTGCAGATCTCCCGCAGGTTCTTGAAGATGAGCTGGAGCAAGTAGAGGGAAAAGGACCAGCCTCCCACCAGCAGGAAGTAAACAGGACTTTTCTAGGAGAGGAGATGGGAAATTCAAGACTCCCCCCAGCTGTGCTCCACACAAAGCCAGACCCACAGCCCAGTGCCCCAAGGCCAGGTTCTCCAACACTCACACCAGAACACCCATACAGGTGTAGGAAGGGCGGCTGCTGCAAGGTCTATTGCCCCACAGAGCCCAACACTCACCTTGGGCATGACCTTGGACATCATGTAGACAAGGACAAGCAGCGAGGCCAGCAAGCCAAAACTAATCCCAGCTGAGTAGTAGAAGAGTTGGCTCCTGCGGAGATCACGCACGTGCATAAGGTGTTTCACAGCTCATGGATGCAACCCCCAGCGAGCCTGCGGAGCCAGCCAGGCACTGCCCACCCAGCCCACGGCGGGGAAGGAGGGACTCACCTGCTCAGCATGTCCCCGCAGAAGAACAACAACAGCCCCAGGAAGAAAACCAGGAACAGCTTAGGGTCAAAGCCTGGAAAGAGAGCGAGCCCAGGCTGAGAGGAACCCCAGCATGGTGCCCCTCAGGCCAAGCTCCAGCCTGCCATGCAGTCACAGGGAACCTCCAATGAGTGCACTAAATTTTCTCGCTTTGTATCCCACTGGATGAAGACACACTCCCTTCTGCAGGCTCATTTTCCTTCCCAAGGAAGGACCAGCCCTGCTGGCCCTCAGACTGTGAGCTCACCAGCCATACCCTCGTTGCCCCCTTGAGAGCACTGGCGCAGCCAGGCCCAGCTCCCAACCCAGGAGCCCCCGCCACAGAGCAGACGTACGTCGGAAAAGGACGACGCAGTAGGTGGTACCAGCCTCCAGCAGCTCAACCTTCAGACAAGTTTTGTTGCTGTAGAGATCCACATCGATGCTGGTGTCGTTCAGCTTCTCCTTCAGGAAGGAGAAGATGACATCCCACATGTTGAACTCTTCCAGCTCCTCTTCGCTGTCCACCTGGGTGACTCGGATCACCTGGCTGCTGTTGACCCGGATCTGCACAGGGTAGGGGAAATGAACAGGGGCACGGCCGCCGCTGCCAGAGGGGCTCAGCCCGACCCAGCACCTGCCTTCTCCTCTCACCTGCATCCTGGTCCAGATGTCGTGCCATTGCGGGCCACGCGTGTTGGTGTAGCAGAAGTGGTGAGAAGCTGAGTGATGGTACGTGTGGCCCTCGTGGAGCGGGATGACAGACTCCCTGGCATCTGTGCAACACAGAACAGAGGAAAGGAACTCAGCAACACAGACCGAATGCGAGGCCTCTGTTCCCACCGAGACACATGGGTCCGCCTTCCCCTCCCGGAGTTCCCCCAGTAAAGCGTCCTCTGGGCAGCAAAAGATAAAGTCCTTCCTCTGTTTTCCTCAGAATGTGCTGCCTGGTTCTTTTCTGAGATAACCTCGTGCCTGGGACCATCAGAGACAGCACAGCCCCACCCCCTGCTCCCCTCTCCAGCTTCGTTCCTTGTTCCAGAGCCGTCCTCCTCCCAGGGGAAGACAAACTCGAGCAGGTCCCTGCATGAACTCGCCCCCCTGGGGTGAAGGAGGCTCCTTCACCCCAGAGGGCCCATCCACAGCGGCAGACCCCGTTGCCCAGCACCTTCTGCCACCGCACCAGGCCCAGCCGTCACCCACAGCCCTGGGGAGCGCCCCGCGAGCGGGTGGGCCGTGCCCCGGGGGTCCCCGGGGGCGCAGCGTGCTGCCCCAGGCCGAGAGCTGGGCTGCGGTGAGCGATGCGCTGCGGCTGCTCGCCCGCCGGGAACGCCACGGTGCAGAGGCGGAACAGGCGGCTCCCCGGGCCGGGGGCTGCGCTCAGGGGCCGGGACCGCGCGGGGCAGGGCCCCTCCTCCCGCCCAGCTCCTCCCGGGGCCGCCGCCGCCCCGAGACCCACCACGACGTCGCCGCCCCGCGCACCTGTGGCCCCCAGCGGCGGCGGCAGGAACAGCAACACGAGCGCTCCCAGGAGCCGCCGCCGCCCCGGCGCCGGTTTCATGCCTCCCGCCGCAGCCGCACCACCCACTTCCGCTTCCGCTTCCGCCACCGCCGCCCGCCCGAGGGGCAGGCGGCAGCCAACGGCAGCGGGCGGCCCGCGTGGCGTCATCACCGAGTGACGGCTGAGCTGACCAATCGCGCGCGGCCCGCCGCGCTGACTGACAGGGCCTGCAGCTTATCAGCGTAGCCCGAGCAGGAACAGGCCGTGGTCCCGCCCTCGGTTACCACGGTGACCAATAAGAGCGCCGTTTAATCCCGAGGCACGCCCAGCCCATAGCAACCGCGAGCCCCGCCTTAGTAACGACCTGACAGGCACACCTCTCAGCCTATCAGAGCACAGGCCTGGCCCGCCGCGCCCTCCCGCCCCCGCTCGAATCCCGCCTGATTGACAAGTGCCTCCTCCTATCAGAAAGCGGTCTCGCGTTGCTTGTGTGAAGGGGTCACGCGTGGGGGAGACACAGGTCCCGCCCCTCAGCCCCCACGGCCGCCCCGGACCCGCGGCGCCGGGCACCGTCACAGCCCCGGGGCTGCCCGCGCTGGGGCTCCGCTGGGGCGGCGGCTCGACCGGGACGCGGGTGGGCGTGGACCCGGGACAAGGAGCCTTTCTCCGGCTCCTTGGGGGGCTCCTGCACCCCGCGGGGAAGGAGCGGCTGTCCCCCGCCGCGTGGGTCTCTCCCGTGGGGCGGCGGGCGCCAGGACGCCGGGTGCGCCGGCCGCCCGTGGGCGGGGAGTGGGCTCGGGCGGCCCCCCCGCGGGCCGTGGGCGGCGGAGCCGGGAAGCGGCGGGGCCGTGGGCGGAGGATGTGCGTCAGCCGGGGGCAGCGCCGGGCCTGGGAACGGCCCCGCCGCGCCGGACGCCTGGTCGCGGGGGGAGGGGGGCGGTCAGGACCCCCGCGTCGGGGCTGTGCCCCTCGGGGAGCTCCGGTTGCCCCCCGGCAGCCCCAGGCCGTGCCCCGCGCCCCGCCACGGGCCCCTCCCGGGCAGGAGTGCGTGGGGGCGGCTGGACCCGCGCCAGGCGCCCGGGAGCGGTATAAATAGCGCCGGGCCACGCAGGGCCGGAGACGAAGCGGGGGTCGTGACCCTCCCACGGGGCCCGGGGCGCTGCCGGTAGCGCTCCCGCTGCGGGCGGGGGTCTCAGGTGCCTTCTCCTACCGGAGAAACCCTCTCCCTCCGCTCCCCGCTCTGGGGCGAGGCCCGCGCCGAGGGGTGTTCACCCTGAAGCCTATCGATGGCAGCTTGTGTCTGCCGGTGATCGGGGGGCTCCTGCACCCCAGCACCCGGGGGTGGCTCCCGGGACAGCGGTGCCGGAGCATCGCCGCGTCTCGCCCTGTTGCTGCGGGAACCGGAGATGCTCCGAGCGCGGGGCGGGGGGCGCTGCACCGTGTGGGGACCTCCGGGATCCCGCGGGCACGACCCGGGGCCTGCGCTGGCGGCGGGGACCCCGACCCACGTTCCCTCCGGCGGGTCCTGCCTCCCCCCGCGTCCCCCGCCCCTCCGCCCGGGACACCGGCCCGGTTCCCCGCTGTCCCCCGCCCGGGACACGCTGCTCGGGCTGCGGGACCCCCGGTGCCGCCGTGCAGGGCGCCGCTCCCCCCGCTCCCGGTGCCGCCGCTCCCGGTGTCCCCGCCCGCGGCCCCCCCGCCGCGGCCGCCCGCGCTGTGCAGCGCTCGGTGGGGGCGGCAGCCGCGGGATCCGCCCCCGGGGCCTCCCACGCCGCGGCGCAGCCGGGGCCGCTGCTATTTCACGGTACCGCCCGTGTGGGCGGCGCGCAGAAGCGGCGCGGCGCGGCGGAGGGAGCGCGCCCGGCCCGGCCGCGGGACCCCCGAGCCCCGGCACCGCCCGGACCCCCGGCCCCAGCGCCCGGCCCGCCGCGGAGCGCCCTCCGCCATCCGCCGCCGTCCCCCCGGGCACGGCGGCCGCGCACGGGGCGGGGGTAGCGGCCGGAGGCGGCGGTGAGCGGCGGGAGGGGCCGGGGGCCGCGGGGGAACGGGGCACCGGGGCGCACCGAGCAGGGCGGGGCGGGCGGGACCGGGAGAGCGGCGGCGGCGCATCACCGGCCCCGCGCCGTCGGGGGTGGGGGGGGCAGCCCCGGGTGCGTGTCCGGCCCCACGCGGGGGGGGCCTTGGGGTGCGGGGGCTACTGGGGGGGCTGGGCACGGCCCCGCGAGGGGAGGGGAAGGGAGGGGGGGACTCGCGTCTGTGCCGTGGCCGTGGGAGCTGTGGACGTGGGGTCCCTCCCAGCGCGGGGAGCACGGGTGGGCCCGGGCGCTCCGTGGGGTTGGGGACCCTGAAACACCCCATGTGACCCCGTCCCGCCGGGGTGCTCCCTGCCCCATCCCGTCCCCCCGGGCCGAAGGGTGGGGAGGGGGGCTTCTCCTGCGTGTCCGCCCGTCCCGCGGTGACACCATTGGTCCCGCCGTGACACCGCCGGTCCCACTGTGACACCGCCGGTCCCGCCGTGACACCGCGCGTCCCGCAGGCTCGCCATGGCCCTGCCCCGCACGCTGGGGGAGCTGCAGCTGTACCGGGTGCTGCAGCGTGCCAACCTGCTGGGCTACTACGAGACCTTCATCCAGCAAGGGGGGGACGACGTGCAGCAGCTCTGCGAGGCGGGCGAGGAGGAGTTCCTGGAGATCATGGCGCTGGTGGGCATGGCCACCAAGCCCCTCCACGTCCGCCGCCTCCAGAAGGCCCTGCGCGAGTGGGCCTCCAACCCGGGGCTCTTCAGCCAGCCCGTCTCGGCCGTGCCCGTCAGCAGCATCCCCCTCTTCAAGCTCTCCGAGGCCGGCGGGCGCAAGGCGCTCAGCAACGGGCACACGAGCCCCGGCGAGGCCGCGGGCAAGGGGGGCAGCAGCGCTGGGACGCCCCCGGCCCGCAGCCCCACGGAGACCGGGGAGAAGCTGTCACCATCGGCGGCGCCGCCGTGGCCGGGGAGGAGCACCCCTGAGTCGGAGGGCGGTGGGGACGAGGAGCCCGGGGGTCCCCCCTTCTCCCCGGGCGGGAGCGGTGGCGAGCAGCCGGCGGGTCTGGAGGCGCTGGAGCCGGAGCTGGTGCGGACGGTGGCGGAGAGCGTGGAGCGGCTGCTGCAGAGCTGCCCCCGGGGCGGCGAGGCCGAGCTGCGGGCGCTGATGAAGCTCAACAAGAAGCTGGCCAAGGCCGTGGGGCACATCTTCCAGCTGGAGGATGGCGACCGGCACAAGGAGGAGGAGATCCGCCGCCACAGCGCGATCTACGGCCGCGGCGAGGCTCGGCGCCGCGAGGGCAAGCAGCTCACCCTGCACGAGGTGGGCAGCGCGGCGGGGTCCGCGCTCGAAGGTCCGGGGAGGCACTGGAGTGGAGGGGGGAGGAGGCTGGGGTGGGGGCCAGGGGCCGCTCCCGCCAAGGCGGCATCTCCCTGCCTGGGGCAGACGCCGCCTTCACCGCGGGGTCCCGTGGGTGCTGCCGTCCCTGTCCCTGCTCATGCACCGTCTCTGCCCGCAGCTCATCATCAATGAGGCGGCCGCCCAGTTCTGCCTGCGGGACAACTCGCTGCTGCTGCGGCGCGTCGAGCTCTTCTCGCTCTCGCGGCAGGTTGCACGGGAGAGCACCTACCTGTCCTCGCTCAAGGTCACCAGGTGAGCCCGCACCTGGCAGACCCCATCCTCGCAGCCCGGGGGGGCCCGGCTGTCACCCCCTTGAGCTGCACTGCAACCCAGCGTGTCGGGATGGAGACAGGACCGTGCGGCCCCCAGTTCCCCTTTCCCTCTCAGGGGCCATTTTCTGCCTGACCACGGGGATGCGGGGCACTGGGGGGGGGATGCGGGGCACTGGGGGGGGGATGCGGGGCACTGGGGGGGGATGCAGGGGACTGGGGGGGGATGCAGGGCACTGGGGGGGGGATGCTGCTGGGGATGCCCCATCCCTTGCCTCTGTCCCCCGAAGCCGCTGCCCGCCGGGTGCTGTGGCCAGGCTGCCTTTTCCCTTCGCTCTCCAGCTGCTCCCCCCTTTTGCCACCCACGGCTCCATCTGTGCCAAAGCCCCGATCTGCGCCGTCCTGCGGCACCGCCCTGCCCGGGCAGCCGCCCACGCCCGCCGCCATGGCTGGCACTGCCCGCAGCGTGGCAGGAGGCCGGGCGGGCGATGCCGGTTGCGGGGCTTTGCATGGCCGCCCCCGCGCCTGACGCAGCCCCTTGTCCCCCCCCTTGCGCAGGGCACATCCCGAGGAAAGCGGAGCCACCGTGGCCAAGCGGCTCAAGCAGGAGGTGGGTGCGCACCCGGGGGGTGGGGGGGGGCGCACACGCTTGCGCAGGTGTGCACACCTGTGAGCGTGGGCGGGAGGGTGCAGCGTGCCCGGGGCTGCCCGCGCCGGCTCGGGCAGGCAGCGGGGGGCTCCAGGTGGTGACCGCGGGGCTGGCGCTGCCTGCGCAGCCGTGGGCATCCCGGAGCCCCCCGGCAGGACGGGACCCGTGTGCGGTGCCCAGCGCTCACCTGCCCGGTCCTGGCAGGGGGGGGAGCAGAGCCGCCCGGAGCTGCTGCCGCTGGCGGTGGGGCCGGACCCCCCCGGGGCCGCGTACCGAGCCAGCCTGGAGGAGGACGCAGCCAGCCTCTCCGGGGAGAGCCTCGACGGACACTTGCAGGGTGAGTGGGGGCCCCTTCCTCTCCCGGGGCGCCTGCCCCCCCCCCAGCCCCTCGGCGCTGACTCTCGCCCTTCTCTCTGCAGTGGCGGGGGCCTGTCCCCGGCTGACGCCGCCGCCCGGCGTGGCCCCCGACGTGCCCCTCGGCCTCCCCCCGCACGGGCTCTGGAGCCGCCACATCCTGCAGCAGACGCTGATGGACGAGGGGCTGCGCCTGGCCCGGCTGGTGTCGCACGAGCGCGTGGGGCGGCTCAGCCCCTGCCTGCCGGGGAAGCCCCCGGGCCCAGGTAAGCCCCTGCAGGGCTGGGGGGGGCGTTTGCCGTGGGCAGGGGAGGTCCAGATGTTGGAACCGCTGCCTTCTCCCTGTGGAAGCGGTGCCCTGATGCCGTCTTCCCCCGTGTCCCCACAGAGTTCGAGGATGGGCTGGCAGAACGGAGTGCTCCGGCCCCCCCCGAGCCCCCCCGGGGCACCATCAAGGTGGAGCAGGAGACCAGCCGGCAGTGAGACCCCGCAGCCCCCCCCATTAACAAAGCAATAACGTGCTGGGAGCTGGTGCCCGCGGCGCGGTGGCGGTGCCCTGGGCACGGGGAGCCGGCGCAGGCTCGGGCACAGCCCCCCCAGGGCCCCCTCCCCTCCCGCACCGACGCTCCGGTTACCTCAGCCGCGGCGGGATGCGCCTCCCCGCAGCAGCAATACCCTCGTCCCTGCGGGGCTCTGGGGCCCCCGGGCTGGGAAGCCCCCGATGGACTCGAGCCCCCTGTACAGCCCCCCCCGCCGGCTCACCCCTCCTGCTGCCCATCCCCCCCCGGGCCGCTTCGCACAGGCGAGCCGTGTCCCCTGGCCCCGTCACCGCGCAGGGACACGGGAGCTGCGCGCAGCACCGCGCGCTCCCACGTCAGCGCTGCCACCCACGCCGGGCACAGCGTGGGGCGCAGAGCCCGCACCCCCCCGCAGCGCCCACGCCGCAGCCGCCAGCCCCGCTCCCCGCAGCACGCACGTGCGAGCGCGCCGTGCACACGCGCTGCACCCCCCGGCCCCCGCCTGCAGCAGTGCAGCTGTAAATACCCCCCCGCAGCAAACAGCTCCGCACCCCCCGCACGCACCCCCGCAGCACCCCCCGTGCATCACCTGCGCCCGCTGCCGTGCATGGTCCCTGCGCCGTGGGGCGTCGCGCGCCGTGGGGTGTCACACGTGCACCCCCCCAGCACAAAGCAGGCGGCGTTTGACAGGCACTGGGGGGGTGCTGCCCCCCCCAGCCCCTCGCGGTCCCTCCTGCCCCCCCTGCTTTGTGCGAGCTGTGCCCAGCCCCGGGGTCCCCCCCCCCTTAGGACTGTGTGGTGTCTTTTTAGAGCAGTAGCGACTCTTCCTTTGTAACGTGTACAGTAGATTATTTATTTTGTTATTTTGGAATAAAACTTTATTTTATGGCTTATCTTCCTGCCCCCCCCCACCCCCAGGCTCCTTCTCCCTGCCGCGGCCCCGCTCCAGGCTGGGGGGGGGCAGCTCACAACCCCAAAGCAAGTGCAGACTGTGGGTGTGCGAGGGTCTGTCCCCCCGCCCCAGGCCAGCGTGGGGGTCCCAGGGGGCCCCTGCCCGGGTGGGGGGAGGTCCCGTCACGCACTGGGCTGGCACCTCCGCCCCAGCGTGGCTTCCGCTGCCGCCCCCGCCGCTGACTCATCCCGGCGGCGTGGGCTGCGGGCACCCCCACGCAGGTCGAGGCCCCTGCACCCCCTCGCCCACGGCCCCCGGCGGGGGCGGGCAGCAGCTCTGTCCTCCAAAGTGCAGCGCATACACGGGGGGGGGGGGGGGGGGGGGCGGGCAGGATGATACCCAACGTGCTTCCTCCCCCCTCCCCTGCCAGAGTTTCCACCACAGCACAAGCCGTATCAAGTCCAGGAAGCCAGAAGAGGCTGTGGGGGGGTGCCACTGCCCAACATCCCCCCCAGTGGCCCCCCAGCCGCCTCATGCATGCCCTGGCCGGACGTTGTCATCCCACCGAGCCTCCCCCAGGCCCCAGCAAGAGGTGCTGGGGCTGGGGTACCCACTGCGCTGCAGGGGGGGGGTGAAAGGGGGGCCCTCCAGGGCCATCTCCTGCAGGAACTGGTGGTCGAAGTCTGAGCTGGGTGGCAGGTCCATGCTGGGTGGCATCCTGGGGAGAGAGGTGAGGGGATGGAGTGGGGCAGCGCCCCCCTGGCCCCCCTTGTTGACCCCCCATGCTTACCACCGTGGCGAGCTCTGCAGCGGCGTGTCCACCATGGGCGGGAACGGAGCCAGCTCGGGCATCTCCTCATCCAGTGGCTCCGGTGAGGGGCCCCCAGAGAGCAGCTGCGAGGCCTCCCCGGTCACATACTGGTTGGGCATGAAGGACCTGGGGGGCAAAGAACGGGGGGGGGTGCTGACATAGGCCACGGGGCACCTCCCTGCCCCCAGGGTGCTTACCAGCCCCGAGTCAGAGGGGGCAAGTCCTTGGTTTGGGGGGGCTGGGGTGCATCTCCCTGCAGGGAGCACCCTGAGCACTGGGAGCACTGGTCAGCTGGGGAAGGTCCCTCCAGGTCCCCCCGCCCCAGAGAAGGGGGCGCAGGGCAGGGTGCCCCGCTCCGGCCGCGCGCCAGGTCTTACAAGGGGTTCCTGAAGGCGAGGTCTGGGCAGTGGGGCAGCGAGAGCATCGGCGATGGGCTGTGGGGAGGAGGAGGAGGATGTATGGGGGGGAAACACCACCTGGCCATGTCTGGAGGCGGTGGGGAGCACCCCCTGCCCCCCCCAACCAGCACTGCTCCTACCTGGGGAAGGAGGACCCGAGGCTGTCGGAGACCATCATGTTGATGTTGCTCTCACCCGTGGGGTAGCCTGTGGGGACGGGCTGGGGGCAGAAGGGAGCTGGGGGGCTGCAAGCGCAGGCATGGAGGGGTCAGCATCTGAGGGTCTGTACCACAGTCCCCCCCACCCCGGGACAGCAGGCGTGCCCCGTCCTGGGCACGGCCGGGCACTCACCCCATGGGGCTGAGCACTGACTGCAGGCTCTCCAGGTGCAGCTCGGGCTGCAGCATGGGCTGGCTGAACACAGGAGCCTGGGAGGGGTTGGAGGGGCCCCCTGCAGCACTGTGGGACTGCTGCTCCCTGCAAAGTGCATCATCCCCATCAGCACAGACCAGCTCGCACACTGCCAGGTCCAGCCTCCGAAGAGGCACGTGTGGAAGTTGACCCTGGCTTGTGGAGACAGCGGTGCACTCACAGAGACGCTCCACCGCAGCTCGGGGTACCCACTGGGGACTCCTCACTCACCAGCCCGTCCCTGTTTCACCCAGTCAGAAATCCCCCCACCCAGCAGCGATGCTCAGGCCAGCCCATGGGCTCTGAGCAAGCCCTGGCCCACTGCAGCTCGGCCCCACAGCGCCTGTGCACGCACCTCTGCCACAGCCACGGCCACGGCCTCGCACGCACACCCACCTCTCGCTTTCCACTGTCATCTTGATGGCGGTGGAGACGTAGCCCCGGCCGTCCTTCCCTGTCTGCTCTTCTGCTTGGAGAGGAGAAGCATCCATGAACCCCCACCCCAGCACGGGGCCATGCCGTGCCAACCCTCTTTGCCAGCACCGGCCGCCCCTGCAAGCCCCGGGGCCAGCAGGACCTGGCTGAGACCTCGGACCCCTCTTCCCTCCCAAACCTCCTCGCAGCGTTGCGGGGGAGGTGGATGTGAAGCCCAGGGCCGGTCTCTGCTCCCCCCACTCACTGTTGTAGTGACTCCCAAAGGCCTGGTCCTTGGGGGTGTTGGGGTAGAGGTTGCGGAGCTGCCCCAGGTCCCGGATGCGGTCCCCGAGGGAGCGGATGGACAGGTCCTTGGCAGAGAAGGGCTGGATGTTCTCCACCTGGCTGGAGCCTGCGGGGAGACATGGCACAAGGCTCCATCGCCTGGTCCCCATAACGCCCGGTGTCCCCAGGCCACGCTGACACCTGCCCTTCGCAGCACTGAGAGCAGCCCCTATCCCCCCATCTCACCGTCCTTGCCCCGAATGACGTGAGCGATGGTGACACCCCCAATCTCCGAGTCGCTGAAGCGGAGCAGGAAGGTCCCGTCAGGCTCTGTGCTCAGGAGCTTGCAGACGTACTGCTTGCTGATGAAGCCAATGATGAGCCTAGAGGGAGGGACAGATGGGAGAGCAGGCCAGCGGAGGGGTGGGACCAGTACGCCCCAGGTCCGGCCCCGGCGCAGCCGTGAAAATCCGCTGGCCCCTGGGCACTCACCGGTCAGACCAGTAACTTTTGAGGCATCTCTTGGTGAGGTCGAGGACTCCATCAAACCACTGCCAGAAGGTGAACCCCCGACCAGGCAGGATCTCCTAGGGCAGAGAGGGGATGTGAGGCTCCCCAGGGCCACGTCGGCACCTGCCCACCCTGCCCAGCCCTCCCAGTAACCTTGTTGAATTGGGCCCAGGAGACGCTGCGGCTCTGGAAGTCCTCGAAGCTGGCACTGTGGTCGTTAAAGATCTTCTGGGCCAGGAAGAAGTAGTGCTCCTTGAGAAGCCCCTTGGTGGTCTGCACCTCTGCCATGAACTTCAGGTTCAGCGTATCGCACATCTTCTCCCAGGGCACCCGCTCCGCCACCACGAAGGGCACCCGGTCCTGCAGCAGGGCAGGACGGGTCAGGGCAGCGGCTCACCCGCGCGCCAGGGCTCCTGCTGGTCCTCCCACGCCAGCCCCAGCAGCTCCTTCCCTCGCCCTGCGGCCCCTCCCTCCGGCTCGGGGCACTCACGATCTCAGAGAAGGCGTTATCCCACAGCACCGTTGCTTTGGCATTATTGTCCTGGTTCCCGTGGACAATGACCACGATGGGCAGAGACAGAACCTGGGGGCAGAGAGCGGCCCCCCCCTCAGTCCCGAGGCCACCCCGAGCCCACGGGGTGGGAGCTCTGCAGCGAGCTGTCCAGGACGGGGCCCGGGCATCCCACAGGGAAGGCTCCGCACTGCCCAGCCCCATCCCGCGGGAGAGGGGCCAGTACCTGGAGGTGGACGGAGAGGTTTCCGGGGGTCAGGGCCACGGTGGTGCTGAACAGGACGGCACACTTCTCCTCTGTCACCGACTCGGACCCCTTCCGCTCGCAGCGCTTGATTTTCTTCAGCAGCTGGGGAGGGGAGAGCCGAGCGTTACCCCTGGGCTCTGCCTCAGGGCCTCCCAGCACCCCGGCGGAGCCCCCCGTCCATCCCGCAGCCCCGTGTGGCCCCTCGCTGGTGGCACTCACCACGTTCTTGAAGTTGGCACAGCAGGTCCCACTGGTGGGGTTGGTCTCCAGGGCCACCATGTTATGCATGATCTCCCCTGTGCTCTCGCTGGGCAGAGGAGGGGGTCAGGGGGGGCGCAGCGGCGTGGCAGCCCCCTCACCCCCGCACTGGCCCTCCGGCTGCTCACCTGAGGACATTGCTGTAAGCACTGAGCGCCAGCTCCCGTGCCTGCTTCTCTGTCACCATGTCAGCCTGCACCATGTAGGGCTTGGCCGCTGCCTTCAGCAGTTGGGGGCCCAGCAGGAACCGGACGCTCGCCTGGAACTTGGTCTGGGTCTTCAGCACTTGCGGGGGCTGCTTCTCCACCAGGAAGGAGCTGGGGGATGAGGGGAGACCGTGGCGCCCGGCACAATGCTCCTGCCAGCTCTGCCACCGAGCTCTGCAGACCCCCTCGCCCCTCTGCCACCACAGCCCCCAGCCCCTTACCTCTTCACCAGGCTGGACAACACCTCGTTGAAGCGCTCCAGGAGCCGGGGCAGCAGCTCAGCCCCCAGCTCCGCGCTCGCTGCCATCACCTGCTGGTGCAGCTGGAAGTAAACCTCGACCAGGCTCTCACACCTGCCGGGGGAAGCAGGGGGCAAGGGGCACCCTCAGCCAAAGCAGAGCAGCACCACCACCCTCTCAGGGCTCCCAGGGGAGCAGGGGGGTTGCTATGGGTCGCCCATCTCTGCCTCATGCCACCTCACCTCTTCTGCAGTGGCACTAGGTTCTCCTCAAAGAGGGCCCCGTTCCCTGCCAGCTGCTGCTGCCTCTTCCAGATTTGGATCCTCTTCAGTACCTGCTGCTTGGTCAACTCCAGCTTCTTCACAGCCTCCAGGATGAGGGTGGGCAGCTCCTGTGGGGCAGCACTGGCCATGGGGCTCTGCAGAGACCCACAGCCACCATACCCCCCAGGGCACCAAAACCCCTGGCCCTGCCCCTTCCTCAGCAGGGAGGGCCGCTGGCTTTCCCCTGGTGCCCCAGACCCCCACTCACGCTCTCCAGGGGCTTTGCTTCTGTTTTCAGCTGCGGGTCCCGCACGTTTGGCTGCAGAGAGGCTGCGAGGGGGGACAGGGTGGCCCGGTTGGTGCTGGGAACTGGTGTCTGCATTGCACTGCCCAGCACCCCGGGGCGGGCACGCTGCCTTCGCTGCACCCCACGGCAGACCCACACGAAGCAGGGACCCTCCTGCCCCGGCCCTTCACCTGCGGAGCCATCCCGCAGCGCCTGGATCTCGCGGACGTAGTGCTGCAGCCGCTGCAGCCCCAGGCTGAACTTCAGCTCCTCCTGGCGCCGGTGGAAGCTGAGGGGCAGGTGCCGGTCCTGGGGCCGAACAGAGCAGGGTGAGCGGGGCCCGGGGCTGGTCCCACACCTCAGGGCACCCCAGGAGGGGGCAGGGGCCACGTACCCGCTTGATCACGGCATCCTTCTCCCTCTCCAGGATCGCTCTCAGGACGGCCACCAGCCGCAGCGGGTCCCGCTGGCAGGTGCTCTGCAGGGGAGCCAGGCCAGGGCGTCAGGGGGAGGACACGCGCCCCCTCCCACCCCGGTCAGGCGTTCCAGGCCCCCTCCCCACAGCGATGGGTCAGACTGGGGACAGACCGCCCCTCGCTGCTGCTCTGACAGAGCTCGTTTCCAGCTTTAAAACCACTTCCAACTGCGTGTAAAAACATACATGAATCGACTTCAAATGAAAATAAATCAAACCAAAGCAAATTCTCTATTTCTGCACGCATCTCCTCGAGACCCACCAGCCCCACACCTGGGGAAGATTCTCCCGGCTGCCCTGGCTCGGGTGGATTTCGCTTCCCACTGAAAACAGGGAGAGGAATTTCCCTGCTGGCTCCAGCTCCCCGTGCCCCGTGCCAGCTCCTCCGGCCCTCGCGCATTTCCCAAATTAGCCACTTCCCAAAGCAGCAGCGGAGCGAGGGTGAACGCCTGGACGGCGTCCTCAGTGCTTCCCGTGTGGGCCGGGAGGCGGCTCTGCCACCGACCCCCAGACCCCTGGCACCCGCCCCCTGTCCTGACGCAGCACTGGCGGCCCCGGGGTGCAGGGGACAGAGGGCCCAGGTTCGGGGTCCCACCCTGCACCCCCAGCCGCTCCCCTGGCCCTCTTCACCCATCTCCTGGGAGAGCACCCAGCTCCCACCGCCCACCAAGGGCCAGAGCTCCCCCTCCCCTCTGCAGGGAGCAGCCGCTGCCTCTGGCTGGGCTCAGGCTCCGCAGAAATGAGGGTCTGCTGTTCCGGGATGGGTGGGAGGAAGGGACTGGGGGGGGTGGCTCCTCCTGAGCATTTTGAATGAAAAAAAAACCTTCAGCTGAAACATTTGCACATTTTCCTACAATTTCAAAAAGCAACAAGTCTTGTTTGGCAAAGTTACCCCTTTCCCCAGAAGTTATGACTAAAGCTGACCCCTCCCCAAACGTTGTATATTAAAAATGTCTGTTACCAAAAAGCAGGGCTTTCAACCAGAACGGGGCTCTGGCAGCGAGCACCACTCAGCCCTTACGCCAAGAGCTCCGCTGGCAGGAGAGAGAGAGCAGGGGTTAAATCTGCAATCACAGAGGGAGGGAGAGAGACAGAGAGCAATTGAAGGAGACCTCGGTAAGGAGAAACAGCCCAGAAAAAGAACCCCAGCACGCACACGACAGAGGAAACGCAGCACAGCAGGCACCGAGGAAGGAGAAAGCAAACGCTCGAGCAGAAAATGGGGAACATGTGCCGAGGCGGCCGCCCGGGCGCGGAGCCGTGGGCCACGGGGGTCGGTGCACCCGGGAAGCGCCCACGGGGTGAGGGTCTGGCACGGGGCCCGGGAGGACGTGGCCACCGGGGCAGCTCCCTGGGAGCCACCGGGCACCGAAGGGGCTGCAGAACTGTGGCAGTGAGGGGAAGCCTGGCAGACAGGGGGCGAGGAGCCAAGGGGAACCGCGACTGCGGCTGCGACAGCTCGACCGCTGCGGCGAGCTGGGGGTCAGTTGCAGGATGCAAACAAACCCCCTCCATTCCCCTGAAGCACCCCAAAAACCCCAGTCGCTGAGTCCGCACAGGCTCATTGCTCACGATGGCACTGGCCTTGAAACAGGTGTCAAGGGGCAACCGGCTCGTGGCATCGGCCCCCTCGAGCGGGGCTTGAACCACTGAATCCAAAGCATAAAATAATTGAATCTTCTTTGGCAGCCGGCCGCAATCCCAGCGCGACACGGCCCCGCGGCCCCCCGCGCACCTCGATGCTGCTGACTTGCTGGAGGATCTGATGCTGCTGCCCGTCGCTGCTGGCAGCGCTGCGGAGCTTCTCCAGCATGGCCGAGAGCATCCCGCTGGCCACGCTGGTGCAGAAGGCGTCCGAGCCATTGATGAACTCCCTGGAGAGGGGAAAGGGTTGGGTGGACAGGCACGAACCCTGCACCCTCCCTGTGTAACCGTGAACTCCACACCCGCTCCGGGGGGAAGGGGACACCCTCCCTCCTCCCACCCTGGCGCGTTACGGCGTGCTGCCAGGATTTCTAGGGGTAGTTTGCTGCATGAACAAGAGTGAACCATGCTCTGAGAGGGATGAGGCAGCTCCACGGGTGTGACCTCCCAAAACCTGCCCCATGTGTACACCCAGCTGCCTGCCCACCTCCACCATGCTGCACCCCTGCCTCAGCCCGAGCTGTGTGCCATGGGCCAGGGACCACCCCCCCCCACCGTGGCAACGAGCCACGGCACCCAGCACGGCCGTGGCAGCAGGGCACTCACCAGGGCTGGTTCTCCAGCCAGTCAGCCAGGAGACAGCGCAGGCTGCGAGGAAACTCTGTGAAGAGGCCACTGAACTCCTCCGGCGGCATGTGGGAGACGATGCTCCAGAGGGACATCTTGGGAACAGTCACCTGTGGGGAAGCAGGAGAGGGGAGGTGAGCGGGGAGCTGGGCAGTTCGGGCACCGAGGGCAGCTGCAGCACCCACAGACCCCATCTCTCTGCCCAGCTCCAGTGGGGCCAAGCACCGACAGCTCCCCTGGGAGCTGCCACCCGTCCCTCCGCCGTCTGAACCTGCTGCTCGGAGGGGCCAGGGCTGCTGGGAAGGAGGAGGAGAAGCAGGAAGCCCAATCCAGGATCAGCCTCTTGGGCAATCCTGGGCGGGCAGGCAGCCCACTTGTGCCTCAGTTTCCCACATCACCGGGGAATCCCTGTGCCTCCTCCCTGGGTGACGCACAAGGACACGTGAAGGGATGGGCAAGCACTGCCGGTCTTGGCACAGAAGAGATGGGAGAGCCACCAGGAGCATGAAACCCCCAAGCTCAGCGAGACCGCTCTGCAGCCTGGCTGCTCCCCAAAACCTCCCCAGCTGCCCCCCCAGGGAGGTGCCTTCCTCAGGCATGCCCCAGCCACCCCCAGAAAAGGTGGCTCCAGACCCCGTGGGAAGCAAGAAGGGGGCTGGAATGAGGTGCCAGATGGAAACTCCCCAGGGAAGGCCTGGGCTGGGGGTTCCTCGCTGCCCCCCAAGCCAGGCACTGTCACCTTGACAGTCCCCCCCGTGCTGCCTGCAGCCTGCCCGCTCCTGCCCACGCCGTGCCACAGCTCCCTCCCTCCCTGCCCGCCGCTCGCATCCTCCAGCCCCCGCCGGAGCCCGGTCCCCTCCGAGCGGCCCTCGGGCCTGGCAGGCGAGCGGGGCCACTGCGCCGCCCGCCCGGACGCACCTCGCTGCCAGCTCCCCCAGGCCCGGATCCTGCAGCGGGGCGCGAGGCACCAGCGGCTCCGCCGCCCAGGCGTGGGGCCAGGGCAGGGCAGCACAGGGACCCCAGCCAGCCCGTCCGCCCAGGCCTGGCTTCCCGTCCCCAAAAGCAAACAGCGAGCGGGGAGTCGCGTCACGTGTCCTCGCGGGCAGCGCATTCCCCGCGGGTCTTGGCCGCGCTGCAAGAGCCGAGGCGCAGGGCGGAGGTGGAGCTGCTGGAGACTTTGAGAAACCCTGCGAGGGGAAGGAAGCCAGCATCACTAGGGCAACGTCACAGCGAGCGCAAAACAACCGTGGCGCAGCCTGTGCCCGGCCAGCTGCCAGCACCGTGCTGCCCCCCCGAGCCGCGGTGGGCAGAGGGGTGCACCCAGGGCCAGTGGCGGCGGCGCGGCCCCTGGCACGCTCCGCTTCCCACGGGAACCGGGCGGCTCGGCAGTGCCATCCCTCCCTGGCAGAGCCCCGTGTGCTGCCCTGGGGAGGAAGGGCAGCGGACGGAGGCCGGACCCCAGGTCACGCCAGCCCTGGCGCTTCCAGGAACGCATTTGCTTTCGACTCTGCCCAGCTGGCCGGAGCAAACAGACCCCGAGGACCCCTGAGGGGCAGAGCCCCAGGGCTGAGCTGGAGGGGGCCAGGCACAGCGGGAAACACCCAGTGACAGTCGGGGTGCTGCCCCGCTCTCCCAGGGCCCCGGCGAGCGCAGAGCTGCTGGCACACAGGGAACGGAGACGGGAGGCAAGAACACCCTCGCGTGTTGTGATCCCCATCCTCCTCCCCCCATTAAAACCTGTATTTCTGCTTAGCCTGGGGAGGCAGCTGCTGGCTGGTAAGTGGCAACCTGTAACGTCAGCGGGGCATGCCTGAATTCGCTGAGTCTGCAGGAGATGCTGCGCTCCCCCTCCCCGGCTCCCAGCTCCCTGCCAGCCCAGGGGACAACAGCTCGGAGGAGCTCAGAGCGGGGCACAGCCTGTCCCCTCCTGGCTCCTTCGGCCCTGCCATGCCCTGTTTCCTTCCCATTCTGATTTCCATGTTTTCCTCCTCTGCTCCTGCAGAACAGCCTTTCCCCGCCGAGGCCCCGCTCCCCCATGCCCCAGCTGGGGCCGCAGAGGTCTCCTTGGGAGAAGCCAGCGTGCCCAGCTCGCTGTCGCAGGATCAGGCCACGCAGGGTTTGCTCCGTCCGCACCCCCATGGCGCTGGGGAGGAGGAAGCTGGGCAGCAGGCTGGGACAGAGACCCAGGCTGGGTGACAGAGCTCCGGGCAGCCTGGCAAAAGCAGCCGCAACCCTGCAGCTCCCGGCTCTGCACCGCCCAGCGCAGTGCACTGTCACCAGCCACGGACACATCCACGCTGATGCACCCCGGAGCGGGGGCTGCCACGGCAGCAAGCACTGCTGTCCCCAAGCACTGCTGTCCCCACACTGAGCAAGGGGCCAGGCCTGCCCGGCACCGGGGACGGCAGCACGGGCCCTGACGTGGCCAGGGAAGCTGCGGTTGAAGCACTGAGTAGCAGCGGGGCCTCGGCGGGGCAGAGCCGCCTCACGCCCGGGCCGGGAGCTGCCGCCTGGGGAAACCCCGCGGCTGCGGGGAGCCTGGGGCTCGCTGGCGGGGCAGGATATGGTGCCCAGGGAGGGGGAGCAGCCGCCTGGGGTGCGCCTCGCACCCCCTTCCCGAGCCCCCTCGGCACAGCTGCTGTCACTTCCTCCTCCGCCCCAGGGGCCGCTTCTCCTCCTCGGCGAGGCCGGGGGTCCCCGGGCTGTGAGGCCGGGCAGGAGGAGCGCGGGGGCAGGAGGGGCTCCGTCACCCCGTGCTCCCAGCATGGGCCTTCTGCTTACAGCCTGGGCAATGGCAGCCCCGGCCCACATCCCGGCAGCGGAGCTGCCGTGCATCCCGCGCTGTTACTCATTAACCACCGGCACTTCCTGGCAGCGGACCGCAGCCCCCCACCCTCGGGGCCACCTCTCCCCAGGCATCCAGAGGACCGGGACCACAGGGAACCCCTCTCCGGGCCGGCTCCCCCTTGTCCCTGGCGATTTCCCAGCCCAGAGGCCGGCGGGGGCAGGAGCCGGGTGGGCACCCACGTCCCCCCCCTCCAGGGTGCCGAGCTGAGATTTCCCAGGGGCTTTCTCAGGGACAGATGCTCCGAGGTTTTCCACTGCGTGACACTCGGGACACCTGGGCTCTGCTCTCTGCCCCTGCGGGGACGCAGCCCGTGAGCCCTCGCTGCCTCTGAACACGCTGGGGAGGCCACTGCTGCTGCCACTCCTCAGCCAAGGCCAGGGCACGGGACCACCGTCACAGCCGCTGGGACGCGGGGGACAGCACCCACAGGAGGACACCGTGGAGCCGCAGGGGCTGGCCATGGCCCGCTGCTCTCCCCCAGTGAAAGCTCTTCTGCTTCAGAGGAAGAGGAGCAGGGCTTCCCCCAGCTGACCCAGTGCCACCGTGACTCACAGCACGGGGAATCCAGTCCCCAGCGCCCACCCCACCGCCGCGGGGTCCCCCCTGCGGGGACCTGGGGTCCGGGGGCTCCATCACAGCCCCGCACACCCTTCACACCCCGACAGCGGGTGCTGGCCCCGGGGTCCCGCCGAGGCCGGGCTGTACCCCCGCCCGCGCCGCCAACCGCAGCCCCGGTGCTGCCTGCGGGCCCCGGGGCCCCTTCGCCATCCCGGCCCAGCGAGGGTGCGCCCCGGCCGGGGCCGGCCAGCCGCCCCGCTCCCCGCCAGAGACCCCAGCCCGAGCCCCCGCCCCGAGCACCCCCTCCCCGGGGACGCGCACCGCCCATCCCGCTGCCAGGACCGGGAGCGGCGGGACCGGGCCCGAGGCGCTGGGAACGCCCCTGCCCACCGGCACGGCCACAGCCCCGGTCCCACCGGCCGCCGCCCGCGCCCGCCCCGCTGTCACCGCGGTCCCCGGCCCCGGTGGCTGCTCTCCGGCGAGGGGCCCCGCTCCGCCCGCGGGGCCCAGCCCAACGCACCGACCGCGTCCCGGGCCGGGGCAGGAGGTGCCAGGCGGCAGAACGGGCCCCGCCGCCCGCCCCCGGGACCGGCCCCGCGCCCCTGCCGCTGTTACCTGGCGGAGCCGCCGGTGGCGAGGGGCGGCCGGGCCGGGCCGCACGGCCCCTCAGTCCATGGCGGCGGCGGGCGCGGCCGGGCCGGGTCCCGAGGCTGCCCCGCTCCGGCGGAAAGTGCCGAGCGCCAGGAAGGGGGCGGAGCCGCGCGGGCGGGGGGTGCGCGGGGCGGGAGGGAGCCGGCACCGGCACCGGCACCGGCCCGGCCTCGGCGGCTCCCCGGGCCGCCGCACCGCTGGGCTGCGACACCCCCGGGCCTCCCCGGCCCCGCGCCCGTTCCCGCCAGCAGCCGGAGGGACGTCCCCGCGCAGGGCAGCCCCCGCGGGCCCCCAGCCCCGTGTCCGTGCCGGGGCCCTGTGCCGGGGAGCGTGGGCCGGGCCCGCGGGGCTGCTCTGCGCCCGCACCCACGGCCGGAACCCGCAGCCGGCCCCGCGCTGTGCCAGAGCCCGCCCGGGCCGAGGCCGTGAGCGGGGTCCCGGGAGGGGGCGGCCCTGCCCGGGGGACACGCTGCGTGGGGAGTCACACCGCGCGGGGTCCCCACGCGGGGCCGGACGGGCCCTGCCCGGCCCGGGGGGCTCCTGGGGCCGCTCCACGGCCCGCAGCGGAGCGAAGGGCCCGCACGGGGCAGGGCCAGCCCGGAGCCGCCAGGGGGCGCTGCCGCACCGCCGGTGCCACGGGGCGGAGCGGGGCACGCGGGGCCGGGGCTGCCGGGGCTGAACGTGCCCGGGGCCGCGGGCCGCCCCCGTGACCGTGGTCCACACGGCCAGCGCGTCTTGCCCGCCCTTGCTTGCGCCTGGCGCCGTGTGCGCTGGCCCCTCGTCGCACCGGGGTCCCCCGGGAGGCCGGCCCAGGGAACGGCTCGGGGCTGATGAGCGGCCCCGCTGGCCCGGGGGCTGGGAAGGGGCCTCCTGGCCCGGCGCAGCCCGCCCCAGGTCCTGGTCCAGGGCAGCACCCCGGTCGCCCTGTCCCTCCGTCCCCGGGACACGGTCCGGCCGCGCGTTCGCCCCGGAGGGGCTTTGCAGCGGGGCCCTCAGTGACCGACCAGTGCCAGGGGGTACGGCCCCCCCAGCTGCCCACATCTGCAGTGAGACCCCTGAAAGGCTCGGGGGGGGCAAGGGGTGGCAGTGGCCTTTGTCCTGCTGGCTTTGGGGGGCCCTGGGGGGCAGCAGAGCCCGGCAGCACCTGTGGGGGGGATGTGTGGGGAGGGGGCTGTCCCTTTGAAAGGGGCTGCGGGAGCGTCTGGGTGGGCGCTGGCAGGGGCCACACGTGGAAGAAACCCTGGTGAGCGCATGGCTGCAGCCCCCCGGCACCTCTGCTCTGCAGGGCCTGCGCAGCCGCAGGGCCTCTGGCGCAATGGTGGGGGCACAGCGCAGCCCTTCGGACCCCCCTGTACCCCTTGAGTCATCCCCTGCCTGTGCCCCCGCCGGCCCTTCTGCAGGGACAGCTTCCCGGGAACATCTGGGCCTTCCTCCCCAACATCTGGCGCAGCAGCAGCCCAAACCCCCCCGCCTCTGCCCGCTGCCTCTCGCTGCGCCTCCCCCCAGCGCTGCCGCCTCACCGGGCGCGGGGAGCAGACGCGTGACATCGTTGTTTTAACGGATGACATCGCTCGGGGGGCAGATGATGGCATCGCGGCTCTGGCTCTGACGCCGTGGCGGCGGTGACGGGGCGGTGGCGAGGTGCCGAACGCAGCTGACCCCACGGGGACCCGCGGCCGGAGGTGCTGGGCAGCCTGGCACCTCAGCCCGGGGAGGGGGCCCGGCTGGCAGCCCCCCGCAGCGGGGCTCCTGTCTGCACCCCTGGAGCCAGCCGGGTCCTCGGGGCCCTCTGGAATGTCGCGATACCGGCATCGCCCCCCAGCCGCGACAGGCCCGACCCGCCGGTTCCAGGGACGGGTCCCGAACACCCCCGGCCCGGCAGAGGGAAGGGCGCTCCGGTGGGCCGCGGGCCGAGGCTGTGCTGGGGACGGAGCGGGGCCGGCGGGGCACGCGAAGCCCCGTGGCTGGGCCGACAGCGGGGCCCCGCTGCCCGGGCTCTGCTCCCCGGGTGTCGGGGTACGGCGAGGGTCCCGCTGCTCCAGGACCCTGCTGGGCCCCCTCCTCTGCAGAAGGCCCCCCGGTGCTGCCCGGGGGGTCCCGCTCCCACGGGCTCTGTGCCCCGAGCGGGCGGGATCGGGCTGCTGGCTCTGCCCGGGCGCCGCAGCGCCCCGTCCGGCCCCGCTGCCCGTGGGGCCCGGCTGCCGCCCCGCTCCGCCGTCCCGGCTCGATCCCCAGCGGCAGCGGGAGCACGGGCACCGCCGGGGAGGACGGGCCGGGGCCCGGGGGGCGCAGGCAGACCCAGGTACCGGGCCTGCACCGTACGCCCATACCGCACCGTGCCTGTCCGGTACCGGGCCTGCACCGTACGCCCGTACCGCACCGTACGCCCGTACCGTACCGGGCCCGCCCGGGGGGCGCAGCCCCGTCACTGCACGCGCATGCGCGCCTCGCGGACGCCGCGTAGGACCCCCCCCCCCCGTCCGCGCGCCCCCCGACACCCCCCCCTCGCGCGCGGCGGCGGCTCGAGCCCGGTGACGTCAGGCGGGCGGCGGCGCGCGCTCCATCCATCCCTCCGCCGCGGCGGCGCGCGCAGCCCCCCGCCCCCCGCCCCGCCGCCCCCGGCGCCGCCGCCGCCCAGCCCGGAGGGTCCGCCCGCCCCGTCCCGGCCCTCCCGGCCCGGCCCGCCCCCGCCCGCGCCCCCTCCCTCCGCGGATGTCGGTGCGCGGGCCCGGGACGCGCCGCCCCGCGGGCAGCACGGCGTGAGGAGCCGCCGCCGAGCCGCCGCCGACCGCCGGCATGGGGCCGCTGCTGCCCCTCGCCGGGTGCCTGCTGGCCCTGCTGGCCGCGCCCGCCGCCCGCGCCCTCGAAGGTGAGCCCGGGGCCGCGCGGGGCGGGGGCCGGGTCCCCGCGGGGAGCGGGGCGGGCGGCGGGGACGCCCGGCGGGGGCAGCGCCGCAGCTGCGCGGCCCCGCGGTGCTGCCGGGGGCGCGGGGCCGGGAGCAGCCGGGCTCTGGCGGGGCCGCAGCGCTCGGCCGGGCCGGGGAGGGGACGGGAGGCGCCGCCGTGACAAAGCAGAGCGGGCGCATCCCGGCCCCGCCGCGCCGCGGGGGAACGGGGGCACCGGGGGGGCACCGGCAGCGGGCTCGGGCGGCGCGTCCTTCCCCGCGCCGCAGTGGAGGGCTGCGCCCCCTCGTGCCCCCCGGCCGCGGGTGGCCGCTCGCTCGCGCTCCCCCTTTTCTCCCCTTTGCCGGTTTTTGGGGACTTTCAGCCCGCCCGTCCGCCGTCCCCTTTTCTGCAGGGGTCCACAGCTGTCCCCGCGGCCAGGCAGGAGAGTGGGGGCTGGGGTCCCTGGGGGCTGGGGTCCCTGGGGGCCAAGGTCCCCCCGCTCCCTGGGGACCCCCGCGGCAGCCCGGCCTTGCCCTGTGCTCCCACTCTTGCATAACTCGGGCTGCTCCGGGGGCCACCACGGCCCCGCCGCGGAGTTTGGCTGTGGCCGCTTCGGGGGCACTGAGAAAATGTTTCCCCAGCGATGGGCTGGCTGGCTGTCCGTCTCTGTCTGTCTGTCCGTCTCTGTCTGTCCGTCTCTGTCTGTCCGTCTGTCTCTGTCTGTCTGTCCGTCTCTGTCTGTCTGTCTGTCCGTCTCTGGCTGTCCAGCCTCCGCTGCCAGCCGCTTTTTTCCAAGCTGCGCACGTCTCGCTCCCTGCTCTCATTGATCTGCTCAGCGAATACTTCAGCAAGCGTGTCAGCTCCGTGGCCGGGCGTTTCGACGTGCGAGGGGCCGCTCTTGGCAGCGCCAGCGCCTTTTGGAGCTGGCAGCCGTGCGAGCCGGGACGCAGCGGTGGTGAAGTTCCTTGCGACGCCTGAGTGTGTGGGGCAGGAGGCTGTTTTCCCCTTTGAAAGCAGAGATGAGGGCTCCGAGTCGGCTCTCTCGGCTTTCCTCCCGTGGATTCCCTCTGTCTGGATGGGAACAGCCTGGCGAAGGCGAGAGAGGGGAGTGATGGATTGGTGAGGGTTTTTTGGGACGGTTTTTCTGCGCCCTTTCTTCGCCCACCTTGCCACGACACCAAACGCCAGCAGCTGCGCCCGGTTCATGTTGTGGCAGCGTCAGCGTCTGACCCATCCCCGGGTCGGAGGGATGGAGGAGGCTGGGGCAGCCGCCCGATCCCAGCTCCAGATCAGTGTCTGGGGCCGCAGGAGAACAGAGCCTGTGGTTTCCATCCCTCCAGCCCCTCCTCGCCCCACTGCAGGTCCAGGCGCTGAATTAGTGTCCCCTGAAGGGAGGTGGCAGGAGCAGAGCAGCTCGTGGCACCCCGCAGCCACCCCGCTCAGCTGACACCCGCGCGGTCGTTAGCGCAGGGCTGATTGACCCGCTGGCACCGACGCAGCGGTGCAGGTGATGGTTAACCGCTGAGCACACCAGGGTCTCCTGCTCCCACCCTGCTCCCGGGGCCCCCAGGTCTCAGAGGCACCGTCCCCGCTTGATGGCGGCTCGGAGCAGCCGGCGGATCCAGAAGTTGGTGGGGGTGGGAGGGACAGCACCGCTCATTGCATAAGCCGCGTTGCCTTTGGAAACGAGGCTGCGGAGCGGTGATGTGCTGGAGGGAAGGGCCATTCCTCCATCCTCTTCCGCACCCCGTGAGCTGGAGTGGGGTGACAGCCAGCGCAGAGACGCCCCCCGCTTCCGACAGGCTCCGTTCCAGCCCCACAGAGCTCTGGGCAGCCCAGTAGGACAGGGGGTCCTCTGGGAAGCTGGGTGGGAGGATGCTGGGGGGCTCTCAAAGCCCCCCTCTCCAGCAGGAGTGTGGCTGGGCTGGCTGGGAAGCAGAAGGTGGCACCTTGGTGGCAGCTGAGCTGGCACCGTGGCACCAGCAGTCCTGGCTGGGCTCTGCAGGTCCGGTTCTGGGGGAGCTGTGGCAGAGCTGGTGCTGCCAGGGTGCCACTGGGAGCGGGGTGCAGGGTCCCTGTCCTTATCCACAGACAGCTCCTCACACCCGCTGCCTGCGACTGCGCCCCCAAACTGCTCCCGTGGCTGCAGCTCTGGGAGCTTTCGTTTGTTCCTGGCTTTGGCCGCAGAAGGGGAAGGCAAAGTCCAGCCCGTGGGGCGGCAGGGAAGGAAGTGTTCCAGGGGGACAAAGGGCACGTGGCTCCGGTCTGCCGAAGCTCCTCGTCGAAGCGGCGCTTGCCTGGGTCCCGCTGCCTCGGTGGGCAGAGCTGGAGCCTGCGGGAGCGGAGCGAGGGCAGGCAGGGGGTGCCCCACTTCTGTTCTGGAAATACCTGTGGTTGGGGGGGCTGCGGGGTTTCGGTGCAGCGCTTCCCTCTCGCCGCCTTGGTGGTCTGGCGCATCTCGTGCACGTGAGGGGCGCGTGCGTGCACGCGTGTGTGGACATGCCCAGATCCTTGCTGGGTTCAGCAGAGGTGAGGGGAGGAGAAGGCAGGAGCTGTCAGAGGGGCTGCCCGTGGCACCGGGGTTCCCCACGGGGACCGGCTGGGGGCTCCTCCGGGCAGTGGTGGGGAGGGGAGGGTGCCCGGCATCCCCCTGTGGAGCGTTCCGGCGGGACCCTCCCCTCTGCAGAGGTTGGGGGTCCTGGGAGCCCCGTGGGGCTCTGCCCCTGTGCTGGAGGTGCTGTGCTCTGGGATGCCAGAGGAGAGGGCTGGGCTCTGGTCCCCTTCCCATGTGCTCCCAGTCTGGTGACATGCGCTGATGTCGAGAGGATGGAGCAGTGGTGGAGCATCCCTGGCAAAGCCTGGCAGCACTGCCCGTTTGGGGTGAAACTGAGGCATTTCCTTCTCACCACTTCCAAAGCTGTTTCGTGGTGCTGTGGGTGGTGCAGAGGTGGGAACAGCTGTGGTGTCCCCCTCGTCTGTGGTGTCCCCCTCGTCTGTGGTGTCCCCCTCGTCTGTGGTGTCCCCCTCAGCTGTGGTGTCCCAGCCCCACCGCTTGCCCCTCGCCTTCTCCCTGTGCTGTTGCCGTGTGTTCCACAGGCGCCTGTGAACCGGGAGGGAGCAGGGGCTGCTCACACCCTCTGGCTGGTGATGCTTTTCCTCAGGGGTCGAGTACCAGTGGGGCTGATGGGGACCAAAACCACCCTGGTCCTCCCTGCTGCTCAGAGGCCCTGGCCCCCCGAGTCTCCTCGAGGAGCCGACTCCGCTTCGGCGTTCGTTGGTTCCTCTTCGCCCTCAGCCCGCGCTCGGTGGCGGCTGCGCGGTGCGGCTGGCTGCCCGGCTGGCACGGGCTGCGCTCTGCTGCGCTCGGCATCGCCGTCTCCAGCAGCAGGATGGGAGTGGAAAGCAGAGAGGAGCTGAGGGAAAAGCTGGGTAAAACAGCTGCTGCGTGGGGGCCCCAGGAGCACAGCGCTTGAGTCCGCTGCAGGGACAGGGTGGTGACACAAGCCAGGAGGGATGGCCCCAAGAACCGTCCTCCTGCTGCCTGGGATGAGGGTGTTTGGGAAAGGGCCACGTGCGGGCAGAGCTCAGCCCCGCTCCGTCCCCCTCTGGGAGGGCGTGGGGGGACCCGGCTGCCGCTCGCGGGCTGTGCGGGCGTCCCGTTGTCCCCTGTGTCTGCGGCCGCGTGGGCTGGGGCTGGGGGGCGGGCGAGGACCCCTTTGGGCAGAGGCCCGGAGCTCGTTACCGGTGGCAGAGGTGGCCGTGGTGGGCGGGTGGGGATGTCGGGCACGCGGGGGTCTGCAGGGCAGCGCTCACGTGCACCAGGGGCTGCGCGGTGCCGCGTTGTGCCAGCGGGTATCGCGCGGCTCGCGCCTGCGCCGCGGCAGCGCCGGCAGCCGGTGGCGGAGAGGAGGGAGCTGCTCTGGCTGTCAGGTGGATCCTGCTGACGAGGCCTCGCCACCATCTCGCGAGCGCTGGGGAGGCTCTGCAGGGAGCGCGTGCCCCGGTGCCTTCCCCGGGGACGGGTGACACAGCTGGGGGTCGCTGCCCCTGCGGCACTGATGCCCCGGGAGGCAGGAGGAGCTGAGCCCGCCTCTGTGACCGCCCACGGCGCCCGGGGACTTTGGCTGTGCCTTTGGGACGGCGTCCCGTGCCCCCGTGGGTGGCCTTGGGGAGGCTCTGGGCCCGGAATTGCCGCTGCGAAGCGGCGCGGGGAGCACGTGGCTCTGCGAACGCCCTTTGCCCTGGGGAGGGGGTGCAGGGGCTGCTTCCCGCAGCCACGGGACAGCCCGGGGCGTTGCGGCCAGGACTGGGCCCTCGGGAGCATGGGGTGCCCAGGGTGGGACGGGCTGTGCTGCGGTCCTGCTGAGTCAGCACGATTAGCGCAGCGGTAGCCAGTGGGTGAGACCGTGGGTTTGGAGGTTCCTCTTCCAGGCGTTGAAATGATTTTGGTTCCCACATCTGTGCCAGGCACCTTCTTTGTGCCAGCCCCGAGGATAAAACCCTTGCTCTGTGCCCCGAGCCCCCCGGCCGACCCGCAGCCCCGCTCCTGGGCAGCGCCGCGGCGCGGAGCTGTTCTGCTCCTGGCCCATCCCAGCGAGCCGCGGGGCTCAGCCGAACTGCCCGGCTGCATCCGGCGGTCCCAGGACTGGGAAATGGGCTCCTTGGAGATGCTGCGGGCTCCCGGTCGTGGCGGCGCGCGGCTGACGCAGCCGGCGAGCGGTGGCTGCATCTGCCCGTTCCCTCCCTCCGGTCCCTGCTTCGCCGGGCAGACACGGCTCTCCTTGTGCGTGGACTCAATTTTGTCTCTGTCACCTCCGGAGAGCGCGCCCGGCCGCCTTCTGCGGACGTCCCTCTCCGTGCGGGCAGGCTCGGTCCCCACCCGGGCACTGCGGGCTGGGGTCCCCCCGGCAGCCTGTCCCCCCGTGCTGTCGCTGTGGGTGTGCTGCTCCCCAGGGTCCTGCCGGGTCCCCTGAGCCAAGCAGCTGCTGCTCCCCGGGGACGGGCGCACGTCTGGGCCCCGCTCGCATGGCGGCCACACAGAGGGGACCGGCAGAGGCCACCGAGCCTCGCTCTGTGCTGGGGGAGCCGCCAGCACTGCTGGTGCTGGGCCGAGAGCTGTGTGTGCCGGGGCGGCCGCCCCGTCTCGGGGGTGCAGAGCACGTGGGACCCCGGGGTGGCTGGGGATGGCCCACGCCAGGGCCTTGCCAAGCGCCCGGGGAGGTTTTGTGTCCGGCGCCATCGTCCGCGGGCTCTCCCGAGCGGAGCGTCGGCTCCATCCGCGCTGCAGCTTCTTGTGGAGGGGATGCGTTTTCCTCCCCTTTGGATTCTGCAAGCCGGTGCAAGACCGGCTCAAGCTGTTTACAGCCCAGGTTCTGCTGTTGACTTCACTTCCCAGCCGCTTCCGTGTGACGTTCCTTGGCAGGCTGACCTGCGGCGGCAAGCAGCACCAGCACATATTTTCAGCATTTTCTAACTCAGCTCAAACTTTTTGTTTTCCTCGCTCTGTGCCTCTTACTTTAGGAAGGAGAAGTACTGGCTGGGCCGTGAGGACTGGTTTGCTGGATGTTATCGTTGTGTGAGGTTGTTTTCCCCGGCGCAGTCCAGCCATTTCTAGGGCTAAATATAGACCTGCCATGTCCTTTCCTAGCCAGGGGAACGGAGCGGGCTGGAGCTGCAGTCCTGCAGATGCTTTGCGGGTCCGAGATGGTCCCGGTACTGCTTGAAGGTTGTGGGGTTGGCAGCTGAAATGTTGGATAATGCCCGTGATGGCAGCTCGGAGCTTCTCCAGTGGGACCACGCTTGAGGTGCCGCCGAGGGGAGGGAGGGGGAGCGTGAGCCGTTGGGGAGGGGGAGAGCGGCTCTGTAATGTCCAAACCGTGTGGGCTGAGGCATCAGTGGGAATTGTGGGTGGCTGGGAGGGAGTCTGACTGAGTTGGGTGTTGCATCTTTAATTGAGTGGACTAATTAGCTTCTTGCAAGATGCTGTTTCTCCAAACCAGATCGTGGCAGGGATGGGTGGGCACTGACGGTCGCGTCCCCGTGCGCGAGGCGGTGACGGGCAGGCGAAGGGCAAGGGGAACTGCGAGCGCGCGGTTCGTCTGGGTGACAGTGGGAGCTGCTGGTGGGGGGCGAGGGAGGTGATTGCTGCTCTTAGACTCACTGCTGGACGTGGGGCCCTGGTGTCCATCCCTTGATGACCGAACTGAGGAGGATTTCAGCCTGGGGGGACGAAGGCTTTCTGAGCCATTGTGCTGATACTCCTCTGCCCGGCCTTGCTGGGGGTGGCTGGGTTTTGTTTGCTGTGGGCTGCCAGGCAAATTGTTATTTTAATCTGCCAAGAGCTTTGCAACGCATCAGTCGAGTCCATTTACTTAATATGGTGCAGCTCTTTGTTTGCAGGCGCCGCTGCAGCCGTCTGAGCGCGGGGACCGAGCGCTCGCTGGGTCCCGGATTCACACAGCCCTTCTTTGTGGCTGACAGCGCCTCTCGTGCTGCTGGGGACATCGGCCGCTCCTCGTGCCGCTGCGTCAGGCTCTCTGGGCTGAGCCCCTCCTGGTGACCCCTCCCTCTGCACTGCTGCTCACCGGGGGACAGAGCCCCTCGATGCCGCAGCGGCACGCACCGGCACCCTGCGGATGTGCCCAGGGATTTTCTGTTCGTGCTGTGCTCAGAATTTGAATATTGTGGTCTAAAGGATCGCACGTGGACGCACACGCTCACACCAGGAGCGTGATGCTGCGGCACCGGGGAGCAGCAGTGGCTCCAGTGCCGGCCCTGCTCACACTGGGGCTACCAGCGTGCCCCCCCTCCTCCGCATGCCCGCCTGCAGCTGCTCGAAGCAGTCTTGTCTGGGGACACTGCTGGTGGTGATGCCCCCAGCCAGACCCAGCTGGGTCTGCGGCCGGGAGAGCGGCTCCAGCTGATGCTCTGGCCCTGGGGGCAGTGGCATCCCGAAGCACGCGGCGCTTGCAGTGGCCCCGTCCTCCCTTGGGCACGCGTGCCGCCTCGGTGCCGGACCCCGACCCTCCAGGCACGGGGAGGGGAGCTGGAGAAGGGTTTCCTCCCGGCACTCAGCACCGCGGGTGTTGTAGTGCCTTTATTGTTTGGAAAAGGAAGCACTTGGGTTTAATACTTCCCGCGGCAGCCACCTTCCCGCGGTCCAGGCGGATGCTGCGGGGCGCCGGGGGCAAACGCCGCGGGAGGGGGGGGCTGTGCCTGGAGAGCGCTGACGGGTGCGGTGCCCGCTGCCGGGGGTCTGTTCCGCCCGTCTGGGAGGCAGCGGTTTGCTGGGGCTGTGTCCTGGGCTGGCCGGGTTTGCTGCTGGGGACTGGGATGGGCGCCGGTGAGGACTGAAAGTCCTGTGAGGACGGGGAGCTCTGGCAGGAGTGGGCAGGGGCCGTGGCGCTGCCGTGGGTTGTTTTTCCTGGGGGAGACCTTGAAATAGCAGGAGATGGCGTTGTGCGACGGGTGGCGCCGTGGCTCCGTGACCTTGTCCTCCATGGAGCTGGGAGATGCTCCCCACAGCACACAGGTCCCTAGAGGACCTAGGAGGTCCCTGGTGCGACCCCCATGTGCACCCTGGTGGGGACCCACGGGGGTGACCGCTCCGACGTGGCCGGTGGGTCCCCACGTCCGTGGTCCCCACGAGCCGGGGCTGGCTGGGTCGTCCCTGGCGCAGGGGCTGCGTTCACACGGGCAGGTGGACCAGAATCCAGAGCAGCTCCCCACGCAGACGCGCTGCTCGGGAATAAAAGTCCCTTTATGCTGGAATAATTAGTGTACTCAGAGCACGCTAATTATTCTGGGATAAAAGTGACTTTTATTCCGGCAGAGCATCCTCTCAAAGGGCCCTTTCTGCCCGCTCCCGGGGCACAATAGCTGCTCTGCTCCGTTTCCCCATCTCAGACAAAGTCCTTATTTGCGAAGCCAGCGAAATTGAGTTGACTAATGAATTAAGGCCAATGGTTTTGGCCTGGCTCCAGCGCTTTGAAAGCCTTGGCGAGCTGCTGCCCGTCCCGGGCAGGGGGAAGCGCAGCACCCCCCGCCCCAGCGGAGCCCCCGCGGGCTGTGTTCGGCCCCGGGCTCCGCCGGTGAGCGCGGGCAGCGTGCTGCCCCGGCTCAGCCGCCCGGATGAAATGCCTATTAATCTATCATGTGCAATTGCTTTATTGCACAACGCGGGCAGCTCTCTGGAGGGAGCGTTATCAGCTTTAGCCACAAGCCATAAATAACTGCCTCGGTGCAGAGCGCGCCATTCTGTTTGGGTTCCCTGCTGCCAGGGCATAAACACTCCGCTGCTGATTGCTAGAGTAAAGAAAGGGGATGAAACCCTCGGAGCAGGTAGAGGAGGTGGGGGGGCCTCTGCAGCAGCCCCCCTGGCTGGCGGGGTCTCCTGCCCATGGCCACGTCCCCCCGTCCCCCCCGGGCAGGAGAAGGGCCAGTGTGGGGTGAGGGGGGAGTGGGGGGCATCCCTCCCCCTGGCATCTCCCTGCCACCCCCCGGCGGGGATGGCCGCCGGCCAGGGACGGCTGCAGCCTCTCCAACTGCACCCAGAGGACTTCAGCCCCTTTCTTTTGGCAGCAAATGCCTTTTTTTTTCCTTCCCCCCCCCCCTTTTTTTTCCCCATTTAAATTGCAGATAAGCTGCAAAAAGAGACAGAAATCAAAAAAGCATGATTCTTCCTCGAAACACCCTCTGCTGCGTGGCTGGAGCCTGCCCCCTCTGCCCCTCCCCACCACGTTTTGTATGATCCAGCTCTTTTTTTCCCCAGTTCTGAAAACGCTGTGGATTCGTTTCATCTGGTTCCATCTCCTGCCATTTTTCAGCTCATTCTTCTGCGGAGCTCTCGGTGGGGCCGGCGGGGGGCAGGGGGGTCGCTCTCCCGTGCAGATCTCGCGGCTTCTGAGTTTGGTTTAAAATGCAAATCTATTTTTTTTTCTTCCCTTTTTAAATTTTTTTCTTTTTTTTAAATTTTAATGCATTTCATCTGAGGGCGGCGGAGCTGCCGGAGCGGGAGGAAAGGGGCTGGGGGCGGGGGGAGCGCATTCCTCCCAGCGCGTCCAGATTTCCTGACGCGTGTTGGCGTTGCGGTCGTCTCCCCCGGGCCTGTTTGAAGTCGGGCGACGGCGATGCTGTCGGGGATGAAGGCAGCCCCTGGGAGCCACGATATGATTTTATTTCCCTTCCCCCCCACCAGGGAGGGATGCTCGTGGGCAGCCTCCATCTCCCCCCTCCCTCTGGGGTGCGCACCCATTGTCCCTGTCCCCCGGTCCTCTCTTTGGGCGGGGGGCAGCGATGGCAGGTCCTGCAGCCGGGGGGATCCTGGCCCGCTGCACGCGGTGGTGCCAAGGACACACTTGGGGTGCTGGGGCTCCCTTTTGGCTTGCATTGCCCATCCCTGCCCCAGCCACGGGGACTCTGCTGCCCGTGGGAGCCCAGGTTGTCCCCGGTGTGGAGGGGGATGTCGGGGTCCCTGGCGCACCCTGGGGAACCCAGTGCAGAAACCCAGTTGCTCCCAGTCTTTGCCCTGGTGTCCCCCATGCCTGTGGACAGGGAGGGGTGTCCCTTGCTGTGGGGAGCACCCGGGCATGATTGAACCATCCTGCCTGTCCCTCCTGGCAGCGGGGTGTGATGGCACCCTCTGTGCCCCAGGACTGGGCAGGATGGGACCTCCCAGTTGGTTCTCCAGAGCATCCTCCCCGCTGGGTGGGGGGAGATGAGCAGAAGCTGGAGGTGAAAAACCAGGGAAGGCGCCGGCGCACTGCGGGGTGCACCGGGTCGGCTCCCAGGGCGATGCTGGGGGGCTCTGCCACCGCTTCTTCGCCGTGGTGGGGATTTGGTGGTGGTTTTCAGGTTGAATGTTCCTGAAAATGGGGTGAGTGGCAGCAAACCCACTCGGGAGCCCCTGGTCCGCCCTTGGCCTCAGCCTAATCCTCCTCCTCCTCCTCCTCCTCCTCCTCCTCCTCCTCCTCCTCCTCCTCCTCCTCGCGCTGTTCCAGCCTGAGCCGTTCCTATGAACAGCGTTTTGCTGCCGTTCAAGTGTTTCTGGTGAAGCAGAGGCGGGCTTTTCTTCTCAAAATTGTCTTTTTTTTTGAAGAAGGTTAATGCCTTGTGATTGAGATGCAATAGGCAGACTTAAAAGGAAAAGGGGAAAAAAAAAAATTATTATTTTAAAGTCAGTATTTACTTAGGAATTGGATGGGCCCCTCCCCTGCCGCGCATACCTGCGGCTTCTCCAGCGGGAGCGGCCGCACGCGGCGACGTCATTGATGGCGGGGCTGGGATGGAGCAGGGGATCTGGTTTGAATCTTCCCCTTGGAGGGGGCCGGATGGAAGAATTGCAAAAATGCATTTGAACTGTTTGGAGATCTTGTATTTAAACGCAAACCAAACAAATGAGCCTTCCTTTCCCCTTCCACTTGGAAAAACGTGCCTGCAAACTGCGGGTTTTGTTGTTTTAAACATCCCCGTTACCCCGGTCCCCAGTCAGCTTGCAAACTCTGCACAAAGTTCTGGGCAAACGTGCGAGCCCGGCGGGGGTCGGCGTTCTAGCATCGGCCTTGTGGCTTTTGGCCGCAGCCCCTGGACCACGGAGCACAGAGGAGCCGAGGGGCGCACGTGCCTCCGCGCTTTGTCCTTCCCTGGCGTCCGTCCCGTGGCTGCGGAGGAGCTCTGGGAGAGCTGAAGAGCCCTAAAAGCGCAGAAAAGGAACAAATCGCGGGTTTTGGGTTTTTTTCTGAAATTCAAGGACGAAAGATGGCCGATGTGGGGGAGGAACGTAAGAGCTGGCAGCATAAGGTGACTCCGGTTTCTGGGTTTGGTGAACTGGGCGAGTTCCAGCGCGGTCCGGCTGCGGGGCGCCCCCAGGGACAGCGGCCTTGGGGCTGTGGTGTGCTCTGAGCCGGGGCTGTCTGGGGCGCTGAGTCAGCGGGGAGGGACGGGGGGACGGAGACACGATGTTCAGCTGGCTGGAGGACAGGCTCTCCCCTGAGAAAGGCAAGCAGCCAAAAGCAGCCAAAATCGGCCGAAGCGGTGTCTGGGAGCGGAGCAGATCGTGGCAGCGGCTTCCCCTGTGCCTGGGCGTGCGTTGCGCCTCCTCGCCCCGTGCTGGCACGTGCTTCGTGCCGACGCGCTCAGCGTGGTGATGGGCTAAACGGGGATGGAGCTGGGTGGATGCCACCTTTGGGCGCCGCTGTCCCCTTGCTGCAGGGTCCTGTGGTTTTCTGCTCAGCTTTTGCCCTCCAGGACAGCCTGGCAGATTTTTGTCCTGCCAAGGTGGACTGTGCCCGAGCAGTGCTGGGAGCGTCTGGCCCCCCGACGCGGTGCGGTGGGGGGCGCGGGGTGCCCGGCCGAGGCTCTGCAGACCCTGGCTCCCTGCTGGCCCTGGGCCCGGCTGTGTCTGTCCCGCGGCACAGGGCGAGCTGCCGGGGCCGAGCCGGTGTGCCGGGTGGGTCTGGGTCTGGGTCTGGGTCTGGGTCTGGGTGGGTCTGGGTCTGCCAGCGCCCCCGGCACCGGGCGCGGGGTGAGCCCGGCTCTGCGTGGCGCGGAGGTGTGTGCCTTGGCAGGCTCCGAGATGGGGTGTGCGAGCGTGGAGGGGAGGGGGTGGCTGGGGACCGAGACCTGTGAGGAATGTGGAGTGCATTTATTTTTCTCCCTCTCGTGCTCTTTCTCCCCCCAGAACATCTGGTTTGCAAATCACGCTCCTTCCAGGCCGTATTTATGGCTGGTGCTGTTTCCTTTGCGGAGCAGTGGCCGGAGGAGAGGAGGAGCTGGGCTGCAGGGGACGGCGCGGCTCGCTCAGGGACGCAGTCCTGGCACATTTCTGGCCTTTGCTCTCTGGGTTTTTGTGCCGTGCTCATCGGTGCGCTGAAGGTAACTCGGGTTCTGCTCGAGGGGAAGACCTCCCGCCTCCCAGAACAGCCCCTCTGAGCGGAAGTGTCGGTTTAGGCAAAAATGGGGTGTTTTGCTGTTTCTTCAGCAGCGCCTTTCCCCGGCGGCCGCGCTCCCTGCGGGGCGGCGTGCGGCACAGCCGGGCTCTCGGTTCCCGTCCCGCCTGGGAGGACCCCGCTGCCTCACTTCCCTGTTCCGGACAAGAAGGATCCCCTTTCTCGCCCCCAATTAGCCGTTTTTTGGCCATTTTTTAGTACAGTTTTCCCCTCTGTCCTCCTGGAGGTCCTTCTAGGCAGGGCTCTCTCCTGGGGCGGCCGGAGGGACGTGATCCCCGTCCCGCGAGGGCTCTCGCAGCTGTCCTGGCCGCGCTCTGAGCTGCCCATTGTGCGCTGCATGAAGGCGCCTTTATTCCGCGCCCTGGAGCCGCAGCTCCGCTCTCCGCTGCCCCTTCTGCTGCCGCGGCCGCCTGGCCCTCGCGGGGGAGTGCGGCTCCGTGCGCGGGATGCGCTAACAGACGCCTCCTCTGATCGTCCCCGCGCACGGAGGCGCCTGGGCCGTGCGGCTCGGCGGAGCACGCCGTGTGAGGACAGCGCGCGGCTGCCCAGGGGAAACCCTTCTCCTTCCCCCCCCTGCCCGGAGCCGCGGCAGCCGTCGTGCGACAGCCGCTCCAGAAACTGCGAGGCCTCGTGCTGCCGAAGCTGCCCGCGTGCCTGGGAGTGGCGGCGTGGGAACGGTCGGCCGTTTGAGCCGGGTCGGGCGCGGGGTCACCACGGGTTGATGTGCCCTGTGGTACTGGGGGGGGCCCGCCTGCGACGGGGGGACTGAGCTGGGGCATCGCCACCGCTGAGAAGGGCAGGTGTGAGCAGGACACGTGTCCTTGGGGTGGCCATGGAGAGAGCCGTGACACGGGCAGCCTGACGAAGCGTGTGCGAGTGATGTTTCAGTGCTTGGAAGAAATCCCACGAGTTCTGCTCCTGCTGGGGGGAGCTGCTGCCAGTGGCAGGAGAACCGGCTCCGCTCTGGTCCCAGCAGCTGCGATGGGAGCCACTTCCCAAGGGTTTGCCCTCCTCCTGCAGGTCTGCCCGCTCCCCTCGGTGGGCCAGGGGCAGGGAAGAGGCCGTGAGCTGAGCTCCACCAACAGGAGACAGCGGCTGCTGTTGGTCCCGGCGGGTTCCTGGGTGCCGCCGTGGTCGGTTGCGGCAGCCGTAGGTCGCTTTGTGGCTGCTGGAGACCTGGGAGGGTGAGGGAGAGCAGGAAATCCAAGGGAGCGTCGTTTCTTTGCTGTGGTTTTGTTAATGAAGCTTGCATTTGGTACGCTTGTGGCTGGGAGATGGGGGCGGAAGATGAGCTCCTCCAGGAAGAGGGGGCGGCGGAGCCGGCTCCGGAGGAGAGCTGGTTGCAGGAGACGCCTGTCCCCGAGCTCCCAGCCCGGCGCGGTGGGAGGAAGGGGACAGGCCTGGTCCCCAAGTCACCTCTCACCTGAAGAAGGTTTGGGGGGGGCGGTGGAGGGGGAGGCATCTGCTCATAACTGGGATGTTTCATCCATTTTGATACGTCCAGTCTCCATCTTGATTGCACTGAGCTCCCTGTCGTGGCGTCGAGCCGTTCCCGCTGAGCAGCAGCGCCGATGCTGCTGTAGACAGAAGGGAAGCGGGGCTTCTAGGAGGTAGTGCTCTTCAATCAAACCAAATGACATCAAACAAAGCCCTTTTGCAGGTCCCAGGAATAATGAGCATTGTTACATGGTGCGGAGAGTTTCCTCCCAGCCTCTAGGAGCCGGGATTCGGACCGGGGACCGGACCTTCCCCCCCATCCCTCCCAGCATCGCCGCTGCAGACCGGGCGGGAGCTGCCCGGACCTGGCTGTGGCGTTTCCGTCCCCTGGAGAGGGATCGCAGCACCTTCTCTGGAGCCCGAGGGCGAGCTGGGTCGCTGAAGGGTGACACGAGCTGCAGCACCCGTGGTGCTGCCCGGCGCGGCCGCAGCGAGGCAGCTGCCAAGATGCTCCTGCCCGGGGCTGAGCCGAAGCGCAGCGGGTCCTTGGGGCAGGGGGTCCTTGGGGCAGGGGTCCTTGGGGCAGGGGGTCCTTGGGGCAGGGGGTCCTTGGGGCGGGGGTCCTTGGGGCAGGGGGTCCTTGGGGCGGGGGTCCTTGGGGCGGGGGTCCTTGGGGCAGGGGGTCCTTGGGGCGGGGGTCCTTGGGGCAGGGGGTCCTTGGGGCAGGGGGTCCTTGGGGCAGGGGGTGCAGCAGAAGAGGAGCGGTGACACCAGAGAAGTGTTCGGGGAGTCGCCCGTGTTTCGCTGCCGTTGCAGTTGCGTTTCCTTGGGTTTTCAAGATTTCCTCCCCTCCCGAGGGCTGGGGCCGCTGCTCGGGGCAGAGGCGGCCGGCGGCGGGGAAGCGTTGGCTGCAGAGCTGGGTCTCTGGGCTCTCCCCGCTCTGCTTTAGGTTTTCCTGCTGGTTTTGTTCCGATTTTGTTTTATTTCTGCGTGTCCCGGGGTCACCCACGCTCCCCTGGGCTCGGCGTCCCGGCCGTGCCCCTGCGTGCTGCCTGGGCCCGGGATGGATGGAGAACCCGCTGCTGCTGCTGTCTTTGTGATTTAAAAATGTTACTTTTTAATTTGTTCTAATTTGGGTTTTCTTATTTTTTCCCCTGTCTTTTTTACTGTCTAGCATAGAAAATAAACCGCCTTTGGCTCCCAGGAGCTAATTCATCCAAGTTAAATGATCTTTAAAATCTGTTATTGCATCGTGGATCTCGGTTCCTGTTTTCTCACAGTGTAATTAATGTTTCAGTTTAAATTTTCTCCTCTCCTTAGGGGCAGGGTTGATGGATCTGGTGCCAGGCTAAAACTTTTGCTGAGCCGTTAGAAAGAAATCAAACTAAAAGCAATCTAGCCCTTAATTTAAATTTTATTTTTTTCAAGTAACTTGTCTTTAGGAAGAAACTGATGTTGTTTATTGTCATTATTTCTTTTCTCATCCAGCACCCAAGACGTGTAGCCCTAAACAGTTTGCATGCAAAGATCAGATTACGTGCATATCTAAGGGCTGGCGCTGTGACGGGGAAAAGGATTGTCCGGATGGCTCCGATGAATCACCCGATATCTGTACGTATGCCTTTCCTTCCTAATGCTCTTTGGTTTTGTTTCATCCCTTCTCCCATTGCACAGTGGTTCCAGGGTCCCAAACAGGCGGCATCGCACAACTGCTCTACCTCAGCTCCCGTTTCTCCCGTGGTGCCCGGGGGGGGGGTACCACTCCGAGCCGTCCAGCTCTCCGTCCTCCCTTTATCTCCCTAGCTGCTGCTCCCGGCGCCTCTGGCTCTGGGGCCGCGAGCCATCGTAGCAGAACAGCCTCCTGGCAGTGGGGTGTCGCTGACGTGGGGTTTGTTTCCAATGAAACTGGTTTGCACGAGGAGGGCAGAGTCCTGGAGGCGAGGATGCAGCGAGCCTGGGGCCGGGCAGGGGCTGCACCCCTTCCTCGGGTGGCTGTGCCTCCCCCCGGCATTTCAGGGGTGCTCAGGGTGAGGGCTGGGCTGAAGGGAGGAGGGGGATGTCGGGGAGCAGCCATCCGCTTTCCCCAGGTGTGTTTGCATTGGGGTGCTGGGTTGGTTTTACTGGGTTTGCCCTGGGCTGCTGGAGCGGCTCTGCCACCGCAGTGCCCGCAGCCCCGGTCGGGGGCTGCTCCCGCTCAGCGTCACTCCGGGAGCAAACGGGGAACGAGGCTGGGTTAGGTGGGGCACAAGGGCCGGGGCGCGTGTGTCCGCACGGGGTCTCTGCAGGGACGGCGGGCGTGCCGGTCCCGCTGCACCGCGCTGTGCCGGGGGCTCTGCTCCGGCTGGGTGGGAGCGAGGGGCCACCTCTCCCTGTGCTGTGATTTCTCCTTCATCTGATGGTGGAGGCTGTGGTCCCCTTGTTGCCTCGCAGGAGCAGCCTCCTTAGGTTGCTTTGCTGTGTCAGGAGAGCAGCCTTGAGATGCTGGGCCAGCAGGACAGCGCAGATGGGTTCATCCCTGCCACTGCTCACCAGTGACCGGCAAAGTCCCCTCGTCCTCTGCCCTGAGATCCTTCCCAGGCCCCTGCTCCGTGCTGCGCTTGGCGTGAAGGTCTCCTCCAAAGTAGTTTCTGGTTCGGCACTGGGGTTATTTATTTCTTGAGGCAAAATGATGCAACCTTCCCCTCCGTGGGAGGGATGAGGGGGCTGGGACGGGCTGTCTGGCTCCAGTCAATCAGCAGCCCTGGAAAATTACTGCGGGAGGACTTGGAGGCCCTTCCCTGGCTGGGAGAATTCCGTCCTGATTGACGTATTCCGCTTGCTGCGCGTGTCTGCGTTGGCTGCACCGCCCCGTCCACGCGGGCAGGTGAACCGAAAACGGACCCCTCGGGTGCTTTCCCCTCCTCCTCTTCTTCCTCTTCCTTCCCTGCAAAGGTGGGGGGCTGGCAGAGTCTCCCCCAGATGGGGAAGGCAGAGCCGCTGCCTGCTCCAGCTGCGGCCACCCCGGTGGGACCTGGAACCATCGGTGTCCTCCGCCGCGGGGCTGTGACCTGCCCGAGGGACTCTGCTCACCTTCCCCGTGTTCCCCATTTAAGCCCCAAGACCAGGTTAGCCCGAGGAGCACCAAGAGGGAGCCAGAAGAGCGCTGCACCCGCTGGAACGTGGAGGGGGGTGGCAGCGGCCATCACCGCTGGCTCCTCCAGGCTGGCTGGGACGCGTCCGGCCCGGCGCTCACCTGCGCCCGTCCCTGCCTTTCCATGGGCAGGGGCTGTGGATGGAGGTTCTGCCTGCTCCTGCCTGCTGCTGCCCAGGCTCGCGCCAGCGGAGTCCGACCTGTCGGCACACGCCGGATGCACAGCCTGGTATCTCTGGCGCTGCCAGGAGAGCTTTTCTCACGCCACTTTGGCACCGGGGCTTCCAGCAGGCTCTCATCCTCCTTATCTTTTTGGCAGGGAGAGAATGACTTTTAATACTATCATTTAATCTCTTTTTTGAAGCCCAGGCTGCGAGCGCGGCTCTCGCCCGCTGCTCGGCGCACCCTTCGCGCCCCGGCAGCGCAGCAGGGTTATTTACATTGCACTAACGTGCTCATGTCAGTCCCTTGAAATGCTGTCTGTTATGTGCGAGGTCTTCCTCCCTGGGGAATCCTTTTGAGTATTTGCTGGCTTTGCTCATGTGTTAGCTGAGCATGGGAAGAGCTCCCTTTCCGAGCTCGGTGCCGTGCTCGTGTCTGTGCGAGCGGCTCGTGCCCGGTTCTTGCCCAGTCAGTCATTTTTTCACTCCGTGGAGCTTTCCTGAGGGAGAAAAACTTGGACAAGAGCCTCCACCCTGTTGAAAACGGAAGGAGATGAGGGGCTCTGAGAAATGAATTTGCCGTGGCTGAGCTGTGGCCGCCATCTGGCCGCTGCATCCCGGCTGGCGCCGAGCCCGGCCCCCGCCCCGGCCAGGCTGGGGTTGCCCACGAGCGGGACGGCGGAGCCGCCGGCGCATTCCTCCGGCCGTGGCCGTTTGGGAGGGTTCGGCATCAGACGAATCGGCATCAGCCACCGGGCCGAGGGCTCGGCACTCCCGGGTCCCTCAAGTCCCAGTGCTGCCCGTGGCGTGGCCCTGCGCAGGTTCAGACGGGTCTCGAGCGAGCCGGTGTCTGCGGAGCCTTTGCTCCCCTCCCCGCGGCGCCGGGTGCAGCCGGGAGGCACCGACGGAGCCTCCTCTGCCCAGCTCCTCCTGCCTGTCCCCTGCCCACGTCCCCCACATCTGTGTCTCTTCGGGCTGTTCCCAAATCAGCTGCAGGCTGGAGGAAGAATTGCTTCTCTTCTCCCCTTCTTTTTTGTTTTCCAAGTGGTTTTCAGAGGTTAAAAATTCCTATCTAGTTCAGCTCCTTGTGGTGTACCACAAGCTTGTCACATGTAATAAATTGGCTCATTTATTAGTGTGCCAACACAGTCAAAAGCAAACAGAGTGGCTTGGAGATTAATCCTGCCCTGTTTGTGATAAGTAGTTTGATCCAGGCTCTTTGCAGGAGAATAATGGACACAGCAGATCAGTTTTGACTGATGAACTGTGCACTTTATTTCAGTGCCTTCATTCTTTTGGCCCGTATATTGATGCTACTTAATTAACCCTTAATTTGCAATTGCTCGGTGCCCAGATCGCGCTGCTGTTCAGCCCTCTGTGCAAAACAGAAGCCATGAAGTGGCACCTGGTAAGAAATTATCCCAGGAATCGCCTGCTGAGTTCCCTGGGCTGGGGCTGGGAAAGAGGGGAAGCGCACGGCCCCGACGGCTGCGACGGAGCACGGGCGTCCTGAGCTCTGCCTTCCCCATCCTGCAGGATTCCCTCGCCCCAGTGCAAGCCAGTCAGCTAACTGGAAGCACACTGGAGCGTGTTTGACATGCAGCCTGTGTGCAGGGGAGGGATCTGGCAGCTGGAGCCTGCTCCATTTCCGTCCTTGGGGCACCTCTGGTGCAAGAAGGGACGTGCCGGTGCCAAGGGCCCCGAGTGAGTCACCTGGCACAGAACGGGCAAACGAAAGGGGGCGAAGTTTTCACCCTGGCCGGTCGGGGAACCCTCCTGCGAGGCGCCGTGTCTGCGTGCCCTTAACAGGGGCTTCCCTGGGCTGCTCCTGCCGTGGGAACCTCCTGCCCACCCCGCGGAGCAGCAGCCTGCCAGGCTCGGGGTGGCTTGTGGAACGTTTCCCGCTGGACTTTAGTTCTGCAAAGGCTTTGGGGAGGGCAGAGGAGAAACCCAGCCTGCTCTGTCTGCTCCTCAGGGAGCACCGTGCTGTTTCATAGTCTGGAGGACGGAGGAGGGAGGGGTGGGGATGCAAAGGCATCTGCTGGGGACGTGCTGAGGGGTCACGTGTGGGGTCAGGAGAAACCACGACAGCTCCTTTCCGAGGAGAGCTTAAGCTCATCTAGGACAGACTCTGCTGGTGGAGTCGCAGATGAAGGTGACTGCTGGTCTCAGTAGCTGCCCAAAACAGCACTGTGCCTGGACAGCGCGCTCGGCGCGTGATGCGCTGCAGGTGCCCTTCTCGGTGCTCACCTGGTGCCGCGCCTGCTGCGAAGGACAGGGTGGTCCGTGGGGAGCTCGGGGAGCTATTCCTGCTGCTGTCCCCCTGCCAGCGGGGCTGACGTGCTGCCTGCCCCGCCGAGGAGAGGGCACGGCACCGACAGCCGCTGTCTGCCCGTGCAGCGGGATCTCGGTGCCTGGCTCGGTGCTGCCGTTGGCTCAGCAGAGGCGCGTTGGTGGCTGCAGCAAGGGCTGGCGAAACGCTGCGCGTTCAGCCCTGAAGGAAACTTGGGTCTGGGGCCAGGGAGGAGAGGAGAACCTGAGAGGGGAGCTGGGCTTTGCAGGGCTCTCTGCTCCGTGTGCCGGGCTGTGCCGTGCCCGTGGGCCGCTGACACGGAGCCCGCTCTGCCGGCACCCCCAGGCAGCTGCCTCCCGGCCTGGGTGAGGCCGTGTTGGAGCCCGGGTGTTGGTGGAGCTTTGAACGGGGTTTCGGGGCGTTAATCGATTTACGGCGTATTTTGTTGTTTGTCTCGATGCCACGCTGCTTTTCAGAGAAGCTTAAGAATAAAGCCTTGCTGCTTTTGTAATTTTTCTAGTTAATAATGGAGATTAAGTCTCCTTGTGTCGTGTAGCCCTGGTTCGTAATGCTCCCCCGCCAGGCTGCCTGCGCAGCAGCCTCTTCACAGAGCGCGTCGGTGCCGGGGGGTCCGGGGCGGCTGTGCTCGGGGTGCTCGGCACTGCCTGGTCCCCATGCCCCCGCCTGCCCAGCAGTGAGGGGTGCCCAGAGCCGTGTGTCCGGGCAGCCTGGAGTGGCTGTGTCCTGTGGGAGCTCCAAACAGGGAGCTGGGGGCTGCTGAGGTCCGGGGTCACCTTCCTCCTGGGACCCCAGCCTGTCTCCTGGCTCGTTCCTGAGGGGGGACCACAGCCACCGAGAGCAGTTTCTGGGGATGGACAGAGCAGCGTGTGGGGCCGAGAGTGCCCTCGAGGTTTGGGGCGATGGGGTTGCAGGGCTGTCACGCTCTCCCTCGGGTGACCGTTCTGCCTTTGCTGCCGTGCAGGTCCTCAGAGCAAGGTGTCTCGATGCCAACCCAATGAGCACAACTGCCTGGGCACGGAGCTGTGCATTCACATGAGCAAGCTGTGCAACGGGCTCCACGACTGCTTCGACGGCTCCGACGAGGGGCCGCACTGTCGGGGTAGGTGTGTGGGGGGGACAGCGGGCAAAGAGGGGCTGTGGGTGGGGGGGCTGCCCCATGGGATGCTGCCCTTGCCTCCTTTCCTCCCCTGCTGAGGTAGGTGGCACGAGGTCCCCGTCTGTCCCCAGTCCCCGGCTGGACGGCGTGAGCCTCACGTTGGCGTGGTTTAACGATGTGCGGCCGGTGCGGGCAGCTCAGCGCCGGGCTGGCCGGGAGCAGATCCAGAGATTAGCCAGAGCCGCTTGCAAGTGAAATGCCCGTCATTCCTGAGCCTGCAGGCCATTAAATAGCTGCATTGTCTCCTGGGTTTAAGAGCTTGGAGGGCTGGGGTTCTGGGGCAGATAAGAGATACCAGTATGTTTTTTCCGTAATTTCCAGGAGCTTTGTCCCCCCTCCTGGCCTGTCCCCTGTTGCTAATCCTGCTGCAAAGCTCTCCCTAAACCAGCACGCACAGATTAGTCGCTCGGAGCCGCGTGTCCCGGGCTGACCCCCGGAGCTGGGTCTCTGCAGCCATCGCCCTTTTCCCCCCAGCCTGTCCCCTGCCCGGGGCGGGGGTCCTGCCCTGCTCAGCCCCAGCCAGGCGTGGGACGCCCTGCCCCGAGGGCTCCCTCCTGCCCAGCCCGGAGCTTCGCTCCGCTGCCACGAGGAGCCCGGGCACGCCCGAGCCGACAGCCCGCGTTTCGCTGATGGTTCACTCGAGCGGGGTCTGGTTTTGCACCGCTGGGCAGCACGAGGCCCCGTGGCAGGACAGGTGATGCTGGCAGGCTGGGGCGTGTTGGGGACGGAAGCCTGGGTCCCCCCTGCCCGCTGGCGGTGCCGCCCTGGGGAGGCATTTCCTCGCAGCTGGTGCTGAGCCCCGGCCCGAGATGAGCTGTCACCCGCTCCGTGCTCCGGCTGCTGCGCCCCAGCCCGTCCCGCTGCCCTCGCTGCTCCTCGTGCCCGGCCTCGCGCGGGGCCGCTCGCCCCCTCTGCCGCGGGGTTTGTCCTGCGGAGCCGCCGGCACGGCGGGGAGCTGGGGAGCCCTGGCAGACATCCCCGGCGTGGGAAAGCCGTGGGAGCCTCTGTGCTGCAGCTCCCCCATTGTCGCCCTCCCGCAGACCTGGCACTCCTGGGGGGTTTTCGGTTGTTTGGGTGCGTGCTGAGGGATACGAGTGTGAAATGAATGGCCAGGGCTGCCCAAGCCAATAAACCCCGCAGACCTGAGCTCACTGAGCGCCCGCGCGAGGGGCAGGATCCGGCCGCGCCGGCACCGCTCTCCAGCCTGGCTGCCGAGGGGACGTGGGCTGGGCCGCGCGGTTTGGGTTCGGAGAGGCTCATGGTGGGGGGGCTGCTGGTTCCCCTCCGGCAGAGGTACTGGGACCCAGTTCAGCGCCTTCCGAGCACCCCAGTGCCCGGGTCGGGCAGGGCGAGGAGAGGAGGGGAGAAACCAAACCCGCCATGGGCTCAGGGCAGGCAGCGTGTCCCTCGCCGCGGGCGGAGGACGCCGGTTGCTGAATGACCTTGGTGAAGTGGGAGGGCAGCCCTGGCCTCCCCCTGCCCCTCCGGCAGCCCCGGGCTTTACTGGCGCTTATTGCGGCCGCTGACGGCCGGGGCTGCTCAGACCCCGTCCCTGGAGCAGCCGTGTGTCTGTTACAGCCTCCCCTCCCCCTGCTGGGGGTCTCGGCCCTTCCCTCCCCACCGGCCAGGCCCTCAGCAAAGCCTGGGGGGCGCCTGGGGGTCCCCGTCACCCAGCACTGGGCCCCGGGCGTCCATCCTGTTCCCAGCATCCCGGTGACATCCTCTCCGCGGCGTCCTCCCTGTCTCCTCAGAGCAACTGGTGAACTGCACGGCCCTGGGCTGCCAGCACCACTGCGTGCCCACGCTGAGCGGACCCGCCTGCTACTGCAACAGCTCCTTCCAGCTGGCCGAGGACAGCAGGAGCTGCAAAGGTCGGTACGGGGTGCGCGGGGCCGGTGGCACGGCGCTGGGGGCTCCCCCGGGCTGTGCCAACGCCGCCGTCGCGGCAGCAGTGCTGGGGCTTGGCCGTGTGCCAGCGGGGCTTGGGGCTCGGCAGACCTTGTCCCCCGGGGGGGGACAGGACGGGACCCTGCCACGTGGGGCCGTTATGGGGGTGCTGTTCCTGAAAGCCTGAGGGGGGGATTGGGAGGGAGTAAGGAAAGGCTTTGCCTTTCTGTGCGGGGTCAGGGGCCATGGCTGGGCCTGTCCGTGCTCCCGGCGTCTGCACCTCGGAGAGGATGCTGGAAAACAGGAGAGGGTCAGCGAGGAGTGACCGGATCAGCGCAGTGCCTGGAAACGAGTCTGGAAGGGAGCGATTGCGGCGGCTCCGATGCTTTCATTTGTCTGAGCAGAGGTGAAAGGGGCCTTTATCAGCTCCGGCACGCACCTCTGGGGCAAGGGCTCTCCCGCGGAGGCAGCTCTCTCATCTGGCGGAAGACAGCAGCGTGCCAGCCCGAGGTTTGGCAGCTGAGGATTAGAGAAATTCAGACGGGAAATTTCGGTGCAGGTTCTGCAGAGCGGGGGGGAGGGACAGTGGATAATTAGACCTTGCAAAGGCTCAGCTGTGAGGCAGGGGTTGTCCTGTCCCTGCTGGTGCTGGAGCAGGGCGCTGCCCTCAGGTGCTGTGAGGTGACGTTGGCCGGGTGTTCCTCTGGAGCCGCTGTGACCGTCCCTGCGGCTCGGGGATCCTGTGCTCCCCTGCGCTCTGCCCTGGAGGAAAGGGGCAGCCTGCGTCCCCTCGGGGCGGCTGAGGAGAGATGTTTGCTGGTCCAAACCTTGGGGGTTTTGCCTTCTTTTCCAGACTTTGATGAATGCACTGTGTATGGGACCTGCAGCCAGACCTGCACCAACACGGAGGGCTCCTACAGCTGCAGCTGTGTTGAGGGGTACCTGCTGCAGCCCGACAACAGGTCCTGCAAAGCCAAGAACGGTGAGATCCTTGGCAGGAGGAGCGTATTGCTTCTGGGCAGCTCTGCAAACCGTGGCCTCCTTGCCCGCCTGTACCCCTGCCCCCGGTCCTTCTCTTCGGGGCGCCCTTCCCTGGGGACTGTCGCCTGCGCTGCCACCTCCTCGCCCGCGTGGGGCCGTCCGTCACGGCCGTGTTTTCGCTGGAGCAGAAGGGCCGGGCTGCAGGCTGATGCGGCGTTGTAGCCACCAGCTTCAGGTGCTCTGCCATGACCACCCTTCCCCCTCCTGTCCCCGCCAGAGCCCGTGGACCGTCCTCCTGTGCTGCTCATCGCCAACTCCCAGAACATCCTGGCCACCTACCTGAGCGGAGCCCCAGTGCCCAACATCACCCCCACCAGCGCCAAGCAGACCACGGCCATGGACTTCAACTACGTTGAAGACACGGTGTGCTGGGTTCACGTGGGTGACAGCGCCTCCCAGACCGTCCTCAAGTGTGCCAAGATCCCCAACCTGAAGGGCTTCGTGGAAGAGCGCTCCATCAACATCTCCCTCAGCCTGCACCGTGAGTGCTCCCCTTCGGACCTCGCTCCCCCTCCTTCCTCCCACCCCCACCCCCTTGGGCAGCCTGCGCTCCCCAGCCAGCGGTGGGAGAGCTGTGTTTTGGTAGGAGGCAGCTTGCCACGGGCACCGAGGCTTCGGCACAAACATAGCTTCTGGCTCTCCTTTTCTTTCCCTCTTATTATTTCTGCGAGTTTTGTGGTTTCTTTGTGTGAGGGCACGAGGAGAAATGATCCAGCGAGGAGCGGGGTGGCACCTGCGCAGCCCCTGGGGACGGCCGTCCTCGTGGCTTCCTCTTGGCTTTCGCCCTGTGCCGCTCTGGCGGGGCCCGGCGCTGGTCCCCACCCCGGGCAGTGCCTGAGAACAAAGTGCCCCCAAAACGTGCGCCCCGTTGCGCGGCCGCCTGAGTGCCCGCCCCGAGTGGCAGGCGGTGGTTTCGTTCCGCTTGCACCTCCCCGGCCGGAACGAGCGTGGTTACAGCTCCTTCTCCTGTCTGGGCGTGCTGGTCCCAGTTCTGCAGTGGCGGAAGGGGAGTCACTGGGATTTTGGTGCTCTTGGACTCGGGCCCGTGCCCGCTCTCCCAAGGGCCCTGCCCAGCGAGGGGTCCCAGCAGAGGCTGTGGGCTTCCAGGCAGCTTTCTGGGGTGCAGAGGTGCAGAGCAGTGGGGCTGGTGGGTTCTCCCCGCGACGGGGGGTGGGTGGGTGCTGTCGCTGCACGGCCAGGATGTGGGAAACTGCTCCCAGTGTTGTGCTGTCGCTGATTTTATCCTCTGAAACCACAGACCAAGTTGTCAGGGGGGGACTGGGAGTATCTGGGGTCTGCAGTCGTCTCCATCAGGTTTTGCAGCTTCCCTGGCATCATCCTCCTGCTGTCCCTGGCCCCCTGAAGCTCGGGGCGCTGCCAGGGGTGCTGCGCGGTGCGAGAGCGATCCCCTGCCGCAGAGACGCGCGTGGTGTCGGTGAAGAGCAGCAGCTGAGCGAGCGAATCAGACGGACGTGTGTGAACTGCTCTGTGCAGAGGAGCAGAGGCCTCGGGAGGATCTCGGCGCCGAGGGCAGCGCCGCGGTGCCCGGCTGCCGAGGGGATCCGGCCGGAGCGGGGCGCGAGCTGGGGTCCCCCGTGCCCCTGCTGCCCCTCGGGCTGCGCTGGGCTGGGGTCCGCGGGCGCAGGGCGGGTGCGGCACGGTTAATTCCAGCTTGCACTGTGTGTTTTTAGGGCAGTGTGTATTTCTGGGGAGAGGCCTCACCCTTTGCTCGTGCAGGCGATAGCCTGAAATTAGGCAGGACAGGGCTCGTCTCTGCCCTCTGCTCCACGCCACGCTTTAAGGAGTTCTGCTTTTGCCTGCTGCTCTTCTCCTCTCTCACAGCTCCCTCGGGCTGCGTTTGACCTCCCGTGGCTCTCAGGAGGGGCGGACAGCGTCGTGTAGAGCTCTGGCCGTGCTCTTCCCGTCAGGTTCAGCTTTGACGTGATTCCCTGCGGCTGGAGTTTGCGGCTGAGGCTGTGGGTCGTGGATGGCCCGTGAGCCGCGGGCTGGCGCCCCGGAAGGGGACCCCTGGGGTTCGGGTGGGAGGTTTGGGGGTGTTCCTGCAGTCAGCTTGGGTGCCTTTCTGCGCCAGATCCCTGCACTGGGGGGTCCCGAGCTTTCAGGGTGCCTTTGCCTGGCTGCAGGCAGTGGGAGGCTCGCCCTGGGTCTGATGCTGGGGGCTGTGATGGGGAGATAATGTCACTCCCCTGCTCCTCTCTGTCAGGACACTGGAGAGACCTGTGAATCCAATTAGTGGTTTCCCTCTTTATTTGCTTCTTTATGGCATTATATGCTAGCAGCAGGAGTCAGGCTTCCCTGGTGCCTGCTGCTAATGGGGCTTGGGTTGGCATCTGACGGGGGAAGACTGATGCTGAAGGGCTGGAAATCAGCAGCCCCCAGCTGCCAGGGGTAGGGCTGGGGGGATGTCACAGCCCTGTCTGACAGCAGCCCTGCCTCCCTGCCTTCCCGTCCCGCTCCCGTCCTGCAGAGAGATTAGTGTCACTTGTGTTGTGGGAGATGTGTTAAATGAATGCTGTTAACAGGGCTTGGCAAGACTGCTCTCGGAAGCTTTGCTTTTCCCCTGCTCCTTGCACTGCTAAACTCTGCTCTCGGCAGCCCTGGGGACCGTGCACTGTCTCACGGTGACTCTCCCTCGGCTCCCAGGAGCGCTGCCCATGGGCATTTTTCACAGGCAGTGATTGTCTCAGTTCACCTGAGCTGCCTGGTTCCCTGCCCCAGGTCTTCTTCCAGGGACACACTAAAAATCAGAGGCTGGTGAAGTCTTCCATCTATTTCTCTTACAAAAAAAAACAAAAAACCCCCAAATCACCTCATGTTGGAACTGGGAGGGGCGAGGGGAGCAGCGCTCCAGTCTGCCAGTGGATTGGTGTGACCTGAAAGGGGGTTTGTGCCCCCGTTCCCCGCAGTGACACGAGAAGGTGGCAGCAGCTCGGGGGCGGGCACCCAGCCCTGCCAGGAGCCCCCCCTGCAGGGCACACCGTGACTTGGCAGCACCTCGTCCCCGCGCCAGCCGCCTCGGCCTCCGCCGCGTTGGTGAGAGCGCGGCGATGGCGGCGTTACGGCCTCAGCTGCAGCGCGGGGCGGTGGGGGGATCCTCTCTCACCAGAGAGCGTCAGGAGAGCGACCCCAGGGGTGCCCCGTGGGGCTCCCGTGCGCTCCCCTCCCCTCCCCTGCTCCGTCTCTCTCTTTTTCCCCGTTCTCCGCCGCCTCGTGACCGTTTGCGTGGTCGGAACCGGCAGCTCCGGTGCCAGGCTTTGTTCTGCTGAACGCGGGCATTGTGCCGGGCGGCGCCTGGTGCCAGTCCCGCCGGTGGCCCCGAGCCGCGCTGGTGCTGTCCCGGCGCAGGGCGGTGGCTGCGGGTTTCCAGCGTCCCGCGGTGACGGAGCTGGGGCCGGAGGAGCGAGGAGGGCTCCCAGGCGGAGCGGGCAGGAATGTCGCTGCTCGGCGGGACGCATCCAGGGCTGCTGGGAAAGGGCTGCGGAGGCTCCTTGATTTATTATTTCTTGGTTTAAGGTTTGTTGTTTCCTTTTATGAGACAAGCCCCCAGGAAGGGGTTTGAAATATCGGGACATTTGATCCCCAGTGCATCATAAGCCCTAAACGCCAGCAATCTGCCCGTTATTAAAATACCTTCCCGGGCAGCATCTGTCTGCACAAGCATGTCTCCGAGGTTGTTTTCATTGACTCCATTTCAGCCCTCTTACTCCTAATGACCTGTCCTGTTGCCAATAAGCAGAGGAGCTGTAGGGTTTGGGACAAATTGATTTCAGGGAGATGTTGCTCTGCAGAGGAATCCAAGTACATTTCTTTCCCCACTTTGCATGGAAAGCTATTTTTCTTCCTTGCTGCCTCAGACTAGCCAAGAAAGAGGCTCCGATGTGAACTTCCTTGGCAAGAAAGTGGATGATTGGTAACTTCATCTGCTGATTCCTTCCTTTTTTTCTTTTAACTGTTTGCGACCGTTCTCGTAGCGGCGGCGCAGGAGAGCGAGGGCTGGGAGCGGTGGCTGGGGCCATTGTGCTCACACCAGGCGTCAGCTCTTTGTGTTGGAGGGGACGATGGCTGCGCTGATTTTAATCAGGCTGTTAACGAAGTGCCTGTGGTCTCTGGTCAGGCTGGAGGCAGCGCTGCCGTGGAGACACTCGGGGCCGCTCTGCAGCCCTGCCCAGCTCCTCTGGCGTTAATTACCCCGCGGTGTTTCCCCACGCGTGGGACGGGGATGAAGTCCCCGACAGGACCGAGCCCCCTGGAACGGGGTGAGCTGGGCTGGGGTGGTTTCTGTTTCTCACCAGGGTTTGCAGAGCAGGCCGAGGGTGGCAGCGTCCCCGTGCCAGGAGGGGATGGTTCTGCAGTGCTTGGGCTTGGCCAGATCTGCTGCCCCAGCTGCCGTCTCCCTTCCTCATGGCCACCCCAATCCCCCGGGCTGTGGAGGCAGAGTGGGGAAGGGTCTTCCCTGTCTCCCCCTTCCTGGGATGGGGGCATGTGTTCCCCCCACAACCAGAGCCACTCCCCTCCGAGCCCTCTGGCCAGCCCCGAGGTGTCGAGCGAGCTGTGTTCCCCCATTGCTGGAGGCAAAAGGGGGCAATGACTGTCCTGAGGAACTGGGATTGGTTTCAGATGGGCAGGAGCACGTTTATCCCTGCACACACGGTCCGTCTGTCCCGCGCTGCTGCCTGCCGTGCTCCTGCGGGGTTCCCTGCCCTGCGGCCGAGCCCTCCCCAGGTCACCTCTGCCCAGGCTGGCCCCATTGTCACTTTCCTGTCCCCCTGAGCCCCAGAATCATCCCAAGGACAATCCCCTGGGTTCGCGTCGAGCCTGTGTCTCTCTCCCCTCACCCAGAAGGAAGCCAAGTGCCCTGTTCCTCTGTCAGCCTCTGCTGAATATTTTTGCCCGTGGAATGGCCTCATTAAGGCAGAGTAATTAGCGGTCCCTTGGCTGCCCTCCACGCAGCGGAGATGGAGCTTTGCTCCGTCTCTGTTCCTGCTCTTCCTGGGCTTGCGCAGGGCTGCTGTGGGGCTGAGCCGCGTGCGCTGGGCTCTGGGCAGCCCGGGGCTCCCTGGGCAAGGGCGATGCTCTGGCACCTTCCCTTAGCTGGCAGTTTGTGTGCCAGTCCCCGGGGACGGCCAGGCTGGCGCGTTCCTCCCGCGGCGACCGGGGGCCGCGCAGCCCCGGGGGTCCGGTTCTACCTCCCTGGGAGCGTTTGGCGTGTGCGGCTGTGGGCATGCGTGAGTGCGGAGGCCACGAGGATCCTTCCCAGCGCCGAGTCAGACGTCCTGGACATGGGCCACTGGCTTCCACCCAGCGGTTCCTCCTCTGAGCTAAACAGCTTCGCAGAGGAGTTTAAATTTATTTATTTATTTTTTAGCCTGGTTTCCTAAGGAAACAAGGCTGACGTGGTGGTGGTGGCTGCGCTGCTGGTGTCTGTCCCGTCCGCAGCCCCCTCCTCCCCATCAGCGCTGGCAGCGAGGCTGGGGGTGGCGGCTGCTCGCACAAGGAGGGGTCTGTTCCCCGGAGCTGGGGGGGCTGCGCTGGACCCTTGAGGGGTGCGGGGTGCTCGTCCGTCCTGCGGCCGGCGCCCTTCAGGGCTGGAGTTTGTCTTCATGCCTGTCCTGTTAACATACTTCTAATTAAGGAAAATTGTCCCCAGGAGCAGTGTTTATCCAGGGAGCATGTTGCTGTTACAGAGACGGTCTTGTTCTCCGAGGGAGAGGATGTCTGTGGAGGGAAGAGACAGAAATTCCTCCAGATTATGGTATTATGTAAATGTATCAAACGGATCATTCCCTATAAAAAGGAAAGTAGGAAACCGATTTATTTGAGAAGCCCCGGGGACTGCATTCCTGACAAGCCTCCATTCCTCTTCTGGAGGCGTTTTTGAACTGAAACATTTGGCAACTTTTCCAGGCTTCTTTCCACAGGAGCCGCGCGCCGTTGGCTCTGCCGGTGCCGCGGGCGCGCGAGCTGGGTGGCGAGCTGGGCGCAGACCCCTCGCCCCCTGGGCTGCGGCTCACGCGGTTTTGCCAGGAGCAGGAGGCTGCTCTGGCTCCGTGTGGCACAGACCAGTGCTGGTGCGTGGGCTGCGTGGGCCGCGCCGCTGCCCGCCTGCGTTTCTCCGCGGCCGTTTGCTGCAGCCCAGGGGCCTCCGGCGCTTGTTTGCTGCTGGGGTCGTGTTCGGGCTGACCCACTGTGGATGAAGCAAAAACTGTGGACTGTTCTTAGTGTATGCACTTGGACATAAACAGGCTTTATTTGAAAACAACATGCAGATGTCAGCAGAGCTCAGTCCAGCTCTTTTATCTGCCCTGTGTGCCAGGGCAGGGGGGAAAGTGCATCACAGCAGAACGGGGGTGTCAAGGACCTTTGGTACTGGACCTCTGTGCAGAGCGGGGGCAAGGACCTCTGTGCCTGGCCTTGGGAGGGGTGATGTCTTCAGCTGCGTCAAAGGGGAGTCTGGCAAGGAGGGTTCTCAGCAGAGCTGGACCTGTCCTGACCAGTGTCCTTGTCCTGCGCCCTCCCGACGCCCCACGGGGAGCACTCCTTTTAGGAGCAGTTGGGAAGTGGGGGTTCTTCCAGACTGCTGCTGTGCACAGTGCTTGTTTCCAGGCTCTTTGGACCTTCACCACTACGGGTGGGTTATCTTCTTCCACGTTTAACGGTGCAAGAGTCAGTGCTGAGCTGCACACATCTTAATTGCAGCTGTTTGAGAACTGTGTCGAAATCCGTGTTTTAGTCTGAGAGAAGATTGCGCGTTTCCTTCCTCCTCGTGTCAGGCCACAATTGATGTATTTGCAGACTGCACAGCAACTGATTCATGCAGAGGAAAGTTATGTGCTGGGTCAGCAGAGCTCGTTCCCCAAAAAACCCACAGTCTTGCAGTGCTCGACTGCTCGGGGGTTAATCGGGTGCTCTGTGGCCCTGGGTTAGGGGGGGAGAACCTCGGGCAGGAGGGGCTGTGGACGGCCGGGGAGGTGATGACCCACTTGTGTCGAGGAGCAATTTTAGCAGGACAAGATGCTCCCAGCCCCATCCAGCACAGGGTGAAACTGGAACTGGGGAGGGGGACGGTTGTTGCTGAGAGTGGCTGGGAGGATTTGTAAGAGTTGATGGGACCAAGAACTTCTTGGGTGGAGGCTAGATGCTTCTGCTGACTCGGGGTGGTTGCTCTCCCCAAGTGTGCCCTGGTAGTGCCATGAGAGGTTTCAGCCCGATGTCGGAGGAGTCTGGGCTGGGAGGGACAGGTGGGAGCCTTCTCCTCCAGCCACCTGCCCCAGTGGGGGCTCCTCAGGGGCTGCCTTGGCTTCTTCCATGGGTGGCCATGAGAAGGCAAAGGGCAAATCTAAGCACAGCGAGACACAGATTGTTTTGTGGCAGGGACTTCAGCAACAGCTTGGTCGGGCTCGCTCAGTTCATGTGGAGTGTGAAGCCAGGAAACATCTGTGCGGGTGGGTTTGGGAGTTTGCTGAAGTGGTCAGCCCGCCCTTGTTGAGCAACGAAGCCCTTGTGCACTGATGAACTCCTGGGTGCTCCCTCTGCTCTCCGTCCTGCCTTCGTCTGGCCTCTTCCCGCAAGGAAGGCGGCAGTCAGAGCCCCCCTCGCCCCGCGCGCTCCTGGCCAGCGCCTCCGAGCGGGGCCCGCGGCGCGCTGGCCTGACGAGGTTGTTTGGCTTCTTCCAGGAAAAGCCTTTAAAGTTGAAATTCCCCGTTCTCTGCCCCCACAAGCTCTTTTTCAAACACTGGCAAATAAATAAATCTTGGGAAATTAGTTGTGCGTGTTGCAATTGCTGCAACGCCCAGCCATGGTTGAGCAAGGAGGAAGGGACGGGAACTGGTGAGGAGGATGTGCCCGACCGCCAGCCCCGCTCCGCTGGTGGCAGGAGGAGAGGGGTGGCTGCTGCCCTCCGCTTCTTCCGTCCATTGGAGGACCCCTCCCATGCCCGGAGACAGACTGGTCCCTGCTGGTGCCCCTGAGCTGGGTCCTTGGGCACGTCTGGCCGGTCATGGGTGGCAGTGTCACTTTTCCCCGTACCCGCTGTCCCGCCGGGGGGACGCACGGTTCTGGAGCGGGAGAGGCTGCATCCCTCACTCCTCCCCTCTCCCATCCCCAGCGGCGGTGGGGGAGCTCTCTGCAGGCTGACACGAGGGGTTAAAAATAGACATTTGCTAAATTAGCTTCCACTGAAAGTTCAAGAGGAAATCCAGGTTTAGCTGAGGCTACAAGAAAGAGCTGAAAATAATAATAATAATAACAATAAAAACTGATTCCTGTGAAGGAGCGGGGAGGATGGCAAGCAGGGAGAGAGGGAGCAAGCTGGAAAACAAAAGCCTTTGAGGAAGGTAATGCTTTCCAGCTGCAAAAATACAGCCTGGGAGAAGAACAAGTGCTTGCGTCAGTCCCAGCTCGCTGGCCCAGCGCTGTCCTGCTCGGGGCTGGGGCCCCCGGGAGGACCGGGACCCTCTGCCTGGGAGCGGTGACCCCGCAGAGCCAGCGCGAGGGAGGCTGCGGGCCCCGGGCTGGAAACGGCTCGTTTTGGCCATTTTCCCCTCCGATTCCTGCTTAGCCTGGAGGGCCGTGTTGGGCCGCGCTGGCCGCGGCTCGGCTCAGTGGGACGCAGCCGGTGTGGCGGTGACAGCCCCGTGGCACCGGGGCTTTGGGGCAGCGATGGGAAAGGACCGCGGTGCGGGCGAGCGCTGGTGCTGGGGCGGCGATGGGAGGAAGGCAGGGAGGAAGAGGCAAAGCCTGCAGCCAGGGGGGTCTGTGCTCCTGCATGGGGGCTCGGGCCCCCGCCCCGTCCTGCCGGGCGCTCCCCGTCCGCCCCTGCTTGGATCGCTGCCGCTCCTGTGACTCTGACTCAGCCGCGCAGGCGCCGGCCAAGCCCTGCTTTTGTGGGGAATTCTTGCACATCCCTTTGCTGAAGTGTTTCTCGCCCAAGCAGGGCTCTGCCACCCCCTCCCCTCGGTGAATCAGGGCTGGGGGTGCAGGGGAGGGCGGGTGGGCACTGGTCCAGGCAGTGTGACGCAGGCAGCCCCGTCTCGGAGGCAGAGTGCGGCCCTCACCTGCCCCACGCCACCCCCGTGCACCTTTTTAGGTGTTTTTTGCTCGGCACAGAAGCCGCTGTCGCAGCGGGCACGCAGGAGCCAGGTCGGGGGTGCAGGGGCCCCGGCTGGACCAGGAGCCCCAGCTTTGCCGCGGTGCCACTGCTGACCCTGGCACGTTGGTGTGGCAGGAGCCCGGTGTGGGCCTTTGGCTCAGCTGGTTTGGTGCTCGCTCCTTGGCTCTGGCCCTTTCCCTGTGTTTCCATGAGATGCTGGGTGGTGGCTGCGGGTGCTGCAGCCTCGCCTGTCCCCAGGGGAGGGCGGTTGGTCACCAGTTGGCCATCGCCAGCAGGACATCCCGTCCCCGGGCCGGGACGTGAGCTGCTCAGCGGAGGCGACCGAGTGAGCTGGCCGGGGTGACGCGGGGGCTTGCACAGGGCCCCCCCAGAGCACTGGGTGCTCAGCTGAGGCTCATCCGAACCCAGGCAGCGCTTCGCGGTGCTGCAGCAGGGAGGGGCTCGATGCCATCGGGCTGAGTCCTGTGGGCAGGCGGGGTGCGGGGTGTTGCAAAACGCCCCGGCGTGATTCACGTGTTCCCTCCCGCCGCGCTGGTCCGGAATTCAGCGGCGTCTGGCCCTGCCCCTCGGGGGCTGTCTGGGCCCCGATGTCCGTGGGGTGCTCGGGCCGTGGGGCTGCTGCTGCCATCCCTGCTCTGCCTTGCCCGTGCTGGCTGTGAGGGACAGGACACTGACTGAAAGGACGGGCTTCCAAAGCCCTTGGCACCGCCGGGAGCCGCAGCCCCTCCCCACAGCCTCTGGCCTGGGGCGGGCGGGGGGCGAGCAGCGCCAAGCACGGGCCTGGCTGGAGGAAGGAACTGGGGTGCACTGGGTTTATCTGATTGAACAGGCTTTCCCTGCTTTAATTAAATACGTGCCAGATGCCATCTCTCACCTGCCCCAGGGCTCGGGGCGTCCCTGCGGCTCTGGCTCAGCTCTGCCCGGGCTGCTCGCCCGCGGGGGCTCTGCCTGCAGCCCCCGGCGGCCGGGAGCGGGGGCTTGGCAGATGTTTCCCGTCCCGATGCTGCGGTTTGAGCCTCTTCCCCTTCTGTGCTCCTCCGCTTTCCCCGAGCCAGCTCTGCCTCCTCCTCCTCAGTGCCCACCTTGCAGAGCCTCCCCGGCTCGGGCTGGGGTTCCCAAGGGATGCTTTCCCGGCTGAGCGCGATGCTTCCGACAGCGCTGCTGCTCGCAGCTGGGCTGCCTGGGTGGCGGCAGGTCACATCTCCCTGTGCCGATCTGCGCAGGGTGACCGGGGCCAGGTCCCTAGGGCAGTGCAGGTCACAGCTCCTTCGTGGCTCACACAGCCTCGCTCCTCAGCCCCGCCTGTGCTGGAGATGCCTGGTGGGCTGGGACGTGGCAGAGACCCCGTGCACGGGGCTCCTGGCTCCCTCCCTCCCTGCTGAACCCCTCCTCACGCCCCTCTCCCGCGGCCCAGATGTGGAGCAGATGGCCATCGACTGGCTCACGGGCAACTTCTACTTCGTGGATGACATCGATGACAGGATCTTTGTGTGCAACAAGAATGGCTTCACCTGCGTCACACTGCTGGACCTGGAGCTGTACAACCCCAAGGGGATAGCGCTGGACCCAGCTATGGGGTGAGTCCTGCTCAGCATTGCTGCCTGCCCCTGCCCCATCGGTCTGGGGAGGTGGGGCAGGCCGGGGTGGCAGGGATGTGCTGGAGAAGCAGCTCGCCTGCCTGCAAGGGCCCCTCTGGGCTTCAGCAGCGAGAGGATCGATCGTTTTCTCTCCCTCAGCTGGACTGGGGCCGCGTGCTGTCGGGTGGCCGTGGCAGCAGCGTACTCCTGTACCTGCGTGCCCCTCTCCCGCTTCCCGCTCCACCTGCCCGCGGCAGCGGCTTTGCCGCTGCTTGGTCCTGCGGGACAGACCAGGCCAGGCTCGGGACAAGCTGCTGCTTCCAGTTTGTGGCTGTGTGGCCACAGCTTTGCACTGGCTTTCGGGAACCGAAACAGCCAGACCCTTGCATGGGCTGAGCCCTTGTGCTGCTCCTCTGGGCGCCTGCGGTCGATGCAGCCCTCGGGCAGCTGCGTTTTGCAAAAGCCCTGCTTGGGGAAGCTGAATCATCGGAGCGGCTCGGGGTGCGCGTGGCAGCTGCTGGAGGCCGGGAGCGGGGAGCTGGCATGGCCCAGGCCACTGTGGGCAGAGCAGGGCGGCCTGCGAGGCCCCGCCGGGAGCTTCGTGTGCGCACGGCGCAGCCGCAGGGCACGTGTGCGGGGACATCCCGGCAGGGGAGTCCGTCGGCGCGCGAGCACCATCTGCCTCACCCAGCAGCGTGCCCCGTCCGAGGGCGTCTGTGCCCCTGTGTCCTCCCTCTCGGGGCTGACTGTGACATCCGTCCTTTGCCCTTCTCGCGCAGCAAAGTGTTCTTCACCGACTACGGGCAGATCCCCAAGGTGGAGCGCTGCGACATGGATGGGCAGAACCGCACCAAGCTGGTGGACAGCAAGATCGTCTTCCCCCACGGCATCACCTTGGACCTGGTGAACCGCCTGGTGTACTGGGCTGACGCCTACCTGGACTACATTGAGGTGGTGGACTACGAAGGCAAGAACAGACACACCATCATCCAGGGCATCCTGGTGAGCGGGGCCAGAGGGAGGTCGGAGCTGGGGGGCCACGCGGCGGGGTGTGCCAGCGGGGGGCGCTCTGGTCTGCAGGCGTGGCGGTCCCTTGCGAGCAGATCCTGCACACCTGCCTGCCCAGCCCCATCGCGTGCCCTGAGCGAGGCAGGGGGAGGGCAGGGGCAGGGACTGGGGCTTCGCACGACTCAGAGCCAGGGTTCTCATGTCTCGTCCTGAATTCCTCATGGACCCCCCCTTGGTGCCCTCCAGATCGAACACCTCTACGGGCTCACCGTCTTCGAGAACTACCTCTACGCCACCAACTCAGACAACGCCAACGCGCAGCAGAAAACCAGCGTCATCCGGGTCAACCGCTTCAACAGCACCGAGTACCAGGTGGTGACACGGGTGGACAAGGGAGGAGCCCTGCACATCTACCACCAGCGGCGCCAGCCCACAGGTAGGACCCTGACGGGGGTGGGGACAGGCTGTGCCTGCTGCGTTCCCTCTCCTCACGGGGCAGACACTCACTCTGTCAGCAGCACCCTGTGGCCCCAGGGAGCTGTGCTCAGCCCAGGCCTGCCCCTGCCCAGCCCCCCAACTGCCCCCATCCCCGCCAGCTCCGAGCGCCCGGGCAGGGGGCAGCAGTGGGACCCCCCAGCCCCTCCTGCCGGAGCTGTGCCACATGGTCGATCAATCGCGTCCCGCTGGAGAGCGCAGGGACGTTGGAGCAGATGTGGCATCTTGAAATATTAATGGCTCCCTTTTGTGGTGCCACCCCTCTCGGTCCCCGCTGCCCGCGTGTTCGCCCTCCCCCGGGCACCCAGGGAGTTCAGGGGAGCTGAACGGCTTCGGAGCTGCAGGCGCTGTCCCCTCTGATCCATCCCTGCTGCCTGCTCCATCCCCAGCACCTTCCTGCAGTTCATCAATTTACTCGGTTAAAATCCTCGTAGCGTCTGCAGCCTGCCTGGCATTTTCCAGAATATAAAACTGATCGGATTTCTGAGCGGTGAAGGAGTGTGATTAAGGGGGCTCTGCGGGCTGCTGCTGGCTGTCCCCGCACCGGAGCTCGTCCTGCCGGCGCTGTCTGCAGAGCGGCCGCGCAGCCCCGCTCTCGCCGTGGCCCTGAGGGATGGACTGGCAGGACAGAGGCAGCGTGGGCCGGTGGCCGTGGCCGTTTGTGGGGTCTCACCGTGCTGGTTCCTGCCCTGCGGTGAGCCTTGCTCTGCTCTGTTGCAGTGAGGAGCCATGCCTGCGAGCCGGACCAGTTTGGCAAGCCGGGCGGCTGCTCCGATATCTGCCTGCTGGGGAACAGCCACAAGACCCGGACCTGCCGGTGCCGCTCGGGGTTCAGCCTGGGCAGCGACGGGAAGTCCTGCAAAAGTGAGTGCTGGGAGGGGGCCGGGGTGGGCAGGGGGCTGGTGCTGGACGATGGGGAGCTCACGGGCCCAGGGGCAAGCAGAGCTTTTCAGTTCCTCCCCTCCCAGTTGCAAACACCCCTTTCCTTCCCGGCCTGAGCTGTGGGTGCCCGCTGGGCTCTGCGGTCCCTGCAGACCTGCTGGGGGCAGGGGCAGGTTGCTGCCTCCTCCCGGCCTCTGCGTTGAAGCTGTGACCCCGTGGAAGCCCTGGTGCCACCCCCAGTTCTGCCCTGGCCTGGCTGGTGGTGATGCTCTCCCTGTCTCTGCAGAGCCCGAGCACGAGCTGTTCCTGGTGTACGGGAAGGGGCGTCCGGGCATCATCCGCGGGATGGACATGGGGGCCAAGGTGCCGGACGAGCACATGATCCCTATCGAGAACCTCATGAACCCCCGAGCGCTGGACTTCCACGCCGAGACCGGCTTCATCTACTTTGCTGACACCACCAGCTACCTCATCGGGCGCCAGAAGATCGATGGCACAGAGCGAGAGACCATCCTGAAGGACGGTGCGTGGCCCGGCGCGGTCCCTCCCAGCGTGGTCAGCCCCCAGGCGCCGGCAGCAATGGCCCTCGGGGCATTTCCCCGGGTCGTGGCAGCGCTTCTGTCCTCTCCCTTGCATCTTTCACCCTTCAAACAGAGGTTTGAAGCTGCTGCTCGGGTTTATGTGTAGGCTGCTGGTGAGAGACAGGTACAGAGGCTGTGCCCCAGCAGAGGAGGGAGAGGGACCCCTGTCCCTGGGTGTACCCACTGCAGCCTGGTCAGAGAGGAGGGATGGGGGACCCTGGGTCCTGGGGGGTCCCTGGGCTCAGCGCAGTGGCTGATCCATCCCATGCTGCCAGCCGAGTACGTTTGTGTTGCCTGGGGGTGAACCAGCCAAGGACACTCCTGAATTTGGCTTTTTCCAGCCCAGGCTCCCCGTGGCTGTGGTACCTCCGAGGGGGCTGCCTGCCCGGGGGCTGGGGTCACCCCGCCATCCCTGTCAGTTTGAGTTGGGACCCAGTGGTGCCACTGTGAATCGTATGGGGCTGTCGCTTCTGCTTCTCGTCTTCCCGCTGCCGCGCAGCCCTGGCGATGGGCACCCACTCCGCTTTTCCCCAAAGGCATCCACAACGTGGAGGGGATCGCTGTGGACTGGATGGGGAACAACCTGTACTGGACGGACGATGGCCCCAAAAAGACCATCAGCGTGGCTCGGCTGGAGAAGGCCGCCCAGACGCGGAAGACGCTGATCGAGGGGAAGATGACCCACCCTCGAGCCATCGTGGTGGACCCCCTGAACGGGTGCGGGTGCCTGGGCGGGCAGGGCTGGCTCGCGGGAGGGACGGCGGTCGCTGCGTCTCCGAGCGTTCGCAGTGGCTCAGGAGCTGTGACAGCGGGGCCAGGCAGCAGCTCTGGCTGTGGTGACAGGAGCGCCTCTGCCCTGCGCAGCAGCTTCAGCCTGGGCTTGGTGGCACCGGTGTGCCGGGGGGCCGTGGTGGCACTGGCGTGCCGGGGGCCGTTGGCTCTTGCGTTGGGCTGGGGCACGGGGCAGTGGGACGTCCCCCTGCTGCGTTGGACGAGCAGCCGGAGCGTTCGCACCAGGTTCAGCGGAGGCACGGCCAGTGGCTCCTCAGGTCTGCAGTGGGGCGGGCTCCGAGCCCACCTTGCCTGCACCTGTAGCAGCTTGGTGTCTGTGGCAGGTGGATGTACTGGACGGACTGGGAGGAGGATCCCAAAGACAGCAAGAGGGGCAAGATCGAGAGGGCCTGGATGGACGGTTCCAACCGCAACATCTTCATCACCTCTAAGACCGTCCTGTGGCCCAACGGGCTGAGCCTGGACATCCCGGCCAAGATCCTCTACTGGGTGGATGCTTTCTATGACCGCATCGAGATGGTCTATCTCAACGGCACGGAGCGGAAGGCAAGTGGAGGCCCCGTGGATGCTGATCGCCCCAGAGCTGGGGCCGTGGGCAGCCAAGCCGCTGCCTCAGCTGCCTGCATCCGCTGCAGGTCTGCTCGGGTCCGGCTGGCCACGCTCCCCTTGCGACGTCCCCTGCCCTGTCCCGCCATGTGGGTCCCCCCAGTCACCCCTCCCAGCTAACAATGAGCCTCTGCCTCCCTGCGCCCGCAGATCGTCTACGAGGGACCCGAGCTGAATCACGCCTTCGGGCTGTGCCACTACAGCAGCTTCCTCTTCTGGACCGAGTACCGCAGCGGCAGCATCTACCGGCTGGACCAGGCCGCCAAGGTGGTGACCCTGCTGCGGAACGAGCGCCCGCCCATCTTCGAGATCCGCATGTACGACGCGCAGCAGCAGCAAGGTGCTGGGCCAGCTCTGGGCACCGCGGCGCGGGGTGGGCTGGCAGAGGGATGGGGCTGAGGAAGTGCCCTGAGGGGTCAGCACTGCCTTGCGTGGCCCGAGGGACTGTGGTTCCCAGCTGGGCTCCGACCGTTGAGGGAGTGCAGGGGGCCAGGGGCACCCCGCAGCCTCCCGTGGGTCCGCAGGGTTCCCTGAGCTCTGAAGTCCCCTCTGCTCACCCCTGCCCTGCCTCCGCAGTGGGCTCCAACAAATGCCGCGTAAACAACGGCGGCTGCAGCAGCTTGTGCCTGGCCACCCCCCGGGGCCGTCAGTGTGCCTGTGCCGAGGACCAGATCCTGGGACAAGACTCCGTCACCTGCCAGGGTAGGCTGTGCTGGGAACCCCCTTTCCCCAGGGGATGGGGCACATCAGCAGTGACGCCTCGCGCGGTGAGGGGCTGGCCCGGGGCTCGGGGAGGCGGGGGCTTCCCTGCGCCTGCGGGAGCCTGCGGACAGGAGACGTGACCGGCTCTGGATGCTCCTCCTGCACGGTGGCAGCAGGGCCTGGGGAGGTGGGTGGGAGTCCTGGGGGATCCCTGTGCAGGAGCTGTCTGACACTGCCCGCAGGGCTGGGGGGGTTCACTCTGCGGCCGGCGTGGGGCAGAGCTGGGTTCGGGGTGGGGGCCTGGGCTGTGCGGTGCTTTGCTGGCTTAAACGAGAGTGGTGGAGCTCTGCTGGCACAGCCCGTGCGTGCAGCCTGCGCCGGGGTCGCGATCGTGGGCTGCACCTCGATTTGTGCTCAGGCTCTGGTGCACGTGGACACGAGTGTCTGTGTCTGCGCTCTCAGGGCTGCTGACATCCCACCAGCCTGGGGACGCAGGGCTGTCCTCGCTGCTGCCCTGTGCTTCGTCACTTGGTTAAAATCATCCCTCCCTTTGCTTTTCCCTTGCCAGCCAACCCGTCCTACATCCCCCCTCCGCAGTGCCAGCCCGGGGAGTTCGCCTGCAAGAACAACCACTGCATCCAGGAGCGCTGGAAATGCGACGGGGACAACGACTGCCTGGACAACAGTGACGAGGCTCCCGAGCTCTGCCGTGCGTAGCCACCTCCTGCGCGGTGGGGTAGCGGGTTATGCGCTCCTGGGGTGGCAGGATTCGGGCTGAGCTTCCCCCAGCTGCGGGGCCAGTGGCTGGGGCAGTCGGGCAGCCAGGACCCCTGCATCCCCTCCGTAGCCCTTGGAGGGGAGCGGGCTCAAGCGGTTGAGGGGGGAAATGGTGATGAGGATCCTGGATCCCCAGTTTCTCTGAGGCTCCCTGCCCTTTTCTGTCTCAGTTTTTCTCTCCACCACCTGTGGAGGAGGAGTGGGTGTGGGATGGAGAAGGGCAGGTCCTGAGTGTGTGTCTCCCCCGCAGACCAGCACACTTGTCCCTCGGACCGTTTCAAGTGCAAGAACAACCGCTGCATCCCCAACCGCTGGCTCTGCGACGGGGACAACGACTGCGGGAACAACGAGGACGAGTCCAACTCCACCTGCTCGGGTGAGGAGCCTGCCTCATCCTCGAGGAGCTGAGGGAGAGCTTGCACTGCTGTGCTGAGCCGCAGGCTGCGCTGTTCCCTGCATGCTGCGGGGCTGAGGCCGAGGTTTCGGTGCCTTGTGTGTCCCTGCTGCCCATCTCGCAGCCAGTTTGGTTCTGTGCCCGTGCCTCGCCGGAGCCCCGGGGGGTTTGTTCCCTGCCTTTTCCCCCGCCGAGCGAGGCACTGCCAGCTACTAAAGCTCTGTCTGTCTCTCCCCGGGCCAGCTCGGACCTGCTCCCCCAACCAGTTCTCCTGTGCCAGTGGGCGCTGCATCCCCATTTCCTGGACCTGTGACCTGGACGACGACTGCGGGGACCGCTCCGACGAGTCTGCCTCGTGCGGTGAGCTGGGGCAGGGAGCACTGGGGGGGCAGAGGCACTGGGGGGGCTGGGTGTGAGGACTGGGGTGCAGGGTGTGTGTCTCCCCCACACTGATTGTGCCTCTGCCTCCTCTGCAGCCTACCCGACCTGCTTCCCCTTGACGCAGTTCACCTGCAACAACGGGCGCTGCATCAACATCAACTGGCGGTGTGACAACGGTAAGGACCGCGGCCCCGCGGCTGCGCGGGGGTGCAGCTGGGGACAGTGAGATCAGAGGCAGGGGTGCCAGCCTGGCAGGGGGTCCTGTTCCTGCAAGGGCTGCTCTCAGCCTTGTGCTGAACACCAGAGCCCCAGCCCTGAAGGAAGGAGGCGTTAACTGAAGCTGTGAGCACATCCTGCAGCACCAAGACCCACGTTTTCCTCGGCTGCCGCTGCAGAAGTGTGTTGCAGGAGCAGCCTGACAGGGCTGATTTCAGCAGAGCCTGGCATTCTTTGCAAGGTGGCCAAAACTCTGCCCCGGGGACTCCGCATTCTTCAGAGTGTGGAGTGGTTGGTGCTGCTGGCAGGGCTGAGCCAGGTCCTGTAGCCCCGGGGGAGGCAGGAGAGGTCTCCCAGTGAGCTCACATCTGACCTTGGATCTGTTTCCAGGGCCCAACATGGAGAGTGGGTTTGCCCCAAGGCTGCTTTCCTTCCCCACAGGTTTATTTCAGTGTCCCTGGCAGCATAGCCAGGTTTAATTCATGGCCTCAGAGCAGGCGAGACCCGTTCGGAGGTGCAGAGTGCACGTGCTGGTGCGGGGGTTAGCGGGGAGCTGCGGGTGCAGCTCTCTCCCTGAGATCTTCCGGAGCAAACGGCCTCTTCCTCCCGGGGCAGCCCCGCTCCGAGCCCTCCCCGCCAAGGGATGGTCTCTTCCCCCGGGGATTCGCCAGCAGTGACAGCCGTGGCGTGGAGCAGCTCCGTGCCTCGCCAGGCACCGTGGGGTGGGGGCTGCAGCACTGGGGGCTCCCAGCCCGGCTGCCCCGGCTCCCCCAGCGCCCTCCGCCTCCTCTGGTCTCGCCTCCCCGGCCGCTGACTCTGTCTGTCCGTGTCCGTGTCCGTGTCCGTGTCCGTGTCCACGTCCCGGCCTCAGCGTGGTTTTGTGCCGCCCTCTGTGCGTGTGCCGTGTTGTTTTGTTTGTCATTGTCACTGTCCTGTCTGGTTGGTTCTGTGTTTCAGAAAAAGATTGTGGGGATGGCTCTGACGAAAAGAACTGTCCAAAGCCTACCGGTTAGTGCATAGATCAACATGCACCAGACCCCCAGCCTGGCCCCACCACGCCCCAAACCTGCCCCCTCCAGGGTGCTGCCAGCCCCTGGCTGCTTCTCCAGACACTGGCAATGCCCCCGCGCTCGCTGGCGATGGCCCCGCGCTCCCGTGGCGGGAGGGACGCGCTGGGGACCGGAGCGGCCGTCCCTCCCAGCTCTCCCAGTGGAGCCACTTGGGGAACTCCTGTTGGGGGGAGCCCAGAGAGGTCGGGGTCTGCAGCTGCAGGAGCTGGGCTGCTGGTGACGCTACACGGCAGCCATCAGTGCCATTGTCCCCGTGCCCATCCTGAGCTCCCTTGTGCAGGGGGAGATGGAGGTGCCGGGAGGCAAAGGCCCTCTCCCAGGCTCAGGGGGGGCACCTGCAGCAGAGCAGAGCCCTGTGGTGGTTCCAGCGAGCCAGGCCAGCCCCGTGCCCTGTGCTGCCGGGAAGCAGCGGCGCGGCATTGCCAGTGTCCGGTACCGCCGGACTAAAGCTCCCCCCGCCCGTCAGTGGGTGATGGGGTTTCTGCAGGCAAACTGACACCCCCCGATTGGCTGCACCACCCCCCTCCCTGTGGATGTGCCCTGTAAAGGAGTGCACTGTCCCCCCAGCTCCGCTCCCGCTGCGGAGCGGAGCGGCCCCTTGGTGCTGGGCGCCCTCCCAGCCTCCCCAGGTAGGGGAGGTACATGGGGAGGTCCCATCAGGTACATGGCTGATCTATGCAGTGTCTGTGTTTCATTTTCGTTGTGTGCTGCCGGGCTGTGGCTGCGCCTGGCGAGCGTGGCGGGGGGCCGGGGGCTCGCTGCTCGGCCCGGCCTCTCCGGCGGGCGTCCCGCCACCAGCACCGCGGGGCTGCCCCTCGCCCCGTGTCCTGTCTGCCTGCCCGGTCCATCCGATCCCCACTGTCCCCGCTTCCCCCGGCCACCTCCTGGCAGGGGGGTCTCTGCCCTCCTCCCTCCTGCCATGCCTCCGCTGGCGCTCTCTGAGCCCCTTCCCGCTCCCCTTCCCCCTCCAGACAACGACTGCGGGGACAACAGCGACGAGGCGGGCTGCAGCCACTCCTGCTCCAGCAACCAGTTCAAGTGCAACAGCGGGCGCTGCATCCCCGTGCACTGGACCTGCGACGGGGACAACGACTGCGGGGACTACAGCGACGAGACTCACGCCAACTGCACCAACCAGGGTGAGCCCCCGGCCGTGGTGGCGCCAGGCTGCTCTTCGCTGACGCTCGTGTCCTCCCCTGGGACCCAGGTCTGGCCCCGGGAGGGAGGGAGCAAGCGGCAGATGGACCCTGTTGGGCATCAGCGCCGCTGCCGTCCTGCCTGGGGAGCCGAAAGCCCTGAGCAGAGCCCTGCCTGCTGGACAGGGAATCTTTCAGCCTCCTCTGCCCACCCTGGGTGCGCAGATGCCCACCTCCCACACCTCTGGGTGCCCCCAGTCCGTTCCCTGCCGGGCTGAGCACTCAGTCCTCCTCCCCCCTGAGCCTGCCCAGTTCCCAGCTCCTCCGGGCGAAGGCAGTGACTGGTCCGGTGCTCTCCCACCAGCCACGCGCCCGCCTGGGGGCTGCCACACCGACGAGTTCCAGTGCCGGCTGGATGGGCTCTGCATCCCCATGCGCTGGCGCTGCGATGGCGACACGGACTGCATGGACTCCAGTGACGAGAAGAACTGCGAGGGGGTCACCCATGTCTGCGACCCCAACGTCAAGTTTGGCTGCAAGGACTCAGGTGAGGGCAGGGGGGTGGGAAACCACTGCTCCCTGTCCCCTGTGGGGAGCAGGGGAGGGGGTGGGACCCCAGCTCTGGGACAGCCTGAAATAACATCCCTGTGTCTGCCCCGCCCCCTCCTCGCGCCCCTCGCAGCCCGCTGCATCAGCAAGGCCTGGGTCTGCGACGGGGACAGCGACTGCGAGGACAACTCGGACGAGGAGAACTGCGAGTCGCTGGTGTGCAAGCCTCCCTCCCACACCTGTGCCAACAACACCTCCATCTGCCTCTCCCCCGAGAAGCTCTGCGACGGCTCTGATGACTGTGGGGACGGCTCCGACGAGGGCGAGCTCTGCGGTGAGCGGGGGCTGGCTGCTGGGACGTGGGGTCTCCCGTGGCCGGGAGCGGGACGAGGACCTGACGAGCGCGTCCTCTCTCTGCAGACCAGTGCTCCCTGAACAACGGCGGCTGCAGCCACAACTGCACCGTGGCCCCCGGCGAGGGCATTGTCTGCTCCTGTCCCCTGGGCATGGAGCTGGGCTCGGACAACAAGACCTGCCAGATCCAGAGCTACTGTGCCAAGCACCTCAAGTGCAGCCAGAAGTGCGAGCAAGACAAGTACAACGTCAAGTGCTCCTGCTACGAGGGCTGGATGCTGGAGCCCGACGGAGAGAGCTGCCGCAGCCTGGGTGTGTGGGGGGGGCTGCAGGGGCTGGTGGCATCACCCCAGCTGCCTGAGATGGGGGTTGTCCTCCCTGGGCTCTTGGAGGCAGCAGCAGTGGAGCTGAGGACCATGGTGACGGGCACAGCCAGGTCCTGGGGGGATCTGCCCGCCGGCTGTGGGGTCCCTCCTGTCCCCACCTGGCACCAGCACCCTGCGCAGTGTAGGGGTGTGGGGTGTAGGGGTGTGGGTGGTCCCGTAGCTGGGGCCGGGGCCAGGAGCCAGGGACGCCTTCCCCCTGCCTTGTCTGGACCCCAGCCCTGACCCTGCTCTGCTTTCCCCAGACCCCTTCAAGCCGTTCATCATATTCTCCAACCGCCACGAGATCCGGCGCATCGACCTGCACCGCGGGGACTACAGCGTCCTGGTGCCTGGGCTGCGCAACACCATCGCCTTGGACTTCCACCTCAACCAGAGCTCGCTGTACTGGACCGATGTGGTGGAGGACAAAATCTACAGGGGGAAGCTGCTTGAGAACGGGGGTGTGTGGCCCTGGGGGCAGGGAGCAGGCTGGGGGGCCGGCGGGTGGGAAGCAGGGGTGCAGCTGTGGGACGGGGTGCAGGCAGCGGCTCCTTGGCACCCCGCGATGGTGCGGCCACTGGAGCTCTGTAGCGATCCCATTCTGCTCTCCAAAGTTGCTCATTATGTGGGAGTTAATTAGCATTCCCAGCACTTCTCTGATGGTAATTGCAGCCCAGCAGCTGGGAGCACAAAGCCGGGAGAGCAGTGGGAGGGGGCACCCATGAGGGGGCAGCAGGGACCCAACACCGGGACCAGAGACGTGGGGCTGAGCCCTTTGGGGTTCAGGCCCTGTTTGGGGAAGAAGCCTCCCCCCCCCCCACAGACCCCAGTCAGGCTGTGGGGGGCCGCTCAGGACTGGGGTGATGGTGGGGGGTGGCCGGGTAAGGAGCGCCAGCCTGAGCCTGCGTGACACTGTGCCCCCAGCTCTGACCAGCTTCGAGGTGGTGATACAGTACGGGCTGGCCACCCCCGAGGGACTGGCCGTGGACTGGATCGCCGGCAACATCTACTGGGTGGAGAGCAACCTGGACCAGATTGAGGTGGCCAAGCTGGACGGCACCATGCGAACCACGCTGCTGGCTGGGGACATTGAGCACCCCCGCGCCATCGCCCTGGACCCCCGCTATGGGTAAGGCAGCAGGGGACATCGGTCACCAGGACGTGGTGGCACCCTTGGGATCTTGGGGGGGGACCAGGCCACGGGCTCCTGTCTGGGCACACGCTCCACTGCCGACTGGGGAGGCAGAGCTTGGTGACCGTCCCTGCTCGCTGTCCCTCGCAGGATCCTCTTCTGGACAGACTGGGACGCCAGCCTGCCTCGCATCGAGGCCGCCTCCATGAGCGGCGCGGGCCGGCGCACCATCCACAAGGAGACGGGCTCGGGGGGCTGGCCCAACGGGCTCACCGTCGACTACCTGGAGAAGCGCATCCTGTGGATCGACGCCAGGTAGGACCAGGACACCCATCCCTGCCCCGTCGCCTCCTTCCCGTCCCCTCTGGACCGCTGCCCTCCCCGTCCCCCCCAGCTCTGGCGCCTTCCCCCTCGTTCCCGCGTCGTTCTGCTGGGCTGGGAGCAGAGGCCGTTGCTCTGTGGGTCCCTTTGTGTCTGCAGCACGTTCCAGCCTTTGCTCTGGGTTTCCTGCTCTACAGAGGCTCTGATCTCTGGTGCAAACCTGCAGTCCCCCTCCTCCTCCGTAGCGTTAAGCGCTGTGGGATGTGGCCCTGGGGTCAAAGAGCCTTTGCCTGTGCCTGGAGCCCCGTGCCCGGCCCCCTGCCCGCTCTCACCCCTCCTCTCCGCCGGGCACAGGTCAGACGCCATCTACTCCGCCCTGTACGACGGGACGGGGCACATCGAGGTGCTGCGGGGACACGAGTACCTGTCGCACCCCTTCGCCGTCACCCTCTACGGGGGGGAGGTCTACTGGACTGACTGGCGCACCAACACGCTGGCCAAGGCCAACAAGTGGACGGGGCACAACGTGACGGTGGTGCAGAGGACCAACACGCAGCCTTTCGACCTGCAGGTCTATCACCCCTCCCGGCAGCCCCTGGGTGAGGCCTGGGGCGGCGGCGGTGGTGGGATGGGGCGGGGGAGCATGTGGGGACGCGGCGCCAGCACGCGGTGTGCACCCACACCCACTCAGAGCGTGGCACGGGAGCCACCACCGCCCCTGCAGCTGCCCCTCCTCGCCCTCCGCTATGGCCCTGGGCACCCAGCAGCATCCTGGGGCAGCGAGGCTGATGGGGCAGAGCTGTTGGATGGGGCAGGCAGGGTCTGGGAGGTCTGCAGCGATCTGGGGCCTCCTGGGCGCGTGTCCCATGGAACGGGGACGTCGCTGAGTCTTGTCCCCTTTGCAGCTCCTAATCCTTGCGAAGCCAACGGGGGCAAAGGGCCGTGTTCCCACCTCTGCCTCATCAACTACAACAGCACGTTGTCCTGTGCCTGCCCCCACCTCATGAAGCTGGACAAGGACAACGTGACCTGCTACGGTAGGGGTCTGCCCAGGCTGCGCCGGGGCGGGGAGGACGAGCGGGTGCTTTGGAGCCAGCTCTGCAGACCGGGCTGAGGTCCCACCACCGCCCCTCTCGCCCTCCCCAGAGTTTAAGAAGTTCCTGCTGTACGCGCGGCAGATGGAGATCCGGGGCGTGGACATCGACAACCCCTACTACAACTACATCATTTCCTTCACGGTGCCCGACATCGACAACGTGACGGTGGTGGACTACGACGCCCTGGAGCAGCGCATTTACTGGTCTGACGTCCGCACCCAGACCATCAAGAGAGCCTTCATCAACGGCACTGGCGTGGAGACCGTCGTCTCTGCGGGTGGGTGTGGAGGGGCATCCCCCACACGGCTGCTCCCGGCAGCTCCTGGAGTGGGCTGGAGCTGCCAGCCCTCCAGAGGCTTCCACTCCTTGAGATCAGCCCTTCCTCTTCACCTGAGCATCGTCCCAGCCCTGTTCTCACCACTGAGTCTCCCTTCTCTGTTCCCTTTCAGACCTGCCCAACGCTCACGGCCTCTCTGTGGACTGGGTTTCCAGAAACCTCTTCTGGACCAGCTACGATGCCAACAAGAAGCAGATCAACGTGGCCCGGCTGGATGGCTCCTTCAAGAACGCGGTGATCCAGGGGCTGGACAAGCCTCACTGCCTGGTGGTCCACCCGCTCCGGGGGTAAGTCTCTGGTGGGACGTGGTGCCACTGGGGTCAGGCCAGGAGCGTTGCGGGAGGCGAAGGTGTATGTGCAGGCACGCGTGTGTGCGCGTGACAGCGCCCGTGTGCGGCGGAGGAGCGAACAGGCTGCTCTCCCCGTGTGTCAGCTCGTGTGGGAGGTGTGTGAGAGGAGACGGGGCCGCAGCTCGGGCGGTGTCTGCTCCGCTCGCAGAGCAGGAGGCTGCGTTTCCGTGCACGCGTGTGTGCACGTGAAGGAGAACGGGCTGCGTGTGCCAGTCTGGGCGTGCACGGGGCGCTGCTGGGCAGGGCTTCACGGGTGCTTGCAGACACCAAACCCCGTCCCAGGTCCCGGGCTGGGCAGCGAGAGGGACGAGGGGCGAGCACGGGGCTGGGGGGGCTGGGGGGCAGCAGAGCTGTGCGTGGACCATCCCTGCGGGGCCGTTGGAGCTGCTGTGCTCAGTGTCCCCTCTCTGGTGCAGGAAGCTCTTCTGGACAGACGGGGACAACATCAGCGTGGCCAACATGGACGGCAGCAACCGCACGCTCCTCTTCACCAACCAGAAAGGGCCTGTTGGTACGGACCCCTCGCGCCCCCAGTTCCACCCTGCTGTGCAGCGCCCCCCCTGGCCCCAAAAGCCCCCTCTCTGGCAGCCCCGGGGGGCTCTCAGCTGGTTGGTGCTGGGTCACCCTGACCTCGTCTGCCCGTTCTCTGCACCACCCCACACGCTCTGCCAGTCCCATCCCGCCTCCCTGATGGTGGCAGTCCCTGCATGCCACCTGGACACTGACGGTCCCTTGCTTTCCAGGCCTGGCCATTGACTACCCAGAGAGCAAGCTGTACTGGATCAGCTCTGGCAACGGCACCATCAACAGATGCAACCTGGACGGCAGCAACCTGGAGGTGATCGAGTCTGTGAGGGCTCAGCTGAGCAAGGCCACTGCCCTGGCCATCATGGGTGAGCACTGGCAGGGTGACGGGTGGTTCATGCTGCCCTTGCCCTTTCTCCTGGCCCTGCCTGAACACAGACTGCTCCTTGTCACCTCTGGCAGCTGCGGAGGGGGTGCTGCTCCACCAAAGGCTGAGCTCAGAGCCCTTTTTCTAGGCCATTGCATGCAAATCTGTGTGGAGCCACCACTCGTGGCTGCTGGGGTGGGAGGGGATGGGGAGAGCTGCTGCATGCTCCTGCCTTCTCCTGCCAGGCGACAAGCTGTGGTGGGCTGACCAGGCCTCCGAGAGGATGGGCACCTGCAGCAAGAAGGACGGGACGGAGGTGACCGTGCTGCGCAACAGCACCACGCTGGTGATGCACATGAAGGTGTACGACGAGAGCATCCAGCAAGGTGGGCGCGTGGTCCCGGGGCGGGGGCCCTGCCGGGGCAGGCAGCGGCTCGGCCGCTTTGCTGGGTGCCAGCAGGGCCGGTGCCCGGCCCGCGGTGGCCGGGTGGCTGCCTGGCTCCGTCCCTTCTCACTGGCCCCGGCCTGGCCCTCGCCCCTGCGCCGGGTCCCTGCCGGCTGGCGCCGAGCGCCCGTGTCTTGTGGGGTGTCCTGGGTGGCGCTGGCCCCTGCTGCCCCGGCCCCCCGCAGCCCTGGGGGGTGCCCTGGCTGCCCCTCAGCCCCTTCTCTCCACGGCAGCTGGAACCAACCCCTGCAGCCTCAACAACGGCGACTGCTCGCAGCTCTGTCTCCCCACCTCGGACACCTCCCGGTCCTGCATGTGCACCGCGGGCTACAGCCTGAGGAGCGGGCAGCAGTCCTGCGAGGGTGAGCGTGCTGTCCCCCCCCCGCCCGGGGGGGAGCCCCCTGCAGTGCTGTGTCCAGCTCGGGAGCCCCCAGATACGTTCTGCTGCGGAGGAACGTGGGGGGCCGGAGGAACACTGAGGGCTGGGGGGCTCGGGCCGTAGGGACCCTCGCGTGGGCTGTCCCTGCGCGGCGCTGCGGCGATGAGTGCAGGGATGCTGCCCTGGCACCGGGGCACTGGGTTTAGTGGGAGAGGGGGAGCAGGGCTGCCTGGTGGGAGCCTCAGGAGAGGTGCGACCCTTGCTGTGGGCAGCGGGTTTGGGGCGCTGCAGCCATCAGGAGCTGGGCTGAGCAGCGTTTGCTCTGCAGATCCCTCGGCCTTGCCCCGTTTGCTGCCATCTCCCGCGGGAGGGAAGAGCCCCCCCCGCTCCCCGGGCACTGCCAGGGCCTCTCAAAGGCTGTTTGTGTGCAAAATGTTCTTGGTGGTTTTGGAGGGGTTTGGCAGAGAGCTGCTGCACCATCTGGGTCAGGGCAGGGACTGAATAACAAGCGCTGCCCTGACCCAGATGCAGCTCAGAGCCTCTGCCAGCGCTCGGCGGCGGAGGCGGCTCTGCAAAGAGGCCTCGCTCGTGCCCCCCTGTGCCCTGGCGTGGGACAGGGCCCCGTGGCCGGGCTGCTCCGGGGCTGGCAGCCTCCAGGGAGGTCCAGGCAGGGCCCTTTGCAGAGCCCAGCAGTGAAGGCTTTGCGGCTCTTCCCCGGGTTCCCATCCCAGCCATCAGAAACCCCATCCCTGACTCTGTCCCTGCTCGGTCAGAGGGTCCCTGCCCTCTTTGCACGAGGTCTGCCCGGTGTGGCAGTGAAAGCCATCCTGTCCTGGCCACGGAGGAGTTTCCTCCTTGTTCCCCCCCGTTAGTCCCCTCGTGCACAGAGCCAAGCGAGGCAGGCTCGGCTGGGAGGAAGCTGCGGTGCTGCGATGCTTTCCCAGCTCGCCCTCCGCACGCTGCCCATGCAGACGTCAGCCCCGACCGCAGCAGCGTGGGCAGGATCAGGCACTCGGTGCCCGGCAGGGCTGCCTCCCCCACACCTCCCCAGCTGCCTGTGGAGCTGCCACTCGCGCTGCCAGCCCACGTCCCGCGTGCGTCAGCCTCGCACTCAGTCGAGGGGTGGGCGCAGGGGCTGCCTGTGCAGGGCTGCTGCGGGCACAGCCTGCCACAGGTCCCGCCAGCTCAGCTCAGCCCTGTCCCTCTGCTGTCCTGAGCCATTTGGCCAGGCCAGGGACTCGTGGTGCTGCTGTCATGGCAGGGTCGAGCCCTGCCACCAGCCCTGCCAGGCCTGTGCTCCTCCACGGAGCTGCTGTCGCTGTGCAGCCGCTGTGGCTGGCAGAGGGACGGCGTGTGGTTTGACTGTCCCCACATCTGTGTCGCAGGTGTTGGCTCCTTCCTCCTGTATTCAGTCCACGAGGGGATCCGTGGCATTCCCCTGGACCCCAGCGACAAGTCTGATGCTCTCGTGCCCGTGTCGGGGACCTCCCTGGCCGTGGGGATCGACTTCCACGCAGGTGACGCAAGAGCTGGGAGCACAAGAGGGTTGGAGGGGTCAGGGAGGGGGAGCGTGAGGGGGCTGTCCCAGACCCTCCTTTGGCAGTGCTCTGCCCTAGGACATCTCCCCCGGCAGCTCTGGGGGAGGGAGGGTTTCAGGTCCTCACACCGGGGTCTGGGGGTGCGGCTCAGCCCGGGTCTGTGCCTCCCTTGGGGTGACCCAGAGGCGGTGCTGACACCCGCTCGCCTGCCTGGCACCTCGCAGAGAACGACACCATTTACTGGGTGGACATGGGGCTGAGCACCATCAGCCGGGCCAAGCGGGACCAGACGTGGCGGGAGGACGTGGTCACCAACGGCATCGGCCGCGTGGAGGGCATCGCCGTGGACTGGATTGCCGGTGAGACGGGGCTCCGGAGCAGGGAGGAGCGGGTGGGCAGTCGCGGCACGGGGCTCGTGCGGGTGTTCACCGTCCCCCCTGTGCAGGAAACATCTACTGGACAGACCAGGGCTTCGACGTCATCGAGGTGGCCAGGCTGAACGGGTCCTTCCGCTACGTGGTCATCTCGCAGGGGCTGGACAAGCCACGGGCCATCACGGTCCATCCAGAGAAGGGGTGAGGCACCGCACAGAGCCTTCCGGAGGGGGCCAGCAGCTGGAGGGGGGAGCTGGGGAAGGATGGAGAGCAGCACCTTACCTGGCACAGGGGCTGGTTCCGGGCTGCGTCCCGCTGCCCCGCAGGGCTCCGTTCCCCAGCTGTGGCGTGGTCTGTGGTGGTCAGGAGGCTGGCAGGTCACGGGGGGCTGGGCTGCGGCCCCGGTGTGGGGGGATGAGGGCGAGAGGTGTTTGTCCTCTGCTCCAATGGCCAAGGTACCCAGGGTGCTGCTCCTGGCCAGCCCTGCGGTCACGTCCCTGCTGTGCCCTGCAGGTATCTGTTCTGGACGGAGTGGGGGCAGTACCCCCGCATCGAGCGGTCGCGCCTGGACGGGACCGAGCGCATGGTGCTGGTGAACGTCAGCATCAGTTGGCCCAACGGGATATCCGTCGACTACGAGGTACGGCCGCCAGCTGCCGGTCCCAAGGGTCCCTCCAGCCGTGCCCCTGCTGGGGAGGTCTCTGAGGACATGGCTGCCCCCCCAGGGCCCTGGGGTCTCCTCTCCAGTGCAGGGAGGGTTGTCCAGGGTGGTGGGAGGTGCAGAGGGTGCCTCTGTGCCACCCTGGTGTGCTGCTCCATTGCTGACTGGGATGCTTTCCCATGGCCTCAGGATGGGAAGCTTTACTGGTGCGATGCCCGGACAGACAAGATTGAACGCATCGACCTGGAGACGGGTGAGAACCGAGAGGTCGTCCTGTCCAGCAACAACATGGACATGTTCTCCGTGTCGGTCTTTGAGGAGTACATTTACTGGAGCGACAGGTACAGTGCCCGAGGGGTGCGGCGGTGCTGGGGGTGCCCGGCTGTGCAGGAGGCTGGGGGGAGCTGGCAGGTGCCACGGGGACGGTGGCAGAGCTGGGTCCAGCTGCAGGGTGCTGCTGAGACGGGCCCTGCGTCGCTCGCTCGGTGACTCCATCCCTTCTTAGGACTCACGCGAATGGCTCCATCAAAAGAGGCAACAAGGACAACGCCACGGACTCGGTGTCCCTGCGGACTGGCATCGGCGTGCAGCTGAAGGACATCAAAGTCTTCAACCGGGCCCGGCAGAAGGGTGCGTGGGGAGCGGGGTGTCAGCCCCTCGTGCAGCGCTGCTGAGCGCCCAGGGCCGCCCGGGGGATGGAAACAAACGGGCCACTGTGTCCCCGTCAAAGAACCGTGGACTGAGTCCATTTCTTCACCCGCTTCCTCTGGGGTGGTGAAAAGCGGCCGAGCGGGAGCGTTCTCGTACACAGAGCCTGCCCAGTCCCTCGAACAATCCTCCCTTTCCTCCCCAGGCACCAACATCTGTGCCCAGAGCAACGGGGGCTGCCAGCAGCTCTGTCTGTTCCGGGGCAGCGGGCAGAGGACGTGCGCCTGCGCCCACGGGATGCTCTCCGAGGACGGGGTGAGCTGCCGGGACTACGACGGCTACCTGCTCTACTCGGAGCGCACCATCCTCAAGAGCATCCACCTGTCCGACGAGAACAACCTCAACGCGCCCATCAAGCCCTTCGAGGACGCGGAGCACATGAAGAATGTCATCGCCCTGGCCTTCGACTACCGCTACGGCTCCAAGGGCAGCAACCGCATTTTCTACAGCGACATCCACTTCGGCAACATCCAGCAGATCAACGACGACGGCACGGGGCGCAAGACCATCGTGGAGAGTGAGTGCCACGGGGCTCCCTGCGCCGGCGTCTGCCCTCACACCCCTCTTGTCTGTTCCCCCCACCACCTCAGCTCTCCTGCCACTCCTTCCTCACCCCAGGGCTTTGTTTCCTTTTCTCGGTCACCGTTTCTTGGTGTTTCCAAGTTTTGAGTGGCAGCTGTTGAGGACTGGGCTGTGAGCTTTCTCCCAGAGCCTCTGGAAGAGGCAGCAGGCTGTGGTAGGGGATGCGAGTGTGAGGCGCAGTCTGCAGAGCTCGTTCTGGCAGGGAGAGCGTATCATGAGGCTCAGGCGTGCACGTGGGTGTGCTTTGCTCTAGAAAAAAGGCACTGCAGCAAGCCTGGGATCTGCTCTGCGTTTGCGTTTGACTTCCAAGAGAGGCCCGTTGAGCCTGAGCAAACCCTGCCGTGCCTGGCCCCTTCCTCACCCCGGTTTGCACTGGGTGGGTTTTCTTGGCTCCCGCAGCAGTTGAAAGGACCACGTGTGCGGGAGCACCTCCAGCAAGGGTTAGAGATGTGCTCACTAATGAGCAAATTTACATTTGGCACTCGGGGTGGCCGTTATCGCTGAGATCAGGAGGGCAGGGCCCAGCTCTCCTCGCTGCCTCATTAAACCTTTTGCTGGTCGTTAACGAGGGAGGAAGGATGGGTGTTCAGTTCAAGTCCCTGGCCTGGGAGCTGGAGGGAAGGTTTCCCTCGTCAGCCATGAGTCTTCATCTTGTCACTGCGTGGCGCTGGGTCTCAGCTCTCCCTGGCAGAGGGAGACCCTTCCCCTCCCAGCACCGCAGCGGGGGAGGTGATCAGAGCACCAGCTTGAAAGCCAAGTTCAGGTCCTCCTTTCATCGCAGGCGATCATCACTGAGCCTCCCTGCGAGGAGGTGTCGTGGCTGGTTGGTAGCAGAGGTCTGCCCAGGAGGCCCCTCCAGTCCCCTGGGGTCTCAGCTCACCCTTTGGCACAGGCACCGGCCCAGCCCCGCTGAGCGCCCCCGGGTGCTGCCGCGGTGTCAGAAAGCAGCCAGAGCCTCCAGGGGGTCGTTCTGCAGTGTCATTAAAAGCAGTAACTTGTCCAAGTGTCAGGGTCAGCCCTGGCTCTGCAGCCTCGCCAGAGCACGAGGTGGACGTGACCCTCCCTGTGCTCCCCTCGTGCAGACGTGGGCTCGGTGGAGGGGCTGGCGTACCACCGCGGCTGGGACACGCTGTACTGGACGAGCTACACCACCTCCACCATCACGCGCCACACCGTGGACCAGAGCCGCCTGGGGGCTTTCGAGAGGGAGACGGTGATCACCATGTCGGGGGACGATCACCCCCGGGCCTTCGTGCTGGACGAGTGCCAGAAGTGAGTGGCCCAGCCCAGGGGTCCCCGCGGTCCCAGGGCCAGCGACCAGGCAGACACCCCTCCACGGGGGAGGAGGCACTGGTTCCCAGCATGGAGTGCTGGACCCCAGGGAGGAAAGGCCCTGTGTCCCCCCTCCCCACGTGTCCTCCAGCACCCCAGAGCAAACACAGAGACCCTGTCCCTTCCCTCTGGCCAGCTGGCACCATGGGGTGCCGTGTTTCCCAGGTGACTGCAGTGGCCACATGGAGCCCCCTCCCACCCCTTTGTCTGCGGGGACAATGTCCCACCCGCCCCAAAGCCCCTGGAAGCCCCCCAGCAGCAGAGGGGTGTTCAGGCAGAGAGCTGGGGCTGCAAAGGCGCCGCGTGTCTCTCCCCTTCCAGCCTGATGTTCTGGACCAACTGGAACGAGCAGCACCCCAGCATCATGCGTGCCACCCTCTCTGGTGCCAACGTCCTCATCATCATCGACCAGGACATACGGACGCCCAACGGGCTGGCCATCGACCACAAGGCCGAGAAGATCTACTTCTCTGACGCCACGCTGGACAAAATCGAGCGCTGCGAATACGACGGCTCCCACCGCCACGTGAGTGCGGGCCGGGCCCCGCGGCCGAGATGGGGCAGGAGAGCAGCGAGTGCCACGCTGGCGCTGGCGCGGTGTCGGGGGACGGCAGAGCTGTTCCTGGGCACGGGGGGTCGGGGCTTCCCTGGGGCAGACACATGGGGACGCGCCGCGTTTGGGGCGGTGCTGGGGCTGCGTCCCACACCCAGGTTCCCTCGCGCTCACGGTTTGCTGGCGCCCGGCAGGTGATCCTGAAATCGGAGCCCGTGCACCCCTTCGGCCTGGCTGTCTACGGCGATTACATCTTCTGGACAGACTGGGTGCGCAGGGCTGTGCAGCGCGCCAACAAGTACGTGGGCACCGACATGAAGCTGCTGCGCGTTGACATCCCCCAGCAGCCCATGGGCATCATTGCCGTGGCCAACGACACCGACAGCTGTAAGGACGCCGTGGGCCCCTGGCGCTGCCGCTGCCAGGCCTCGGCAGGGACGAGAAGGGGAAGGGACGGCTGAGGCTGTCCCTGGTGTGACTGCTCTCTGTCTCTCCTAGGTGAGCTGTCCCCGTGCAGGGCCAACAACAGCATCTGCCAGGACCTCTGCCTGCTCACGCCCAAAGGCCACGTGAACTGCTCCTGCCGTGGCGAGCGGGTCCTGCAGGAGGATTTCACCTGCAAAGGTGGAGGGGAGGTGGACGTGGGAGCTGATGGGGACGGGAAGGAGGGGAGGAGAGGCCGGCCTCAGCCTGGCGGAGCTGACGCTCCCTGCGCCCTCCCCAGCCCTGAATTCCACCTGCAACATGCACGAGTTCGAGTGTGGGAACGGCGACTGCATCGACTTCAGCCGGACCTGCGACGGCGTGGTGCACTGCAAGGACAAGTCGGATGAGAAGCAGTCCTACTGCAGTAAGGTTCCTCCCCTTGCTGCTTTGCTCAGATGCACGCTCGCCCCCCCAGCACGCGGGCACCCCGCTCGACCCGCCAGCTCTGCTCGACAAAGGGAGCCCGGACTCCTCGGTGTCCTCTTGTGTCCCTCAAGCGCTCGCAGACCCTCTTGTGCTCCCAGGGGCTGCAAGGGGCCAGGCTCTAAGGACCTGGCAAAAGCCAAGCTTAACCCTGCGTGCACAGCACAAGGCAGCTTCTTTCCTAACCCTGCCCATGCAGTTTCGTCCCTTGCTGAAGGGTCCCTGAGGAGCTGCGACACCCGGGAACACCAGCTCTCCCCTCACCTCTTCCTCCTCCTCCTCTTCCTCCCTTGCAGGCAACCGCAAGTGCAAGAAGGGTTACCTGCACTGCATGAACGGGCGCTGCGTCGCCAGCCGCTACTGGTGCAACGGCGTGGACGACTGCGGGGACAACTCGGACGAAGTGCCGTGTAACAGTAAGCAGAATGCTGGCTTCTGGCCAGCCCTTGCCAGGGCTCAGGCAGCTGTCTGGGGTGGGGACAGAGCCTTCAGGAAGGGGTTACCTTCAGCTTGACAGGATCAGAACAGAGCCAGGGCTTAGCAGAGAGCCAAGGTCTAAATCCTCCTCGTGCTGCTTGTGCCACAGACCACTTTGGGAGGAAGAGCTCCGAGCACGGCCGCGCGGCGCCCAGAGCCTCCTGCGAACAGTGCTTTGGCACCCAGGAGCAGCACAGGGCGATGGCGAGGCGCAGCGCCGCTGCGGTGGGGGCCGTGGGGTGGCTGTGCGTGCTGGGTCCCCCAGCCCAGCCTCACCTGCTCTGGGGGCGTCCCCCTTGCAGAAACGAGCTGTGCTGCTACCGAGTTTCGCTGCCGAGATGGGAGCTGCATTGGGAATTCCAGCCGCTGTAACCAGTTCATCGACTGCGAGGATGCTTCGGATGAAATGAACTGCAGTGAGTGCCCCCCGCTGCTGTCCCGTGTCCCCCCCAGCTCTGCCCTGCTGTAGCGCTGGAGATGCTCCTGCCCTCTGCTCCTGTGGGCAGGGGCCTGGGTCCCTGTGCCTCATTTCAGTCTTTGGGGCTTGTGCTGAATCAGGCAGGAGAGGGGCCCTGGCTCCCATCCCAGCAGGGGCCAGCCCAGGTTGGCCCGCTGGCTGGAAGCAGCCCCAGCCCATCCCTGCAGCCCCCACACTGCGCTGGGCATCCCACCACCCAGAGTCAGCGCGGGGGAGGGACGGGCTGCGGGCAGCGGGGGGCTCGTGCTGCGGGGACGCTGGGCCCAAGGGCTGTGCCCTGGCGAGCAGCGCTCCTCACCTGGGGCTGGGGCTCTTCGCAGCCGCCACCGACTGCAGCAGCTATTTCAAGCTGGGAGTGAAGGGCACCACGTTCCAGAAGTGTGAGCACACCTCCCTGTGCTATGCTCCGAGCTGGGTGTGCGACGGGGCCAACGACTGCGGGGACTACTCGGACGAGCGCAACTGCCCAGGTGAGAGGGCAGGGCTGGGCTGGGGGGGCGGGACGTGGCCGCGCCGTCGCGCTGACGCTTCCCTCACGAACCAGGCGGGAGGAAACCCAAGTGCCCGGCCAACTACTTCGCCTGCCCGAGCGGGAGGTGCATCCCCATGACCTGGACCTGCGACAAAGAGGACGACTGCGAGAACGGCGAAGACGAGACTCACTGCAGTGAGCGGCAGGGTGGGGAGAGCGAGCAGCTCGGGGTGATGGGGTGGGGCGACGAGCGCAGACCTGCTGCAGGGGAGGCCGGGCCCCCTCCTCACTCTGACACCCCTCTGCCAGGGACCGGATTGCAGATTCTTCCCCCTCTTACCTGCTGTGGTCTTATTCCACCAGCCCGGGTTTTTGACTGTGACCACTGCAAACGTCCTCGTGTTTGTTTGCTCAGCGCGTGCACGAGTGGCTGTGGTTGTTCTGAGGGTGGGCAGTTACAGCTCATTTGAGTTCAGTTTTGATTCCTGACAAAACCCCAAACCGTGCTCAGGAACTGCGGAACTTCCGCAGCTCTGGAGTGGGGAAATCCCACCGCAGTCCTGCAGTGCCCATCTGCGTGGCACGCGGGCACTGCCAGGTCTGGGCGAGCAGTAGCCCCAGCACCACCCTGGGCTCTTGCCCTGGCGCGCGGCTGGCCCAGCCTGGCTGTGCGCTGCTGCCACGTCCTTCCCCCCGTGTCACCCCAGCTCTGACCCCCTCTCCTCTCCCGTCCCTTCCTCTCCCAGACAAGTTCTGCTACCCCGTGCAGTTCGAGTGCAACAACCACCGCTGCATCTCCAAGCTGTGGGTGTGTGACGGGGCAGACGACTGCGGGGACGGCTCAGACGAGGACAGCCGCTGCCGTGAGTCTGCTCCAGCCCTGCTCCGACCTCCCAGTCCCGCGCTGCGCAGCTGCTCCACCTCTGTGTTCCTGCAGCTCCCATCCCTTCTCCCACCCTGCTGTCCTGTGCTCCTCGCTGCTCTCCTGTTCCCCAAGCTGTCCCCAGTGCCAGTTCCCCAGCGTGGGGCTCACGGGCCCCGTCCTGCTTCCTCCTTCCCCAGGGCTGACCACGTGCAGCACGGGATCCTTCCAGTGCCCGGGCACCTACGTGTGCGTGCCGGAGCTCTGGCTCTGTGACGGGGACAAGGACTGTGCGGACGGAGCTGACGAGACCCTCGCTGCTGGCTGCTGTAAGTCGGGGGGCAGAGGGGGGGCGGGGGGGGGCTGTGTGGCGGGGCCAGGGCTGGGGAGGGGCCGAGCGCTGCGCCCGCGGAGCCGAGGGGCTCCCCCCGCTCCCCGGGGTCCCTGTCGGAAGCAGATGGGGTGCCTCGTCCTGACCGCTTCCCTGCCAGGCGGGGGGAGGAAGCTGCGGTGCTGCGGTCACGGCAGACCTGAGCTCAGGGACGTGTGGGGGCTGTCCCTTGTCCCCAGCACCCCGAGATGAAGGGCTGGGGGCAGGCAGGAGAGCAGGCAGTGGGGGGTCTGACAGCCGTGCCTCGCTGCAGTGTACAACAACACGTGTGACGAGCGGGAGTTCATGTGCGGAAACCGCCAGTGCATTCCCAAGCACTTCGTCTGCGACCACGACGACGACTGCGGCGACGGCTCGGACGAGTCCCCGGAGTGCGGTGGGTGCCGGGAGCACAGGGGGAGCTCTCTGCTGCGGCCACATGGGAGCTGCTGGGCTTGGAGATGGGGCTCTGGAGGGGTCTTCATCGCCCGGGCGGGGTTTGATGTGAGAGCAGGGTGAGGAGAGGGAGGGAGCAGGAGGGGCTCGGTGCTGGAGAGCCCCAGGCGAGCCGCCCCGTGAGCTGCGCTGTCGTGCGCCCACCCTGGCACGGAGCAGTTTCCAAAGTCACCCACATTGCCACCTCCTCAGCCCCCCGGCACGGCCCTGTCCCCAGGCAGGCGCAGGGAGGTGTGGGCACCCGTGCCAGCACTCCGTGCAGCCCGGCCACCGCGCCCCCCCTCGCTCCCGGCCCGCTGAGGGGTCTGAGCGCGCTGCCCTCCCGCAGAGTACCCCACGTGCGGCCCCCACGAGTTCCGCTGCGCCAACGGCCGCTGCCTCAGCAACAGGCAGTGGGAGTGCGACGGCGAGTTCGACTGCCACGACCACTCGGACGAGGCGCCCAAGAACCCGCGCTGCACCAGCCCAGGTACCTGCGGGGGCCGCGGCGGGGCCGGGGCCGCTGGCTGCCGCGCGCTGACCGCTGCCGCCTCCTCTCCGCCCCGCTGCAGAGCACAAGTGCAACGACTCCTTCTTCCTCTGCAAGAACGGGAAGTGCGTCCCGGAGGCGCTGCTCTGCGACAACAACAACGACTGCTCGGATGGCTCGGATGAGCTCAACTGCTTCGTCAACGAGTGTCTCAACAAGAAGCTGAGCGGGTGCTCGCAGGAGTGCGAGGACCTCAAGATCGGATACAAGGTAGGGCCCTGCAGGCTGGGCGGGACGGCTGCGGGGACGCTCTCCCGCTCCCTTGCTCTGCAGACACTCCTAGCACCCGCGTTCTTCTGTCCCGCGCCAGCCGGGCGGGGGATGCGCGCGGGCAGCTTTGGCCTGGGTCTGTGTGCTGCTCTTGTGCCTGCGGGCTGGCTGTGCCTGCTGGTCCCATGGCACCGCCTGTCACGGCCCAGCGTGCGGCCCCGGTGTCCAACGGCTCCGCGTTGCCTCCTGCAGTGCAGATGCCGTCCCGGGTTCCGGCTGAAGGATGACGGGAAGACGTGCATTGACATCGACGAGTGCTCCACCACCTACCCCTGCAGCCAGAAGTGCATCAACACCCTGGGGAGCTACAAGTGCCTGTGCATCGAGGGCTACAAGCTCAAACCTGACAACCCCACCAGCTGTAAAGCTGTCACAGGTGAGAGCCGAGAGCGGGCCCTGGAGGCAGGGATGCTCTTCTGGCGACCGTGGGATGCTGCTGGCATTGGAGGAGGTCACGGTGCTCCGTGAGGTGAAGTAGCTGCACCTGACTCACGAAGGAGAGCTGGGAAGCAGCGGGGCAGGGAGGGTGTCAGGTCTGCAGGGGATCTGCCCGCACCCCAGCAGCGCTCCCCTGACACATCTCCTGGTTTCCCTGTGCAGATGAAGAGCCCTTCCTCATCTTTGCCAACCGGTACTACCTGAGGAAGCTCAACCTGGATGGCTCCAACTACACCCTGCTCAAGCAGGTGCGGGGGAGCTGGGAGCAGGAGGGGGCAGCAGCCTCACTGGCCAGGGACTCGGGGTGGAGTGTGCCCTGCAGGGCAGATCTGCCAGCCTGGGGGCTGGGGCTCACGGCTCCCCAGGCAGATGGTAGATCCCATATAAACAACCGCGCTCGCCCCTGAGGAGTCCCATGTAAACGGGAGCTCTTTGGTAGCAGACCTTTGCAGGGTGGGGGCTGCACAAAGTTGTCTGCAGGTGCTTTTAACCCCCCTGCTGTGGGGAGCAGGAGTTGAGGCTGGGGGCTCGCTGGTGTTTGTAAAGCCCCGGTGACCCTGTGCTGGCAGGTGGGGCTGTTCCAAGGCTTCTCTTTCCTCCCAGGGGCTGAACAACGCGGTGGCTCTGGATTTCGACTATCGGGAGCAGATGATCTACTGGACAGATGTCACCACGCAGGGCAGCATGATCCGCCGCATGCACATCAATGGGAGCAACGTTCAGGTGGGTCCTCACCCACCTCCTGCACACAAAGGCTCCTGGAGGGGCCCAGGCTGGCACCAGGGCCACTGGGGAAGAGGGCACAAGCCCTGCTGCGGGATCATCGCTGGGCTCGGGGCATCGGCCCAGGTTTCTGCGGGGATGTTTTGCAGCACCATCCCAGTCAGAGGAGGGCTCCACGCTGCCCCAGAGCAGTGGGCAAGGAGGGCTGGGGGAAGAGAGGAGTGAGGAGAGGGAGCTGGGCAGGACCATCCCCCCTGGGGAGGGGGATGTTGTCATCCCTGAGGGACCTGGGCAGGAGCTGGTTCTCCCTGTCCAGCCCCAGCATCTCCATTTCTTCCCAACAGGTTCTTCACCGCACTGGCCTCAGCAACCCTGACGGGCTGGCTGTGGACTGGGTGGGAGGAAACCTGTACTGGTGCGACAAAGGTCGGGACACCATCGAAGTGTCGAAGCTCAACGGTGCCTACCGCACCGTGCTGGTCAACTCGGGCCTGCGTGAGCCCCGCGCGCTGGTGGTGGACGTGCAGAATGGGTGAGAGCCTGGGGGACCTGGACCTTCTCTCTGCGCAGGGAGGGGGCTGCTGTCCCCTCTGCCATCTTGCCATAGTCCTGGAGGCGGGGAGGTGGGACAGGGCTTTCCTTCCCTCGGGGGCACCTGGCTGCTTCTCCCTGCCCTGTACTCGTGTGCCCAGGCGCCTCGGTTCAGCCACACGGTGGGCAGAGTGTGGCCACTGCCCCGGCTTGGGCTGGACTCAGCCTCTCTCTGCTCTTCTCTTTCATCTCCAGTTACCTGTACTGGACAGACTGGGGGGACCACTCCCTGATCGGGAAGATTGGCATGGATGGCACCAACCGCAGCGTCATCGTGGACACCAAGATAACTTGGCCCAACGGCCTCACCCTCGACTACATCAACAGCCGGATCTACTGGGCCGACGCGCGGGAGGACTACATCGAGTTCGCCAGCCTGGATGGCTCCAACCGGCACACGGGTGAGCACGCGGCGCCGCCGGCCGCGCCGGGCCTGGGCGCGTGGGCTTTGGACGGGGCGTAAGAGCAGGACCAGGGCTGCTGGGGATGGTGCCCAGGTCCGGCAGGTTTGTTCCCTGCCCAGGCTGTCCCTGGAGAAGGGCTGCGCTGTGGCAGGGGTGGCACGGGGCTGCTCCACGCTGAGCCGCCCGCTCCCCCCCCCGCAGTGCTGAGCCAGGACATCCCGCACATCTTCGCGCTCACCCTCTTCGAGGATTTCATCTACTGGACCGACTGGGAGACCAAGTCCATCAACCGGGCCCACAAGACCACGGGAGCCAACAAGACCCTGCTGATCAGCACGCTGCACCGCCCCATGGACATCCACATCTACCACCCCTACCGCCAGCCCGACGGTGAGCCACGGGACGGGGCCACGGCGCGGGGCAGCCCTGGCACCACAGAGCAGCCCTGGGCAGGAGGCTGGGGCTGGGCACGACGTGCAAAGCAACACCGGGTTGGGCAGGGGGTGCAGGAGGGGGGCGTGTGGTGAGAAGAATCTCACCATTGGGGTTCACGTGCCACACTGAGGGTCCCCCCGCCTTGGTCTGACTTGTGGCTGTCTTCCTGCTCTCCGCAGTTCCCAGCCATCCCTGCAAGACCAACAACGCTGGCTGCAGCAACCTCTGCCTCCTCTCGCCGGGTGGGGGGCACAAGTGTGCTTGTCCCACCAACTTCTACTTGGGCAGCGATGGCAAAACCTGTGTCTCCAACTGCACGGCCAGCCAGGTACCAGCCTGCCTGCCCCTGCCTGCCCCTGCTCTGTGGACATCATCCCTTCAGCGAGTGGGAGCCTGTGCCTGTGTGCATGTCCCTCCTGCCGTGGTTTCCCCAGGTCCCACCCAGATTATCTGCTGGTGCTGGTGCCCACGCTGTGCATCTGGGTGCTGGTTTGTGCCCGCTGCCTGCTGGCACAGGCAACACCTCCCTCCTGTGGCACTTGCCAGCACCTACAGACTGCAGTCATTTGGGGGTGCCCAGGGGAGCCAGACCCATCCTGCTCTGGAATGACCTCCTGCCTGGCCTCCTCCTTCCCTCAAACCCCAGGGGCTGTGTGGGGTGGGCTCAGGGTTAACCCTTACAGTGTCCTGGGGGTGCCTGGGACGGGACAGCATGGAGATCAGTGCCTGTGGCAGAGCTGCCTGGGGACAAAGCCTGCTGGGGTCCTCCCTCCCCACCCCGAGCCGCCCTCACAAGCCTGTCTCCCTGTCACAGTTTGTCTGCAAGAATGACAAGTGCATCCCTTTCTGGTGGAAATGCGACACCGAGGATGACTGCGGGGACCGCTCTGACGAGCCGGAGGACTGCCGTGAGTGCCACGTGGGGCTGGCCACAGCCCCAGTGCTCCCCGCTCAGCGCCACTGGAGAGCAGGGTCACCCCGTGCACAGGGCATGGAGAGCAGTGGGGTGACACGCTGTCCCTGCGTGGGCTGCTGTCCCCTGGAGGACAACAGCCAAGTGCTGCCCTTGGAGCAGAGCCGCTCCCTGCCGCGCTGAGCCCAGCTCGGGCGCTGGTTGCCGCGTCCCTGCTGAGGACCCCGGAGGGGAAAGCGTGGGTTAAGATTTCCCCTGAAAATGTTCCCCAGAGCAAACGTTTCGCCCTGTCTTACTCCACAGCTGAGTTCAAATGCAGGCCAGGGCAGTTCCAGTGCTCCACGGGGATCTGCACCAACCCAGCCTTCATCTGTGATGGAGACAACGACTGCCAGGACAACTCGGATGAAGCCAACTGCGGTAGGTTCTCCTCCTCCCCTCGTGACCCTCAGACCCCAGCGGGGCTGCAGCGTCCCCGCAGAGCGGCGGTGCAGCGTGTCAGCGTGTGACGGCGCCGCCTCCCTTCCAGATATCCACGTGTGTCTGCCCAGCCAGTTCAAATGCACCAACACCAACCGCTGCATCCCCGGCATCTTCCGCTGCAACGGTCAGGACAACTGCGGCGACGGCGAGGACGAGAAGGACTGCCGTGAGCGGGGAGCTGCGGGCACGGGGGGCGTGCGCGGCGAGGGGCGAGGGGTTCGGTGCTGGGCAGGTCCCTGGCTTTGGGTATCGGCTTCTTCTTCTTAAATCCCTCGGAGCGGCAGTTCAGTGTTCGCCGTGGATTTGCTCTGAGCCTGTTGCACAGCTGAGGGATCCTGTGGCTCCTGCCCTGTCTCCCTGCAGCTGGCTGAGCCTTCTGGGGCCACCACGGGGCTCTGCCCCCCTCTCCTCTCACACATGTGGTCACCAAGCGTGGCCAGACACTTGGTTTGATGCCCAGAGCATCCGCGTGCCCCCCTGCTCTGCGGGGCGGTGTCTGTGGGTGGGAGCTGGCAGACCCCTGCCTCCCCCCCTGCCCGTCCTGACTCCGCTTCTCCCCCCCAGCCGAGGTGACCTGTGCCCCCAACCAGTTCCAGTGCGCGATCACCAAGCGCTGCATCCCCCGCGTCTGGGTGTGCGACCGCGACAACGACTGCGTGGACGGCTCCGATGAGCCCGCCAACTGCAGTAAGCGGCTGGCGCAGAGGTGGGGTGGGTCTGGCCACAGCGAACGCGGGAGCTCCCCTGCAGCCCACTGCGTCTGCGTGTCTGCCTGCGGGACGGCGCAGTCCCTGCGGGCGCCGTGGGCGGTGGGTGGGGGAGGTGGGGGAGGTGGTGGCTCTGCCTGGACCTGTCCCACTGAGAGACTCCTCTCTATGAGTTCTCCCTGGAGAGCTGCCTGAAGGGGGGGATCTTGCCCACCCTCTTCCAAGCAGGGGTGCTGCAGTCAGCTCCCAGCTGCGGGCACAAGGTGTTCACAGCCCTGCGGAGGAGTAAATGTACCTGGGCAGTGCTGACCCCCTGCCCTCCCCACACCCGTGCCATCTCGTCTCTCCCCGCCAGCACAAATGACGTGTGGCGTGGACGAGTTCCGGTGCAAGGACTCGGGCAGGTGCATCCCGGCGCGCTGGAAGTGCGACGGAGAGGACGACTGCGGGGACGGGTCCGATGAGCCCAAGGAGGAATGCGGTGAGCCTGGGCTGGGGAGACGAGCCCAGAGGACACCTTGTGCCCCCCTTCCCTGAGGGGCGGGCTGGCACTTCCCTGGCACTGCCTGTGCCCTCCGCCTCCCGGTGTGCCCAGGGCTGGGGGAGGTTTCAGCTGCTGGGTGGCCTGCCCATCCCTCCCCTGTGTGGGGACAATGCTGACGCTGTCCCTGTCTCGTCCCTCGCAGACGAACGCACCTGTGAGCCCTACCAGTTCCGCTGCAAGAACAACCGCTGCGTGCCGGGTCGCTGGCAGTGCGACTACGACAACGACTGCGGGGACAACTCGGATGAGGAGAGCTGCAGTACGTGCCGCCTTCGAGCCTTTGCTGTCCCAGTAGAGCAGCAGGGGGGAGCGGGTCAGGGCCCCCAGCCCCTCTGCCTGCTGGTGCTCCTGGCCATGGGGCGCGTCAGGCTGGCTGGGGCTGATGGCCGGGGGGCACAGCCTGGTCCCCGGGGCAGAAGGCGCCTGGCTCCAGGGTCTGGCTGGCCCCGTCCTGCAGCGGGGGCTTGTCTGTCCTGAGGAGAGGCCCCACGTGTGACGGGTGAAGGGGGAGGTGACCCCTGCCCACTGGCTCCGGGGCGCCCAGTCCCGCTCACACGGGAGCAGCGTCGCCCCGTGCTGCGGCGCCGCGGCGGCAGCACCCTGTGGGAGTTTGGCCTGGGAGGGCGATGGGGACACACGGAGCCTTTGGGAGGGACCTGTGGAACCAAAACCTGGGCCTGGACCAGCGGGGAGGTGGCTGGTCCCCAGGAGCCATGGCAGACAATCAAGTAGCTGCCCCTTAATGAGTTCCTGCTCGTTAGCGGAGCTGCGGCCGAGTACCGCGATGCCCACGTGGCCAGGATGGTCCTTGGGGCTCCGCTGCGGGCAGGAGCCCGGTCCCGTCCCTCCAGAGGGGCCAAGCTGCCCATGGGTGGCACTGCCAGACCCTCTTCCCACGTGCAGTGCCCCCAGCTCCCTCGTCCCTGCAGCTCTCTAGGGGCAACTTTTTTTTTTCTTTTCTGTTGACTTCACGTCGTGTTTTGAGTTTGTGCCATTTCACTTCATCTTATGTTTTTCTCCATTTTCACACTGTCGTTATGGGGCGCTCAGAGGTAGGTTCCTGCCAAAATCTTTTAATTCCATGTACAGTCTCTCTAAAATAAATTAAGACAGTAAATCCTAGGTGAGGGCAGAGGGGTCGGAACTGGACAACCCAGGTGGATTTATGGAGCATCAGCACAAGCATCTCCCTCCACTGGAGCCGCAGCCAGGGAGGGTCCGACCCTGCTGCCTCCACTGCCGGGCCCGTGCATGGCTCATACAAATCTGTCCCCACCTTGACCCTTCCTGCTCCAGCTGGACACCCCCTGCTCCCTCCTCCCATACAGTCCTGTCAGCTCCTGCACCGCAGCCCAGGGGCCGCCTGCCCCGGCACGTCCCACCCCTGGGCCCCCCGGGCGATGGGGAGGGGAAGGGTCCGGGGGGGAGGATGCGCCGTGCGCCGTCCTCCTGCAGACAAATGGGGCACCGGTGCCGGCCCAGTGGGTGCGTGGAGCTGCAGGGGGGCCTGTCCCCATGCCCTGTGAGAGGGGGACGGGTGTGCCAGCTCTGCCAGACCCAGACTGGGCACCGCTGCCTGTCCCCGTGCCCGCGGCTGCCGGTGGGGCAGCAGAGAAGGGCAGCAGGGAGCTGCGGGGCTGGTGCTGCAGCAGAGCACGTCGTGGGGCGCACGTGCAGCCGAGTCTGTGCGGTCACAGCACCCCAGCAAACCCCATTTCCCCACAGGGAGCTGGCAGCCCTGGAGTGGGATGGGAAGGGAGCTGGGAGGTGGTGTCAGCCGTGCCCCTCTCTGGCAGTTCCCCCAGCTCTGCTTGCACCCCACCCTGTCCCCAGTGCCACTGTGTGTGTGTCTGTGTCAGCCTGTGCCCCCCACGCTGTTGGCCACGGAGCCCTCCTGCCCTGGCAGCCCTGGCTCAGGGGGACCCCATGTTCTCTGTCCCCAGCACCCCGGCCCTGCTCGGAGAGCGAGTTCTCGTGTGCCAACGGCCGCTGCATCGCCGGCAGGTGGAAGTGTGACGGGGACCACGACTGTGCAGATGGCTCTGACGAGGTATGGTACCAAGGGCAGGGGCTCCCTGCCAGCACCTTCCCCGTGCCCACGCGTGGGACTGGGGACACATCTCGCCCAGGCTGCCCGTGCTGGCGGTTCCCCGCCACCACGGAGGGGCTGAGGGCCTGGGCCTGGGGACAGTTGTGGGTGGGGGGCTGCACGCCTGGGGCTGTCCCTGCTCACTGCTGTCCCTTCCCCTGCAGAAAGACTGCACGCCGCGCTGCGAGTTCGACCAGTTCCAGTGCAAGAACGGGCACTGCATCCCCATGCGCTGGCGCTGCGACGCGGATGCTGACTGCATGGATGGCACTGACGAGGAGAACTGCGGCACTGGGGGTAACGGCACTGCGGGGCTCGTCCCCTGTGTCCCCTGTGTCCCAGCCGGGGTGGGAGCACTCCCCTGGGTGTCAGCACTGTGCCCAGCCCCAGGGCGTGCACGGACGTGTGTGCAAACCCTGGAGAGCCACCAGCTCTGCTGGAAATGGGAGCCAGCCCCAGAGCAGGGTTCTGGCAGCCAGGCAGCACGGCCTGACGCGTGTCCTCCTGCCTCGTGTTGTCGCAGTTCGCACGTGTCCCCTGGAAGAGTTCCAGTGCAACAACACGCTGTGCAAGCCCCTGGGCTGGAAGTGCGACGGGGAGGACGACTGCGGGGATAACTCGGATGAAAACCCCGAGGAGTGCTGTGAGTGCCACCGCGCTGCGTCTCCCGGCGAGGCCCCCCCCGGGCAGGGTGACAGTCCCTGAGCTTGGCACGGCTGCAGGCACGGGGGCTGTGGCACCTCTGGCAGTCCCTAGATGGGTCCCTGGGGGCGGACGGGGGCGGGGGACAGGAGGTGGCTCTGGTGAAGGGAGCGGAGTCGCAGGGTGCTGAGCCAGGCGCGGGGCTGGCAGCGGGGCGGGGGGACGAGGGCTGAGCGTCCCGCGGCTGGGCAGCAGCCGGGCGATGGTCTCTGCTTCAGTCTCTTTGCTTCAGCCTCCGGAGCCCGCTCGCCCCGTGGGACAGGCGGGCAGAGGCCAAGCAGCGGCTCGCGGCGAGCGTGACAGCCTGGCTATGGCGTCTCCTTTCACCGTCACCGTTTGTTTCTGTTTGCTGGTGCAGTGAAATTCCAGTGTCCCCCCAACAGACCGTTCCGCTGCAAGAACGACCGCGTGTGTCTGTGGATCGGTCGACAGTGCGACGGCATTGACAACTGTGGGGACAACACGGATGAGAAGGACTGCGGTGAGCGGGGCTGCGCGGGGGCGCTGCTCGGCGCCCGGGGGACGGGCACTGGGTCACTGCTGCCCTCGGGCTGGCCCAGGTGTTGGGGTTTGCTGCGCCCACTCCTTCGTCCCAAAACCGGGAGGCGGGTGCAGGCATCCTGGGTCCCAGCCTGGTCCCTTCCCACGCCCTTCGCACCCTGAGGGTCCCACGGGGCTGGACGCCCGGGGACACGGAGCATCACAGCCACTGCCCACGCTCCCACAGAGTCACCCATGGCCAAGCCCAAGAGCTGCAGCCAGGACAAGAACGAGTTCCTGTGTGAGAACAAGAAATGCATCAGCGCCAACCTCCGCTGCAACTTCTTTGATGACTGCGGAGATGGCTCCGATGAGGAGTCCTGCTCCCACGGTGGGTGGGGAGCTGGGGTGGGCCCCGAGGGTGGGCACGGGGAAGCCCCGAAGGCAGAGGTGCTGACTGTGTCCCACCCAGACCACAAGTCGTACGACTGCATGACCAACACCACCATGTGTGGGGACGAGGCCCAGTGCGTTCAGTCGCGGTCCACCACGTACTGCACGTGCCGCAGAGGCTTCCAGAAGGTTCCAGACAAGAATTCCTGCCAAGGTACCTCCTGCCGCTGCCGGAGAGGGCTTGGGGTCGGGGCTGTGGCGTGGCTGGGGCACCAGAAATGGTGTCCCTGGGGCACAGACGTGGGGAATGGGGAGAGGTGGGGTCTGTGAGCCCTGGGTGGTGCAGAGCAGCCCTCAGAGAGGGGCCACCCCTGGCCATGGGCGTGGGGCACCCCCCTGGCCCCCCTGACCCCTGTGTCCCGCTGCCCAGACATCAACGAGTGCCTGCGCTTTGGGACCTGCTCCCAGCTCTGCAATAACACCAAGGGCTCCCACGTCTGCAGCTGCGCCAAGAACTTCATGAAGACGGACAACACGTGCAAGGCGGAAGGTCAGGAGGGGACGGGAGCGCGCCCAGACCTGTGTGTGCCTGTGTCACCCCGCGGGACCCAGCCACTCCTCCCCCTGCCCCTCGCAGGCAGTCTGTCCTTCCTGGCAGGGCAAGCCCCGAGGGGCGCCAGGCCCCCAGCACCCCCATCCCCTGCCCCACCATGGGGCTGGGCTGACCCCCGCTCCCCGCCCCGCGTGCCAACAGCTCCTCCCCTGCAGGCTCCGAGCACCACATCCTCTACATCGCGGACGACAACAAGATCCGGAGCATGTACCCCTTCAACCCCAACTCCGCCTACGAGCCGGCCTTCCAGGGCGACGAGAACGTGCGCATCGACGCCATGGACATCTACGTCAAGGGCAACAAGATCTACTGGACCAACTGGCACACGGGCCGGATCTCGTACCGGGAGCTGCCCGCCTCTTCCGCGGCCTCCACCGCCTCCAACCGCAACCGGCGCCAGATCGACGGCGGCGTCACCCACCTCAACGTGAGCTGCCGGGCACGGCAGGGGGCACCGAGGGCGGGCTGCCCCCCGCCTCTGCCCTCACCCCCCCCCTTTCTGCCCTTCTCAGATCTCGGGGCTGAAGATGCCGCGGGGAATTGCCATCGACTGGGTTGCTGGGAACATCTACTGGACAGACTCGGGCCGGGATGTCATCGAGGTGGCGCAGATGAAGGGCGAGAATCGCAAGACGCTGATCTCGGGCATGATCGACGAGCCCCACGCCATCGTAGTCGACCCGCTTAGGGGGTGAGAGCCTCGAGCCCTTTCTCCCTTGCCCCTGCCCAGCTCCTCTGACCTTGCAGCCCGTCCGTGGTGGGAGCTCCCTGAGCCCCAGCACCACTCTGTGTCAGCTGGAGCTGCTGTGCCTTGGAGCCAGCCGGCCCACTGGGGTCACGCCAGTGACGCGGGGACACCGCGGGGGGACACGGGAGGACAGTAGGGTGTCAGGCTGTCCTGCTCTTCCCCTCCTTGCTCCCCTGCCGGGAATGACCTGCCTGTGTCCTCACAGGACTATGTACTGGTCAGACTGGGGCAATCACCCCAAGATCGAGACGGCCGCTATGGACGGGACCCTGCGCGAGACCCTGGTGCAGGACAACATCCAGTGGCCGACAGGTGAACACAGACTGGTGCCAGGAGGGGCACGAGGGGACGTGCAGCCCGCTCTGCTGGGGAGGCTCAGCCCGGAGCTCTCAGCCCCGTGGCAGGCGCGTGGGGCAGTGGGGGTGCTGTGCTGGTCGCGCGGTCAGGAGGGGTTGGGTGGGCGGGGGGCCCGTACGTCACCGGGCGGTGTGTGTCCCCGCAGGCCTGGCCGTGGACTACCACAACGAGCGGCTCTACTGGGCCGACGCCAAACTCTCCGTCATCGGCAGCATCCGGCTCAATGGCACGGACCCCGTCGTGGCCATCGACAACAAGAAGGGTAAGCGGCGCCCGAGACCCGCTGGAGCAGCGGGGGGAGGGACCTGCCCTGGGGGATGTCCCTGGGGTGGGGTCCCAGCACAGCCCAGCCCCTAGCCTCAAACCCACCCAAAATCCCTGGTCAGCCCTGCCCAAGGCAGCCAGCCATGCCACCGCTGCCTGCACATGTCCCCTCTTCGCTTCCCCAGGGCTGAGCCATCCTTTCAGTATCGACATCTTTGAGGACTACATCTACGGCGTCACCTACATCAACAACCGCATCTTCAAGATCCACAAGTTTGGGCACAAGCCTGTCACCAACCTGACGTCTGGCCTCAACCACGCCACCGACGTCGTGCTCTACCACCAGTACAAGCAACCGGAGGGTGCGTGGGGGCCCTGACCCCGCGCTGCTCCCCGGGTGGGAGGGAGGTGCTGGGGCCTGGTCTCTGATGTGGGGACGAGGGGAGCGCTGGCAGGGCTTGGGGCAAGAGGGGACTCAGCCACCCAGCTTCCCTGCCCAAAGTGGGGGGCACCTGGATGGGCAGAGCGGGGGGGTGGAGTGGGGGAGGCCAGCAGCAATGGCGAGCTGGCACTGGGGGACGGGCGCAGGGTCGAGCTGGCACTGGGGGACGGGCACAGGGTTGAGCTGGCACTGGGGGATGGGCGCAGGGTCGAGCTGGCACTGGGGGACGGGCACAGGGTTGAGCTGGCACTGGGGGATGGGTGCAGGGTCGAGCTGGCACTGGGGGACGGGCGCAGGGTCATGGGGGATGTCCTAAAGCTGTTGGGGAGCGGTCGTTCACCAGGAGGGCTGTGGGTCACCCCACGTCGTCCCCTCCGCTCTCGGCAGTGACCAACCCCTGCGACCGCAAGAAGTGCGAGTGGCTCTGCCTGCTCAGCCCCAGCGGCCCCGTCTGCACCTGCCCCAACGGCAAGCGCCTGGACAACGGCACCTGCGTGCTCGTCCCCTCGCCCACCGTCTCCCCCGTCGGTAGGTGCGCCGCAGGAGGAGTGGGGGGGCTGCCCGGCACGGCGCTGCTCACCCCGCCCCTCCCTCGCAGTGCCCACCACCGACACCTGCGACCTGGTCTGCCTCAACGGCGGCAGCTGCTTCCTCAACGCCCGCAAGCAGGCCAAGTGCCGCTGCCAGCCGCGCTACAACGGCGACAAGTGCCAGATCGACCAGTGCTGGGACTACTGCCAGAACGGGGGCACGTGCGCCGCCTCCCCCTCGGGTGAGGCTGCTGGGCGAGCGGGGCCGGGGCTGGCGCTGGGCGCAGGGGCGCACGGGCAGCTCACGGCTCTCGCTCTCAGGCATGCCGACCTGCCGCTGCCCCACCGGCTTCACCGGGCCCCGCTGCAACCAGCAAGTGTGCAGCGACTACTGCCTGAACAACGGGAGCTGCGCCGTGAACCAGGGCAACCAGCCCAACTGCCGCTGCCCGCCCACCTTCCTCGGGGACCGCTGCCAGTACCGTGAGTGGGGACAGCGCCTGGCCGCGCGGGCTGCTGGGGAATGCCCTCTGGGGACCTGGGGGGGTGCTCGGTGGGGGACCGAGGGGCCGGGGTGGGGCTGCCCCGGCTGACCCCACTCCCCTGCAGGGCAGTGCTTCGACTACTGTGAGAACGAGGGCGTCTGCCAGATGATGGCCAGCGGCACCAAGCAGTGCCGGTGCCCGCCGCAGTTCGAGGGCACCCAGTGCCAGGACAACAAGTGCTCCCGGTGCCAGGAGGGCAAGTGCAGCATCAACAAGCAGAGTGGAGAAGTCTCCTGCATGTAGGTGTCGGGGACATCACACTCGAGGGAGGAAGAGGGGACGGTGGGCACAAGCACCCAAGACACCCACCTGTCTCCCCAAGGCCGGGTTGTTGGGGCTCAGCTGAGGCTGAGATGTTGGGTCAGTAATGGAGGGCAGCTGCGAAGTCTGGGAGACCTCAGGGCCCCTGATGTCCCAGCAGCCGTCGGCGTGGCACCGCCGTGAGCCGTGCCGGAGGGATGAGCTGACGGCCTCCAGCGAGCCCCGGGTGCTGGTGGGGACACGGGGCAGGGCGGGGGGGCACGGGGCAGGGCGGGGGGACACGGGGCAGGGCAGGGGGACACGGGGCAGGGCGGGGGGACACGGGGCAGGGCGGGGGGACATGGGGCAGGCCGGGGGGACACGTGTGCCTGATGCTCTGTGCCCTGCAGCTGCCCAGATGGCAAGATAGCGCCCAGCTGCCTGACCTGCGACAACTACTGCCTGCACGGCGGGACCTGCTCCATCAGCGACAAGACGCAGCTGCCCGAGTGCCTGTAAGCAGAGCGGGGGCTGGGGGTGGCGTGGGGGGCGACACGGGCTACTGCCCCTCCAGGCAGAGGGGGCACGTGACTGACAGCCCCCAATCTGTGCCCTCCCTGACCCCGAGGTCTGTGCCCCACCTCTCCCTCCCCCTCCCCGCATGCTCTCCTGCCCCCGCTAACCCCGCGGCTCTCCCTGCGCTCCCAGGTGCCCGGGGGGGATGACGGGGACGCGCTGCGAGGACTTCATCGTCAGCGAGCAGCAGAGCAACCGTACGTGCGGGGCAGTCCTGCCCCGGGGGCACCGCGGGGTCTGACACCAAACCGGGGGGTCGGGGGTGCCCAGTGCCCTCGTGCAGCTCCTGAACCCCGTTCCTCGGTGGAGGGGACAGGTCCCTTCCCCTGCTGGACCTGCTGCTGCCTGGGGCTGGGGGCACGCGGCCCCCGCGCGTGCTCTGACCGTGCCTGCGCCCTCCCTCCCTCCCGCAGGAACGGCCTCCATTGTCATCCCCATCCTGCTGCTGCTCATCCTCCTCACCGTGGTGGCTTTTGTCTGGTACAAGTGGAGAATTAAAGGGTGAGTCAGAGCTGCTGGGGGCCAGGAGGGAGGAATCCCACTTTGCAGGGCTTGAAAGCCCTGCCTGTGCGGGACAAACAAGGGGGGCTGCTGGTGGGGTGGGGGCCCCATTCGCTGCACCGTGCCGCTGGCACTGACCCTCCGTCGCGCCCTCCCCAGCGCCAAGGGCTTCCAGCACCAGCGGATGACGAACGGTGCCATGAACGTGGAGATCGGGAACCCCACCTACAAAATGTACGAGGGGGAGCCCGACGACGACGTGGGGGAGCTGCTGGACGCGGACTTTGCCCTGGACCCTGACAAGGTGAGGATGGGGCTGCCCTGGCACAGGGTCCAGCCCGAAGCAGGGGACGCAGAGGGGACACGTGGCTGTGGCAGTGTCAGGGCTCCCTGGGGCTGCCCTGCAGAGGCGGCTGGGGGGCTCCGAGGGGTCACAAAGGCGTCGGGGCTGGAGCTGTGGGAGGAGCGGCAGCAGCCGCAGGGTCAGTGGTGCTGTACTGGGAGGAGGTCGGGGCTGGCGCAGGCTCTCGCCGAGGCCCCCCAGGGCAGAGGACGCCTCTGGGGACCGCTCTTCTGGGGAGGGAGATCGTCACGCCCCCCCCACCTGCTCCCCCCTCTCTGCAGCCCACCAACTTCACCAACCCCGTCTACGCCACGCTGTACATGGGCGCCCACAACAGCCGCAACTCGCTGGCTAGCACGGACGAGAAGCGGGAGCTGCTGTCGCGGGGTGCGGACGACGACCTGGGGGACCCCCTGGCGTAGGGGCCGGGGGGGCGAAGGGCGCCGGGCTGCGGCGCGGGGCCTGGCACAGACCCAGCGCAGGGGGCGGGGGCCGGGGGAGCCAGGAGCCACTGTATAAATGTACAAATGAAGGATTATTACTTTTCTATGTGAGCAGTATTATTACCTGTATATTCCCCAGGCCTCGGCGCCTCTCCCTGCCAGATCCGGCTTTGGTTTCTTTTCAGTCTCTTTACATTGGCCCCCCCGCCCTCCCCTCCCCCGGGACAGGCCAGCGCGCGGAGCAGGGTCGGTGCCGGTCGGTGTGCCCGGACGAGACGCGGGGTCACCGCTGCGTGGGCGCAGGCGGGAGGGGGCCGCGTGCTCCCCAGCTCTCGGCTCCGTCCCCCCCGGCTCGTGCAGCTCCCTTCTCTGGGGACCCCGTTTCCTTCCCCCAGATCTGCTGCTCCCTGGGTCTCCCCTTCTCCTGCAGCTTGGCCTCTGCAACCCCCTCGGCCCCCCATCCCCCCCCTTTCCTCCACCCCTCCCCTCCCAGCTCTGCCCGACTGGGGACGGGGACGAAGCCCCCCGGCACTGCCTCAGCCCCGCTGCGGTGCCGAGGGTCCCTGTCCCCCGTGGGCCCGGCCCCGTGGCCCCTCGCTCCGGCTTCTCGCCTGCGCCTCGCCTGCTCTCGACGTGCACATTTTTTAACAGGAAAAACAAAGGAACGTGGAAATGACCGAGCTTTTATAGTAGAAATAAATAAACGCATGTGGGGGGAGGGCGGGGGGCGACCCCATCCTTTTATTGGGGGGAAATGTTTTAATAATTTTTGCTGGATTACTTTACAACTAAACAAAACAGATATTGTTATAAATAAAATTTTTAAAAACTGAAGCGCAGGCTGCTGGTTGGTGGGAGGGCACAGGCTGGGGGGCGGGGGGGGACCCCAGGTCACCGGGTGCCACAACCGTGACACGCGCGAAGCCCTGCAGCACCAGTCCCGGCCCGGGGGCGGGGAGGGGGTGTCACAGAGGGGTCCCACCCGGGCTCCATCGCGTTGCCCTGGGTGTGCACGGGGGGGCACAGGGTTTTCCACGCAGGACCTGGGCAGGGGGCGTGGGGGGGAGGGAGAGCTGAGCGTGCGCTGCTCGGGGCGGGGTGTGTGCACACGCGTGTGCGGCCGCTCCCCGCTGCTGGCGGCACCTCCGGGGCACCGGCTGAGCACCGGGCACTGAGCACCGGCCCCGGGCACCGGCACTGAGCACCGAGCACCGGGCACTGAGCACCGAGCACAGCACCGAGCACCGGCACCGAGCACCGGGCACTGAGCACCGAGCACCGGGCACTGAGCACCGAGCACCGGCCCCGGGCACCGGCGGCGCGCGCGGTGCCGGTTGCCGCCACCAGGTGGCGCCACCGCCCTCGAGAAGGGAGCGGGGGCTGCACGTGCCCCCCGTGTGCCCCCGTGTGCCCCCCATGTGCCCCCCCGGGCCCGGGGCCCGGTTGCCCCGCGCAGCCCCCCGGGAGCCGCGCACCGGCCGGGCTGGCGGAGGGCCGGGGGCAGCCGGGGGTCGCTTGCCCGACGCCTGTCCCCTCCCCAGCGCCCCCCGGCCCCTGCCCCGGCCCGTACGGCCCCGGGCACCGGGCACCGAGCACGGCCGGGGCAGCACGGGGCTGAGGGCGGGGGGCGCCGTGGCCGTGGCGGGTCCCGCGGTCCCGGTGCCGCGGGTGGGGCCGAGGCCGTGGCGCTGCCTCTGGACGCCCCGAGCCCCGCCGCGAGCGCCCGGATCCCGTTCAGCGCCGGCGCTTTGTTCGCTCTTCGCTCCCGGGGTCCCCCCGTCCCCTCCCCCCCCTTTTTCTCTCCTTTCCCTTCGTTCCCTTCCGTTTTTCCAAACCTTCACTCGATTCCCCTCGCCTCTGCCCCCCCGGACCTGAGGCCGCGGGCTGTTAATTGCGGGGGGGGGGGGGGTGTCTTCCCAGGGCCCCCCGACCTTTCACAGACCCCTCTGCTCCCTGGTGAGACCGTCAGGGACCCCGGGACCCCCCGAGGGCGTGGGGCGAGGGGGCAGCGGGTCTGGGGGCCCCGGGCCGTGCCAGCCGGGTTCCGCTGCCCCATCCCTGCTGCGGCCCCGGGAAATGGGGTGAACGCAGCCCTGGGGGGGGTGGGACCCCGGTCCCCCTCTTGTGGGACCCCGGCTGGGCAGGGAGGGGGGCACGGGGGCTCCTGGCAGCGTGGGAAGTGGGGAGCAGGGGGGAGCAGGAGCCAGGGGGCTGGCACCGGCCCTCACAGCTCTGGCACCAGCAAGGGACGGGATGGAGGGACCTTCCCTGGGGGGGGGGCTCCCCTGCACCCCGGCTGCGGCCCCCGAGTGCGAGGTGCCCCCTGCCCCTGCCAGCGTGGTGCCACGGCTGGGTGCCAGGGGGGCACCTCCCTGCCCAGGGCTGCGTGGGGACCGTATGGGGCTGGCTGGGGCCCTAGGTGCCAGGGGGCACCTCCCTGCCCAGGGCTGCGTGGGGACCATACGGGGCTGGCTGGGGCCCTGGGTGCCAGGGGGCACCTCCCTGCCCAGGGCTGCGTGGGGACCGTATGGGGCTGGCTGGGGCCCTGGGTGCCAGGGGGCACCTCCCTGCCCAGGGCTGCGTGGGGACCGTATGGGGCTGGCTGGGGCCCTGGGTGCCAGGGGGGCACCTCCCTGCCCAGGGCTGCGTGGGGACCGTACGGGGCTGGCTGGGGCCCTGGGTGCCAGGGGGCACCTCCCTGCCCAGGGCTGCGTGGGGACCATACGGGGCTGGCTGGGGCCCTGGGTGCCAGGGGACACCTCCCTGCCCAGGGCTGCGTGGGGACCATACGGGGCTGGCTGGGGCCCTGCACCCCGCAGTGCCAGGACTCCGCGTCCCTGCTCTGTCCTTTCCCTTCCCTTTCTCTCCCGTTTCCCTTCATTTCTCTCCCTGCCCGTTGCTTGTTTCCCCTTTACCTTTTATTTATTCTGTCTCCACACGTACGCGCGGTTCTGCAATGCTCCCCCCACCCCGTGCCTGCCCCCCCCGCTGGTACCGCGGCCCCGCCGGCAGCTTCCCGGGGACGGCGAGCAGGTAATGACGGTAATAACAGCCACAGGAGCGGTCACACGGCAAAGGGGCAGTGCTGGGGGGCCCTGCTGAGCTGGGGGGGACGAGAACACCTGGCAGACCCCTCCGAGAGGGGCCCGGCACCGGGCCGGAGGGATGAGCACACGCGTGTGCATGTGTGCGCACACACGTGTGCATGCAGGTGTCACCTGCTAGCGTGTCCAGCATGAGGTGGGGGGGGTGCTGGGGGGCTGCACGCTCCAGGGTCCGCAAGGCTGGGGTGCCCGCGAGGAGGCCCCCTTGGTGTGTGCGCAGGGCCAGGGGGGCTGCCCCCCAAACCCCCCCTGTCGGGCGGTGGCCCCTCTCTGCTGGAGACTCTGGGGGGCCCAGCCGCAGGACACCCCCGCCCCTCCCCGGGCGCAGCCGGGCAGGGGGGAGCTGGGTAGGGCTGTCCCCCGCGGGTGACAACACATCCCCCGGCCAGGGGCAGGACCGGGGGCTTCCCGGGGGGCGGGGGTCTCCAGGGAAGGGCACAGGATGCTGGAGCATCCCGGGGTGCTCGGGTATCCAGGGAAGGGGCAGGACCGGGGGCACCCCGGGATGTTGTGGTCTCCGAGAAGGGGGGGCAGGACCGGGGGCACCCCGGGGTGCGGGGGTCTCCGGGAGCGGGGGTACCCCCGGCTTTGCCCCCCCCCCGGGCACACCGCTGGCCCGGAGCCCCCCCGGGCGCGGCAGGGGCTGGGTGCAGGGTCCCCGGGCGCCCCCCGGAGCCGCCCCCGCCCGCTGCCCGGTGCTCCCCCCGCGGGGGCGGCGGGCCGGGATTGGCGGGATGCCGCGGAGGCGCCGCCCGGCCCCACCAAGTCCCCAACTTTCTTCCTGCCTCCGCCGGCCGCCGCCTCCCCGCTCCGCCCGCGCTGCCGCGCTCCCTCCAGCCCGGGAGCCCCCGGAGCCCCGCGATGCTCCGCCGCCGCCTGCCCCTGCTCGGGCCCTGGCTGCTGCTGCAGGTACCGGGGGCACCGGGCGCGCCCCTCCCGCACCCGCCCGCGGGAGCAAAGTTGCTGCCGCCGCCGGGGGCTGCGCGGTTTCGGGGGGGCTGCAGTTACCGGGGGGGCTGCAGTTGCAGGAGGGGGGGGGGGCGTGCAATTATTGGGAGGGGGTGGCAATTCCAGGGGGTCCGTGACATCCCGCGGGGGGGACGTGCGGGGTGGGGGGGACGTGCGGCTACTGGGGAGACGGGCAGTTCGGGGGGGGGGTCGTGCGGTGGCGGAGGGGGCTCGGGCAGTCACGGAAATAGCGGACAATTGGGGGGGGGCTGTGCAGTGCTGAGGAGGGGGTCGTGCAGTCACGGGGGGGGGGGGCGTTTGCAGGGAGGTGAATGGGAGAGTTGTATGGCGGGGGGGCACCGGGCAGGGGTCGCACAGCCGGGGGGGTCCCTGCTCGCCCCGGGTTGGAGAGGGCTCGGGGCTGTCCCGCGCTCGGAGATCGGGACACGGGGGCCGGGGGGCCGGGAGGTGCAGCCCCCCCGTGCAGAGCGCGGACGGCGCCGTCTGGCAGGTGCGGGGGGGGGGGCAGTGAGACGCGCGAGACGGAGCCGCGCGTGAGCGTGGGGGCGGCCGCGCGGGGGGGGTCGGGCCCTCTGCGGGGGGGCCGGGGCACCTGCGCGCCCCGGGGTGCACTCGTCCCGCACCCCACGCGTGCACCGCACCTGCGGGTGGGAGCGGCGGGCAGGGGCCTGCAGCGGGGGGGGGCAGGGTGAGCCGTGCCAGGGGGTGAGGGGGGCCCCGCCGCACCCCGAGCGGATCCGGGGTCACAGGGGTTCCCCAGCTCCGCCAAGGGCGTGAGCACCAAAGCCACCTGCAGAGGCGATGCCTCATTCCTGTCCTGACTTGGTGTGGGCTCAGCTCCAGCGCTGGCGTGGCCTTCGCCTCTGCTGCGGGGGGCATCGCCCCACCGGCTCCGTCCCCCCACCTTGCTGGGGTGCCCCCTCAGCAGGGAGTCGGCACCCTGGGCGTTTACCCCCGGGACAGAGCCAGGCGGGGCCCGTGCCTGTTCCTGCCCCGTTGCGTCTGTGGAGGGCGAGGAGAGGCTGCAGGGGCAGAGACGCCCCCCACCCGCAGAGCCCTGCCCGCGATGTCCCCCAGGCCCACATACTGCATCCTTCCCAGGGCCCCTCGCCCCCGCATGTCCCCCTCTGCCACCTCCTCTTGGAGCCCAGCGGGGCTTTTCCCCCGCGGCGGGTGTGGGGGTGCAGCTGCATCTGGTGCCACGTCTGTGGTGGTTATGAATGGGGGGATCTGTGCCCCCCCAGCCCTGCTGGGGGGGCCGGGCGCATCACCCAGCAGATCTGATTTCCTGACACTCCATTTTTACTTTCTGTGTTTCATGAATAAAATCAAACGAGTCAATTCCCTCCCGGGAATTGGATGCACATCAGGGACACCCCCCCTCCACACAGCCCTGCCCCCCAGGCAAAGGCTCTCGCAGCGCGGCTCTCTGGCACGCTCCCCTCGTGTCCGATGGATGTGTGCGTGTGTGTGTGTGCGTGTGTGTGTGGGGGTGGCTCTGCGTGACCCCCTCCCCGTGTCCATCGAACGCCGAGCATCTGGCGGTGCTGGAGCTGCTTCAAGACAAATGGTTTTGTTTTGATGAAATCCGGAGCAGGGCGCTGCCCCTGTCCCCCTCCCCGTCCGCACGGGCGGCAGCGCGGGGTGCTGAGGTGGGGGCTCGCAGCCGGGGGGAGCGGGCTTGTCCCGGGGCACGGGTGGGCTCGCGGCGCAGGAGCCTCCTGCAGCGTGCGTGGGGAGTACCCGGGGCGATGCTGGCAGGGGCAGTGAGCCCCCACCCCACTGCGCCGCTGGTCTGGGGGCTTCCCGGTCTGGGGCCAGGCTGCCGGAGGGGCCGGGGTCTGCACAGCCCCCTGCCCAGCCAGGACACAGGGGCAGATGGCGCTGCTCTGCCCCACGGTGCTCCAGGCCTGCTGGGGACTCTGCGGGGACAGAGCCCGGGCTGCCCCTGGCCCCAGCGGCTGCGCTGGACCCGAGCCCCCCAGTGCCGCCTCCCGCCAGGGCTGGGCTGTGGGGGGAGCGGCGGGCGAAGGGGAGATGCGGCCGTGTCCCCCGGGAGGGCATCGGCTGCACAGCGGGCGCCTTCTCCCCCAGGGGCCTTGGCAGCGCGTTCGTGCCGCAGGGAGCGCGGCCCCGGGTGCCCCCCGCTGCGCCATGTTCCTGACGGTCCCTGCTGGGTGCGTGTCTGCGTGTGTCACCCTGCTGGGATGGACAAGCTCTGCGGCCCAGCGGGTGCCCGTGTCCCTGTGTGCAGATCATGTCCCCCGGCCCCACGCCCTTCGTGGCTGCGGCTGCCCGGGCTCTGCCTTCGTCCCCGTGCCTGGGCTCGGGGTGGCAGCGCTCGGGCAGGCAGGAGGGACACTGCCCAGTGCTCCGCGCAGGTGACGTCCCTGCCTCGGCCTTCCTCAGGCTGCTGGTTTATGTTTGCACATCAGATTTCTTCTGTGCATCGATCTCGGGGGTCCCTCGGGGTCGGGCTGGCGTGGCTTCCTGCTGGTTTGGGTCCCGTCCAGCCCCGCAGGTGACCCGGGGGCAGTGGCAGAGCCCCACAGCTGGGGCAGGCTGGGCACAGCTCCTGGCCTGCCCAGGACGCGGCTGCCAGCCTTGGCCCCGTGGCCCCGGGGCCTGGGGGACGGCGTCGCCCACGCCAGGTGCTGGACGGGAGCCGGTGGTGGCGCGGGAGATGAGCCGCTGGCCCGGAGCAGGCACGTGTGACCAGGGTGTGGTGGCTCCAGCAGCACCGGGGCTGGAGCTGGGACAGCACGCGTCCCCTCGCCTGCTCCAGCGCCGCTGCCTGCCTGTGCCTCTGCAGGAATGGCCCTCCCCGGCACCGTGCCTCGGTTTCCCTCCTTCCTGGCGGGCAGGGACGTGAGACAGCGAGTGTCTGCGAAGCACCTGGAGTGCTGCTGGCAGGTTTTCCTTCCTGGATTAACCCTTCCCGGGAAGATCCTGCCTTGCGGTGCCGGTGGCCATGCCAGCGGGAGGTTGGTGGCGTGGGATGCCAGCCTCCGGGAAACTCTCCCCGCTTCATTCCCCTTCCCTTGCTGTCACCCAAGAGCTGTCACACGTCTGCTGGGTTGTTGGCTGACAGATGGCTTTGCTCTTAAGCAGATGCTGCCAGCCCTTTCGGTGCAAGGACACCCCTGTTCCCCCCCTTCTCCAGCTCCCAGTAATGGGGAGAATTTAACCATTTCCCAGCTCAGAGATGTGTGCCCCATTTGGGGCGAGGGGAGGGCACATGGGGCTTGGGTGGCGGTGCAGCCTGCCAGCCCCCGCCTGGCTGGCGGTCCCTTGGGCACGGAGCTGCAGGCGCCGGCCCTGGCGGGGTGGTGCCCAGACAGCGCCGGCCGGGGCCAGGGGAGCGGGTCTGTGCCGCCCCCCTCTCCCAGCTCCCGCGATCCGAGCTGACCGGCGCTGCGGCGGGTGCTGTGTGCTCAGCATGGCTGAGCTAATCTATCGCCAAAGGAACACACACTGTTATTCCGAAAGAAGGTTTCCAAGCGACTCATTTCCCTTTTTTTAATAACTCTTCCCCGTGGTGCCCTTTGCACCCCGAGCTGGGAGATTCAATAAGGCTGGAGCCTGGAGCGTGGCGCAGCGCAGCCTCCTGCTGGGGGGGGAGCAGCAGCTGGGGAGGGGGGAGCCCAAGGGTGCCCCTCGGCCAGATCCGCTCCTTTCCTTCCGCTCTGTTATCCTGGCTCAAATCCAGGGCCTGCTTTATTGCTTTCCCCCCCCTTGTTTTTAATTGCCAGTTTTCTGCCGGGCACGGGGGGGGCTGGGAGGGGGTGGCCCAAGCTGGGACAGCGAAGCAGCCGGCAGAGCGCTTGCTTCCCTCTGCGACAGCCCTGAGCTGAGCACCCGCCAGCCCCACTGCCAATCACACCCGTGCCAATTAACACTCCCAGATTAATGACTTTTGCCCCCGCTCCCTGCAGCCGCAGCTCCTCCTCCCGGGGAGCCAAAGTCCTGGCAGCCGGTGGCCAAACACCGGGGCGATGCCGCGCTGAGACCCCGGCAGCTGAAGCCTCCCCCCCCCGCCTGCCCTGGCCAAGCTCCAGCATCTCTGAGAGCCGCCTGGCTCAGCCTTCGCGCTCGGGCGCGGAAGGTAAATGGCCCAGGAAAGATGAAGCTTCCTCTCCAGCCGCTTGGATTGCTGCTAAAGAAATAATCACGTCCCTGTGCCTGTGTTCCCCCTCCCTGCCTTTTTCCTGATCGCTGTTGCACAAGGAAAGTCATTGTGGAAAGGAGCGCCCAGCCTGCAGAAATGATGGGCTGCAAAGAGCCTGCAGGGATTCATCTTCCCTGCCCAGACAAATCCCCCCCAGACCCTGCTGCTGCGCTCGGGGGCCCAGGGCCGGCGGCAGCACGGACCCCGTCCGACCCCCGTGGCTGTGCCAGCAGCTGGGCTGGCCCCGGCGGCTGTCGTGGTGGGCAAGGACCCTCGGTCCTCCTCCTGTCCCCCAGCACTGGGCAGCGGAGCCTCTCCTTGGCGAGCAGAGCGATGCTCGGCACCGCGTCACCTGGCGCCTGCTGGGGACCGGGAGCCTGGGCAGGGCGGTGCCGGGCTGAATCCGGCTCTGGGGGCTGCGAGGGGGGGTCCCAGAGGATGGTGGGCTGTAGGGACCCCTCGTCCCTCCCCCCCGGTGGGGCACACAGTCCCTGTGGCCCTGGGATGGGGCAGCCCGAGAGGAGCTGTGGCCCCAGCGATGCCCTTGAGGGTGCCCTGCACCCCTGGGTGTCTCAGAGGGTTTTAATGAACCTCTGCTGCCGGGGGAAATGCGGGGGACAGCGGCATCCCCGCTGCTGCTGCTCCTCCCTCCCTTCTCCTCCCGGGTGAACAAATCCTGGCTGGCCCTGGGAACGTGCCAGGGGGGCGCAGTGGGGGGAGCGCAGTGCTGGGGGGCACGGGGACGGGGTCCCCACCGCGGGGACAGCCCCAGGTTTGCTCCTCTCTGTGGTGACCTTCGCACCATCCCAGCCTCATGGCGGGTGGGTGAGGGGGGCGTGTGGTGCGGGGGGAGGGGGGGCTGGAAATGCAATTTATGATCCCGCCTGATACGATCTTATAAAATTTCCCGGGCACACTCGAAATTACATTTCCATAGCTCAGGAGAAGCGATCTCCTCGCGCGCCGATACCTGCCACTTTTATGGCCACATTTATTGCAATAATAAAGTGAAATGGTGAGCCGAGGGGAGGGGTGGGCGGGGGAGGAGGGGCAGCTGGGCAGAAAGTGGGTGCCGTGTCCCTGCGGGCCTGGGATCCCTCTGGTCTGTGGGGGCTCGGGGGCAGCTGCCACCTCTCTGCACCCCTCGCCCGCCAACGAGCAGGGGCAGCTCTGGAGGGGCGGCAGGGATCCCGCATCCTGCGCCACCGCGGGGACACCGCGGCAGGGCCGCAAGGGCGGGGGGCAGCGCGGGCACCCCTGGCTGTGGGAATGCAGGAGTGACCTGGGGGGAGCCCTGCCAGCTCTGCCTCCATCACCCCGCGCGCCGCCCGTGTGAGCCGCCCGTGTCTGCACGCTCCCGGGCACGGGGGCTCAGCTGGGGGAGCGGTGCGGCGCAGGCTGGGGCGCAGCCCCTCTCCCCATGGACCCCCAGCCCCTTCCCCCGTCCCTGGGCAGTGCCAGGGCCCGCCGGGCAGTTCAGGCAGGGTGGGCTCCGCTGGCTCTGGGGACGCTGGCAGGGCGAGCCCACCATCCCGCGCCCCCATCCCTCCCGCGCCCCCGCGCCCCTCGCCGCTGGCGTGTGCGCACCCCCCTGCACACCCCTCGCCCCCTTCCCGCTCCGTTTATCTCCTCATTTTCTCATTCATTCCCTTTTCTTCTGGAGCCCAATGAGTCACACAAGCCCTGAATCCTTCGCCTGGTGCTGTCTCCTCCCTTCTATTATATTTTTTCCTTTGCTCTTAACAGCACTTTTCTTTTTCACCCGTGGGGGGAGAGACTGGGAACGTACATTTTTCCCTGCCCCCCCCAGCCACCTACCAGCTCCTGTCTCACCATGAAGCCCTTAAAAGTAATAAATAAATAAAACAATGGCTGAGAAGAGAAAAGGCAGGAAACAAGTGACAGGGAAAAGGAACCAAAACGAAAGAAAGAAGAAGGAAGGAAAAAAAAGTCCTACTCGGGCTATGAAATATTTATCAGCCAGCGCGTGCCGAGCGCGTTAATAAAGCTGCAGCATTTGCATATTTTCCCCGTCTGCGAGGAGCGAGGTGTCTGTTTGGGGGCGAAGGCTGCGGGAAGCCGATTTCTCCCGGCCCCGCGCAGGTCGCGCTCCCGCACGAGGCGGCACCGGCTCTCGCGTGAGTGTGGCCGAGGGCAGGGGCGCCGGGAGCAGGGTGGGCGCCGGCGGCCCCGCGGTGCTGGAAGCACCCAGGGGTGGGTTTGGCTTTGGCGAGCTCGTCCAGGCTCTCCCGCACCGAGGACGCGCTGGCGCTGGGTTCCCTTCTCCTGGCGCTGGGTTCTGCGGCCGCCGTGCCGTGTCCGGGTGCTGCAGACGCGCGGTGGCACGGGACAGGCAGAGGCCTTTGGGTGGTCACGCTGCGCTCACCTCCAGGGCAGGATGTGTCTGGCCGTCACCGTGCGTGTGTGGCAGGGTGGCCATGCGTGAGTGCGTCCTGGCTTGTCCCTGTCTGTCACCCGCTCGACCCCGCGGTGCCTGGGGCTGGGGAGGTTCAGCATCCCCCGGCGCCCGTCCGCCCCGCTACGTCCATCGCCCTGTGTGCTGGGTGAGTGGGGCAGCTGGTGCTGCTGCCCGAGGCTGGGTGGGGGTCCCGGGCGGGAGGAGGGTGCTGAGTGACACCAGGGGGCTGGGAGCCGAGGAGCTGGGCCGCGCGTGGGCAGCGCTGGTGCAGCAGTGGGGCAAGTGCTGCTGTGCACGCACGTGGGGTGGGGTGCTGTGCGTGGTAGGGCTGGGCTGGCTGTGCTGGCGAGGGTGGCGAGGGCCACTGAGCAGAGGCAGCACCCCAGGTGCCACGGCCCTGGAGCTGGTGGCCAGGGATGAGCGTTCAAGCACCTTTGAGCTGGGAGCCAGGGGGACGCAGGGGTGGCCGCTGGGGACAGCTGACTGCGTTTCTCCTCTTGCCCTCGTGAGGCTGAGATGGGGGGCTTGGCCCCTCCTCCTGAGACTGTCCTGCCCCTCATCCCTGCGCCCCTGCCTGTGACACCCCACGCCTGCCTGGCAGCACGCAGCCCACCCGCTGCCATCCCGGGGCTGCCCTCACCTGCCCCCTCCCCGTCCCGCACCCTGTCCTTCTGCCCTTGAGCGCGTCCTCGGTCGCGGGGATGTGCGGCCAGACTGGTCTGCGGCCCCTGGGCTCCTCCCAGCTTCCCCAGCACCCGGACCCAGCCTCGCTCTGCTCAGCGGCAGCTTCATTCGTCCTCCTGGCACCGAGGAGTCACCGCGCAGACCTGGCACCGAGGAGTCACCGCGCAGACCTGCCTCGCGGGGACTTTCATTAGCAGCCTGCCACTCGCCAGCCCCAGCTGCGCCGGCGGGCGCCGCGGTTGTGCCCAGCAGGGCACAGGCAGAGGCTTGGCCGGACCCCAGCGCGCCCTGGGGTGCACGGACACCCTGAGGTGCAGAGCCTGCCCTGCAAAGGCCCTTTGCGTGTGTTTGTGCGTGTAACTGCGCGTGTGCACACAGATGTGCTCGCAGGGACGTGCAGGGCACAGCGCACAGTGGCGTGTGCGTTCACCTGCGTGCTGGCTGCGGGGGCACACCGGGCCGGGCCGGCACGGGGCGATGGTGGCGCACACCCACAGGCGTGCACACGGGCACAGACACGGGCACAGACACAGGAGCACACTCAGAGCCCGTGGCGCGCTCTCGCCCACCAGCAGTTGTTCAGACGTGCCTTGCACGCCTCGGCACGCTCGGGCGCGTGCTCGGGCCCCTCCTCGCAGCCCAGCAGAGCCCACCACTGCACCGCGTCACCCTGCCACCGCGTCACCCTGCCACCGCATTAGCACCCGCGCGGCGGCAGCGAGATAAATGGGAGCTGTCAGAGGCACCTTGTTTGCCGCTAACCTTTGGAAATGCCACACCGCCCCGGGCTGCGCCGCGCCGGGGGGAGCGGGCCCGCGGGGATTGTCGCTCACCACCTCCAATTAATCTCCTTGCGCTAACGAAGGCAGCGGGGTGACAGAGGAGAGACCGGTTTGACCCTGTGCCCCTGGGGAGAGCTGGGGACCCCGATCCACAGATCGGTGCCTGCTCTGCCACTGCCCCCCCGAGGCGGGGGGACGGCTCAGAGGGGGTGCGGGGGACAGGCTGGCTGTAGGGACAGGGCCTCTGGTGGGGGCTGTCACAGCAGGGGCTGTTCTGCCTTGAGGTGGTACCCCATCAGTCATGGCCCTGTTCTCGGGGAGCTGGGAGCTCCTCACAGCCCGCACCGGGGCAGCCAGCCCGCCCCGCGCTCGTCTGCTCCCCTCCGCCAAGGTGACTCCGGGTCCCGGGGGAGCAGCTGACGGCGCTTGGCCCCGCCAGCAAATGGGATGTGAGCGGCCATCACTGCTGGTCCTGACAAGCCAAATTGATGCCGGCACCGAGAGCCTTCCCAGTCCCTCGGCAGCCACCCCCAGCCCTTCCTGCATCCTTGCCCGGATGCTCGTTGTGGATCTATTATCTGTGATCCGAGTTGTTTGTACCCCAGCGATCCCCGATATACCGACTCCTCTACGTGCAATAGAATCTCCTCACTGCATTGTTCTGCTGCTGGCTCTGCCCTTTGTACTGGGCCTAGGACTGGCAAAACACCTTGGCTCCCCTCCGCGCTGCTGTGGAAGAGGCTTCCCGTGGCCCCGCTCTGCCTGCGGGCTCCGAGCCCCCGCTGGCCAGGGGCCCCCGTCCTCCTGGGGCTGCCCCAGGGGCTGTGCGCACTGAGGGTCTCCCCGCACCCCCGCTGTGCTCGTGCTGCAGTCCGCAGCCCTGCTGCCCTGCTCTGCAATTCCCTTTCATCCCCGCTCCCCCAGCAGCTCCTGGGGACGGACCTGGGCGTGGGTGGGAGGCTGCCAGCTTGGCCCCTGGCCCTGAGGGGCTGGAGGTCACCTCTGTCCCCACAGGGGTGGGTGCCTTTTTCTTCCAGGACTGCCCTGCCCTGCCCAGCGCGTGCCCCACAGCCCCCCAGCCCCATCCTGCCCCATCCTCCCGCACAAGCCTGGCCTGGGGACCCGCAGCCCTCAGTAATGCAGGGAGCTGGTGGCAGCACCTCCTTCCCCAGTGCATCCCCAGCCCCACTGCGTACCCCCCCCACTGCCTGCCTGTCCCTGTCACTTCCCCGGCCCTGCTGCACCTCTGTCTCCATCAATTCCCCATCACAGCCCTGTCCCCATTGTGTCCCCATCCTCATCGCATCCCTGTCTCCACTGCACCCCCTCACTGCTAGCAGGGCATCGTGAGACGGGGGTGAACTGGAAAGGGAAACGGAGGCGAGGGGAGAAGCGTCGCGGCGGCTCACGTAGCGCTGCTGGGGGGAACCTCCAGAAATCCTTCCCAGGCTGGCGGGGGCTTGGGCAGCGTCTGCTCGTGTTCCCCCGGGGCTGAGGCCTCCGCGCTGCTCCCTGTTCCCTCTCTGTGGGTGCGGGCAGTTTGGGGGGGCTCCCCTCCAGCTGCGGGGTTACCATGCCCCTCGCCCGCCTGTCTCCCCACGGGGACGCGGGGACCCCGGGGTGATGAATGTGCACGATGCCGCTGAGGATGGAGTGTGTCTGGGCGGGGGGCAGCGGGGGTCTCGCCAGGGCTGCTGTCGTCTGCCCCCCCCGCAAAACGCGGGGGTGCTGGCCGGAGGGGGGTGCTGGGGGGCTGCCCTTCTCCCCCTCCCCCACTTATCTCTCCATCTCTCGGTCCTGCCGCGCTCGCTCCCTCCCTCCCTGCCTGGTGCAGGCACCCGGCTTTGAAGCTGCGTTGAAATATAGATAAGGGCGAAGGCAGCCGCGGCGCTCGGAGAGATTCGGGAGGGGGCCGGGAGCGGGCGGCTGCGGGGATGCTCAGCCATGGCTTGGCACTGCGCAGCCCCCTGTGTCCCCCGGGCCTGGGCTGAGACCCCACAAGTCCTCCTCCGCCTCCCGCAGGACCGGCCCGGCCCCGGGCAGCGGCAGAGCCCCGGGGCAGCACCAGCCCCCCCTCCTGCCGGTGCAGCCGATGCCGGAGCAGCCGGGGGGGCCCAGCCTGGCACCCGCGGCACGGGGGCAGAAGGCAGCCGGTCCCGGGACAGCGGCGCCCAGCCCGGCCAGGGACTCCCGCGCAGCCCCGGGGAGGAGCAGGGCGAGCACGGGGGCCGTGTCCGTGGTCCCGCTCCGTCCCCGGTCCCTGCGCACAGACCTGCGGAGGAGGGGGCCCGGGGGGTCACCCCTCTCTGATGGGGGCACGAGAAGAGCGCAGCGCGCTCCGAGGGGGAAATGGCATCGTGCCATTCTGCCAGAGCTGCGGGGCGGCTGGTGCGGGGTGAGAGCCCAGCACGGGCAGGCAGGAGCCATCCCCAGCGCCTCCTGCCCTGCCTCCAGCCCCCCTGGCTCGCATTCGGCTGAGGCATGCCTCAGTTTCCTCTGGGGGCACCCCGCTCCCCCCAAGACCCCCCAGCTGGCACCCCCTTCCCCGCTCCCCTCCTCCCCGCTCCCCCTCGGCAAACGGGGTCGGCCAGAGCGAGACCGGCAAGAGCAGCCGAGCACCCGCCAGCTCCCGGTGACAGTGACTGACGAGGCTGGGGCTGGCAGCAGCGTCCTGCGCGCCGGGAGCAGCTGGCAGGGCAGGCGGGGGCACGCGGGCAGCGGGGCGCAGAGCCAGGAGCAGCCAGGCTGAGCGATGGGGAGGCGGGGGGCAGGTGGCTCGGGCCAGGGAGGGACATGGGGCACGTCAGAGATGGGGGCCCAGGCCAAGGAGGTGGCAGCTGGCTCTGCTCGCTGCTGCTGAGCTGCGCAGGTCGGTCCCTGCAGCCGGACAGGCAGAGAGATGGCGGTGGGGGACCTCAGGAAGGGGACACTGAGTCCCGTCCCGGCTGGCTGAGGTGGGTCCCAGCCCCCTGAGTGCACGGTCCCTTTCTCGACTGGTGTGGCTGGGAGCTGCCCCATGACGCCCCAGCGCTGGCTGCATCTCCAGAGGGTCCTGGTGTGCCAGCGCCCATCAGCACCTCCCTAAGCGGGCTGGGGGGCCCAGGCAGCTGGTCTCCAGGGCAGCCCCCTGCCCCGATTTACCCACCAGGAGGGGAGCTGCCTCTCCCCACCCTGGGAGGGCCCTTGCCAAGGGCTCCTGGCTCTGTTGGACGAGGGGGTGTCCCTGTGCCAGTGCAGGGACCTCGCAGCTGTCTGGCATTTCCCTCCCCTCTGCTCCCCGTCTTTTGCTGCAATTCCCTCCCTCGACAGAACGCAGAAAGTGGCCCCAGCCCCTCCCGCTGCAGCAGCGCCAGGGGTCCGCGCTCATTGCCGGTGTGCCCCCCGCTGCACACAGTGCACCCCACTCCTCCCCCGAGTGCCCGGTGCAATTACGGCGGCGGGCGGAGCGGCCGCCGTGCAGCCTGGCGGGGGTCTCTGCAATTCCAGCTGCACATCAGAGGCGCTGGGGAACGCAATTAGGCTTCCCCGGGGTGCTCTGGTGCCCCCCCTCTCTGTGCACGCTGCTGCCCCCCCGCCTGCATTAATAGGGCTCTGCTGTGCTGGGGCAGGCTCCTTCTCCCGTCCCAGCGATGTGGGTGATGCTGGAGAAGCAGCCCTGGCTCCTGGGGTGTCTGGGACAGGCCTGTGTGGGGCTGGGGGTGCCCACGCTCGGCTCTGGGCACGGTGGGGGCGCGGGGGGGACACGGTGCCAAAGTGGCGCGTGGTGCTGGAGGGGTGCGTGGCCACAGAAGGGCTGCAGGAGCGGGACACAGACACAGCGGGGTGCGTGGGGACAGGCAGGGGGGTGACCCAGGGCTGGTGGGCGCAGCTCATGCTGTCTCTGCCCTTCTTCCCCAGACGGTGTGTGCTGGGGGCCACGTCGCCAAGACCCTGGGGTACCTGCAGCTGGGCCCCTCCGGCCTCCTCAAGGATGTCTCCTACAGCACCCTGAAGTCCGCGGTGCTTGACCCTGGGCGGCCGATTGCGGCCGAGCCCCCCCGGGGCGCGGGGACACCCTCGGGCGCCGCTCAGGGCCCCTGGGACTGGCAGAAGAACCAGACAGCGGGGGAGCTGCCGAGCCCCCGCGCCCGCCGCAAGCCCGCGCTCAAGTCTGGCCGCGCCAAGAAGATCTTTGGCTGGGGCGACTTCTACTTCAACATCAAGACGCTCAAGTTCAGCCTGCTGGTGACGGGCAAGATCGTTGACCACATCAACGGCACCTTCAGCGTCTACTTCCGCCACAACTCCTCCAGCCTGGGCAACGTCTCGGTCAGCATCGTGCCCCCCTCCAAGGCAGTGGGCTTCGAGGTGCTGATGCCAGCGCCCCCCCCGCTCCCGCTGCCGCCCCCCCAGCAGAGCACCCTGCCCGAGGGGCGCCCGGCCAAGGCCCTCAACTGCCACGTGGAGTACGAGAAGACGAACCGGGCGCGGAAGAACAAGCCGTGCCTGTACGACCCCTCCAAGGTGTGCTTCACCGAGCACACGCAGAGCCACGCCGCCTGGCTCTGCGCCAAGCCCTTCAAGGTCATCTGCATCTTCATCTCCTTCCTCAGCATCGACTACAAGCTGGTCCAGAAGGTCTGTCCCGACTACAACTTCCAGCACGACAGCCCCTACTTCGGCTGACGGCTGCGGGGAGGGCGGGGGGCACCGGAGCTGGAGGCGGATGGGGACGGGGGGTCCTGCTCCCCGTGCCGGCTGCTTGGCGCCCCCCATCACCCCTGCGCCGGCCTCCCCTTCGTCCTGCAGCACCTGCCCGGGGCACCGGAGCGGGGCAGGGACTGGGGCACATCGCAGCCCCCAGCGCTGCCCCCCGCCCCCCCACGCCGTGGAGCCGGGGGCTGGGACCTGGGGGTCCCTGTCCCCCACCCGGGGCTGGCGGCTCCCGTCACCCTGGCTCCGGGCAGGGGCTTCTTCATATTTTTTTTTAAGAAAATTAAAATGGAAAAAAAGTGGAAAATAAAGAAAAACATTGGGAAAAAAGGAGCGGTGGCGTGTGCTGATGCGGCGGGGGAGCCCGCGCCCCCCCGCTGCCGGGGGCGGAGGGGACCCCGGGATGGGGTCAGGGCTGGGGGTGCGGACAGCACCGGGACCGCGGCGGGGGGCGGCGGGGGGCGCTGGACCCCCCCGTTCCCGTCGGGCCCCGCGGTGCCGGCGGCTCCTTGGCCCCGCCCCCCCCCGGCAGCGCTCGCGCGGCGGGGGCGGGGCCGGGGCCGGGGCAGGGACCGGGGCCGGGACCGGGGCAGGGACCCGGCCGGGACCCGCCTGCAGCGCGGACCGCGATGTGGCCGCTCCGCTTGGGCAGGGTGAGTCTCGGAGCTGGGAATGGGGTCCCGGTGGCCGGGGGGGTCCCGGTGTCCGGGGGGGGTCCCGGTGCCCAGGGGGGGTCCCGGTACTCGCAGGTCACCGGGGTGTTCCGGTCCTGCAGGGGGTCCCGGTGCCCGGGGGGGGTCGGTACCCGCGGGGGGTCCCGGTACCCGGAGGATCGCTCCCTGCGTACGCGTTTCTCCCGGTCCCGTGCTGCGGGGGGCGCAGCTCCTGCCCGGCGGGTGTCGGGGCAGCGGCGCCCGGTCCCGGTGCCCCCCGGCTGGGCACGGCACCCCCGGCCCGCCCCCCGCCGCAGCGGACTTTGCGTCCATCCCAAAGTCCCCGGGCCGGGGCAGCCACCGGCCTTGGCCCTTGCCCGGCCGCGGCCCCGCGGGTGATGCAATGGGGCGGCGGCGGTTGCATCACCCGGCACCGGGCACCGGGCACCGGGCACCGCCAGCGGGGCGAAGCGAGCGGGCACGGTTACCCCCCCGTGCCCTCCGGGACCCCGGGCTGAGGGGAGCAGCGGGGGTCCCCACGTCCCCGGTGCCTCAGGGGAACCCGTGCACAACGGGACGGCCCCCGCGGGGTGGGGAGGGGCCGGCCGGGCGGTCACACGTGGACACGCGTGGACACGCGTGTGCAGCTCTGCTGGGCACGTGCTCTGCACCCACAGCGAGTTTCGCTTCCATTGCTGCTCCAGCACCAGCTCTTGGCACACACGAGATGCTCCTGCCCCGGCGGCGGGCCCGGGACACTTCGGGGGGGTCCCCGTGTGCCTTGTGGGGACCTTGAGGGTCCCCGTGTGCCCACCCTGGGCCGTGGCTGGAGACAGAACACTGGGGTCCCGCCTGTGTGGGGTCACAGCCTGTCACCCCCTCCCCTGCCAGGCCCTGCAGCGATGTGGTGGCCAAGTGGCCGCCAGCAGCCAGCGGGCACAGCATGGCACTGCTGCGGCCGCTGCCACCAGGCACGTGCCCGGCTGGACGGGACAGGAGAGCCTGGCCGAGAGCGACCCCGAGATGTGGACCCTGGTGCAGAAGGAGAAGGATCGGCAGTGCCGGGGGCTGGAGCTCATCGCCTCTGAGGTGAGGGTGGGGTGGTGGGGGACCCCTGCTCGGGTGCGAGCTCTGCTGCCCTATCTCTGAGCCCTTTTTCCCCCAGAATTTCTGCAGCCGGGCAGCACTGGAAGCCCTGGGCTCCTGCCTCAACAACAAGTACTCGGAGGGGTACCCTGGCAAGAGGTAAAGAGGGGGAGCAGCTTCTGGGGGGGCAGGAGGGCACTGGTGGCATCAGGGGTCCTCCCGCAGCTGGCATCTGGCTGCAGGAGAGGTTAAGGGGAGCCCCAGGGCAGGAGCAAGTGCTTCTGAGGGGAGACTGTCCTCTCCACTGAGGTCTCCTGTGGGACTGGTGGGGGCAGGCCCCCCGTAACCACCTCCCTTCTCCTCCAGGTACTACGGGGGGGCCGAGGTGGTGGACCAGATCGAGCTGCTGTGCGAGCAGCGGGCTCTGGAGGCGTTCGACCTGGATCCTGCCCGCTGGGGCGTCAACGTTCAGCCCTACTCGGGGTCCCCGGCCAACTTCGCAGCCTACACAGCCCTGCTGCGGCCCCACGACCGCCTGATGGGGCTGGACCTGCCCGACGGGGGCCAGTACGTAGCGGGGTGGGGCAGCCTGGAGCCCCCCGCGGCGCCCGGCCTGACCCTGCGCCTCCGCCCTCCCCTGCAGCCTCACGCACGGGTACATGTCGGACGTCAAGAGGATCTCGGCCACGTCCATCTTCTTCGAGTCGATGCCCTACAAGCTTGACGTGAGCCGAGGGGGGCCGGTTCCGGGGGGAAGGGGAGCTGCTGGCCGGGCTGTCGATCCCGGCAGTGGCCCTGGGGTGCCCGAGCTGCTCTGCCATCCCTGCTCTGCCATCCCTGCTCTGCCATCCCTGCTCTGCCATCCCTGCCCTGCCAGCCCTGCCCTGCCAGCCCTGCCCTGCCATCCCTGCTCTGCCATCCCTGCCCTGCCATCCCTGCCCTGCCATCCCTGCCCTGCCAGCCCTGCCAGCCCTGCCGTGCCATCCCTGCCCTGCCATCCCTGCCCTGCCATCCCTGCCCTGCCATCCCTGCCAGCCCTGCTCTGCCATCCCTGCCCCGCCAGCCCTGCCCTGCCAGCCCTGCCCTGCCCTGCGCGTCCCAGCCGCGTCCCGGTCCCACGGGGTGCTTGGAGCTGCCTGTGGTTCGGCCACATGTGCTCAGCGCTGGGGGCAGGGGGTGCGTGTGCCGCAGCAGGCTGTCTGTCTGTCCGTCCCTTGCAGCCCGTCACAGGGCTCATTGACTACGACCAGCTGGAGGTGACGGCGCGGCTCTTTCGTCCTCGGCTCGTCATCGCCGGCACCAGTGCGTACGCCCGCCTCATCGACTACGCTCGCATGAAGAAGGTACGGGGCGGTGGGCTGGGTGACACGTGTGGCCACGGGGACAGGGACAGCCCGTGCCTCCCCGTGCCCCCCGTCCCCAGGTGTGCGAGGAGGTGAAGGCGTACCTGCTGGCGGACATGGCGCACATCAGTGGGCTGGTGGCAGCCAAGGCCATCCCCTCGCCCTTTGAGCACGCGGACCTGGTCACCAGCACCACGCACAAGACCCTGCGCGGTGCCAGGTGAGGCTGTGTCCCCGCCGCAGGAGGGCGCTCGCCCATGGTGGCACAGCAGTTGTGTTTCAGCCTGAGCCGGGAGGAGGGACCTGTGGAAGGGTGGTGGCGGTGGTGGCACTGCCCCGCGGTGCAGGGTGGCTGAGCCCCGGCCGCAGGGCGCCTGCGGGCAGGGGGGAGGAGCGGTGCGAGGTTTCTCTCGCCGCCAGGTCAGGGCTGATCTTCTACCGCAAGGGCGTGCGCTCGGTGGATGAGAAGACGGGCAAGGAGACGCTCTACGACCTGGAGGACAGGGTCAACTTCGCCGTCTTCCCCTCCCTGCAAGGGGGGCCCCACAACCACGCCATTGCTGCTGTGGCCGTGGCCCTCAAACAGGTCTGTGCCAGGGCGGCGCGCTTGGGGCTGGGGGCGCCCCGAGGCCTGCGCTGACGGGGCCTCCCCTGCCAGGCCGGCTCGCCCGCGTTCCGCCAGTACTGCCAGCAGGTGCTGAAGAACGCCAAGGCCATGGCGCAGGCGCTGCTGCAGCGCGGGTACACCCTGGTGTCAGGTACTGCCTCCTTCCCCGCGCGTCTGGGGACAGGGACGGACGGGGTCACGCATGGCACCGCTCGGTGGCAGTGCCCGAGGCAGCAGTGCCGAGTGCGGGGGGCCTGGGGGGCTCGGGGTGGCTGTCGCTCCTCACCCCTTCCCCTTGCTCCCCAGGTGGCACCGACAACCACCTGGTGCTGGTGGACCTGCGGCCCAAGGGCATCGACGGCGCGCGGGCAGAGCGGGTGCTGGAGCTCGTCTCCATCACTGCCAACAAGAACACGTGCCCGGGGGACAGAAGCGCGCTCACGCCAGGGGGGCTGCGCCTGGGTGAGGGACGGGCCCTGCTCGGGGGGAGGGGTCCTCCTGCCTCCATCCCGCCCTTCCCCTGGGAGAGGGTCCCCAGGCCCTTCACCCCTCTCCAGGGACTCCACGTGGGAACTCAGAGAGAGGCAGGGGACCCCATGGGGGCTGGGACTTGGGGAGCCCCTGGGTGGGACTGGCTTCTGCGGGTGGTGCCCCCGAGCAGCCCCCAGCCCTGACGGGCTCCGTCCCCCAGGCGCCCCCGCGCTGACGTCCCGCCACTTCCACGAGGAGGACTTCCAGAAGGTGGTGGCGTTCATCGACGAGGGCATTGCGCTGGCCCTGGACGTCAAGAGCAAAACCAGTGAGTGAGCGGGGACCCCGCCTGCCTCCCCCTCCCCGGGTGCCAGGCTCCGTTTGGGGTGCGGGGACTGTGCCCCGACCTGGTGCCAGCCTCCCCCCACCTTGCCTGGGCCGGGACTGCTGTGATGTCCCCCCCACCTCACCGCCCCCCCTCTGTGCCCAGGCAAGCTCCAGGAGTTCAAGAGCTTCTTGGTGCAGGACGCGGAGACGCAGCGCCGCGTGGCCGAGCTGCGCCAGCGCGTGGAGGCCTTCGCTCGTGCCTTCCCCATGCCCGGCTTCAGCGACCACTGAGGGGGGGTCTCGCCCCCGGCCGGGCCCGACTGCCTGGGGGCACGGGGAGCTCACAGCCCCCTCCTGCATTCCCCGCTCCCCTGCTCCCCCACCAGCGCCGCCGGCATCGGGCGCTCCGGCTCCTGCCCTGCGCAGTGCCAGGGTGCAGGGAACACCCCCAGACCCTGCTGGGGGGAGGGACCAGTCCCTGCTCCAGCCTCCTCCCCCTGTCCCGGCGAGCCTTTCCTAGGCGGGGGGGTGCTAATAAACGTGGGGGCAGAGCCTGCCTGCGGAGCTGTGTGGGGCTGAGCGGGGGAGGTGGGGACGAGGCGCTGTGGGGACGAGGCGTGGTGGGGGACGGTGTCCCCGGGGTCCCTCGGTGCTGTGGGTGGATGTGGGGCGCACACCCTGGGTCCCACCACCCACGGTTGTGCCTCAGTTTCCCCACCCCTGGTGCAGCACCCCGTGGGCTCGGAGGGTGGGGGGGTTGCACGGAACCCCGTGGCAGGACAGAGCTGTGGGGGCGGGGGGGGGGTGCCCTCCCTGCTGGCGCGGGGTGCAGAGCTGCTGGGGATGGGGGTGCTGTGCTCCCCGCAGCAGTGGAGGCAGCGCAGCCCGGCAGCCGCGTGCTGCCCGGCACGTCCCGCGCTCCCGGGACATCTGGTCCCCGTTTGGTGGCCCCGAGTCCCCAGGCGGCCTCAGCCGAGCCGCCGGCGCCAGGCGGGACGGGGCAGGTACCGGGGGAGCAGGGGCTGCCAGTGCCTGTGACCCCTTCAACCCCCCCGGCTCTTCCCCTCCCCAGGGGCTGGGTTGGGACCGGGGTGGTCCCCGTGCAGCCCCCGGGAGCGTGGG